>CM010617.1:32095549-32583049 GCA_003430845.1 Xanthoceras sorbifolium
AAAAAAAAAAAAATATTATTATTATTATTTTTTTAAAAAAATACAGGGGCAAAATTTATTTTAGCTTCTATATTTTTTTGAATTATTTTTTTTTAACCGATGTTTTCTTCTTAGTTCGCGTGATTCCTAACTTTTTAAGAATTCATCATTTTAGTCTTTCTGACCAAAATTTTTATAAACGGTATCCATTTTATATGTTAAAAAAATGGTAGTGTGATATTGTTATTATTATTATTTTTTTTCAAAAAACACGAATTTATAAGAATTGAAATTTTCATCTTTATTTAAGCCTTTGAATGCTTGGATTGTATTGTAGTTCAAGTTTAAAGTATTATTGGACTCAATGTTATATATATATATATATATATATATATATATATATATATATATAATTTGATTGAATTCTTATCCAAATGGATGATTTGCAATTTACTTTGAATTCAAGATAAGTTATGACTTATGATACATGAATATGACTAAATTATGGATTAATAAAGGGAATCTTTAAATTTGTATTGAATTTGTCAGAACATGTGAAAGTCAATCATTAAAATGGCAATCAGAATATCTATCATTATAATGGAAGAGATCAACTCACAAAAAGGGAAGAAAACTACTTATACAGGTAATGTATATGGTGAGATTTGAATCCTCGTCACTAAGGTGGAAGAGAACTGCATTAATCACTTGAGTTATGATTAGAATTGCATTTGTATTTTTTTTTTTAATCTCCATTAATTAAAGGAACCTCACATTTGCACCTTATGTTTTTTGTAATCGTGATAAGGTTTGAGTCACATTTTATTTATAAGAAAAAAAAAATGAAGGAAACTTTTTTTTTATTATTATTATAGGAGTAATTATTTAAGTCATATTAATAGTTATGGATTGTTTATGCTAATAAAGTTTGATCTCAATATACCACTGCCTTACACATCCACTCATAACTCAAGTGGTTACTGCATATTCGAACATTCTCATACAATTTAGTGGTGGGGACATTCTCAAACAACTTAGTGATGAGGTTTAAGTCTCACTATACATATTTAACAGCATGTAGTTTTCTCTTTATTATGGGATAGATTTCCAGCCTGCATGTTTAATAATTAATATTAGCAGGTTCCAATAGACTTGTAATTAAATTAACAGAGCCTGAACAAGTGTGCCTATTAGGCACATTAAAAAAAAAAATAGATTGGATAAGGCATGCCCAGAAAACATCCATGCAAACACAACGCAATTCCAACTGGAACGATTTCTTCAATCAAATTTTTTAATCAAATCCTTGTCTCACTCTCTCTTGTCTTGATCTATAAATAAACACAGAAGTACTCCATCAAAATTCAACCAAGTAATAAACTCGCATAAACCCAAACACAAGTAAATCAAACCACTCACGCATCGCATTAATTTTATGAGTCTCATTTTCCTACCAATTATGGCACCCCAAGGATCACATTCACATCAGTCCCAGATTGAGCTCGCAATCGACACAGCCACCACCACATCAGCAACCAGAAGCAACCTGACCACACAAAACCAACTTATTGGCCTTCCAATTATCATCGTTGTGAGACGAATCAACGAATCACTAAAATCCATTTTGACCAGATTTCATGCTGGTTATTTTAGAATAAGCTTATCTCTAGGTGGCCAAGCTTTACTATGGAAGACACTGATGGGAGGACCAACTCATCATGATCATGACAAAAACAGTACTTTTCGAAACCACCTGCTTCACGTACTCCACTTCCCAACTGGCTTTCATGTTCTATGGTCTCTCGCTCTTGTCACCCTTGTTTTACTTTCTATTCTATATGTCTTGAAATGCTTATTTTACTTCAAAAAAGTGAAAACAGAATTCTCGCACCATGTAGGGGTCAACTATCTCTTCGCTCCCTGGATTTCATGGTTTCTTTTACTCCAATCCGCACCGTTTTTGGCTCCAAAAAAAGTCACCTACCTTGTTCTATGGTGGGTTTTCGCAGTCCCAGTTGTGGCACTTGATGTTAAAATTTACGGGCAGTGGTTTACCAAAGGAAGGAAGTTTCTATCAACAGTTGCCAATCCAACAAGCCAACTGTCAGTTATCGGCAACTTGGTTGGCGCACAAGCGGCGGCCAATATGGGGTGGAAAGAGAGCGCTGTGTGCTTGTTTTCGCTGGGGATGGTGCATTATCTGGTGCTTTTCGTGACACTTTATCAGCGATTATCGGGCAGTAATCAGCTTCCAGCTATGTTGAGGCCAGTTTTCTTCTTGTTCTTTGCAGCACCGAGTGTGGCGAGCTTGGCTTGGGAATCCATAGCTGGTGCTTTCGATACTGTATCAAAGATGCTCTTCTTTCTTTCTCTCTTCCTCTTCACTTCTCTGGTACGTAAGATTTTTGCATTAAGAAAATCACGGTCCAGAAAATGACAGCTCGAAATTAATAGTTTTAATTTGGGTTGATTTCAATTTCAAGCACCGTACGTTAATTAATATTTTCTTTTTCTGGTCTTCATGGATCTTCAAGGTTTTATTTGCATGTAGTGACAAATTTTCCAGCTGGTTAAAGTAGACAATTTGTGTTTTTGATTCTCTTTATTCAATAGAAATGTATCCTAGGGAGTTTCATTTTCTTAGCTTTCTTTTTTAATGCTATTTGGGCAACGAATATACAATTTAATAATTTATTTTTATAAAAAAAATAACTTTCTTTACCTACTTTTAAATTAAATACAACTAAAAAAAGACAAAAATACAATTTTCTCTTCAAAGTAGGCTATATATATTTACAATTGATATATTCCAACCTTAGATACGTAATTAAGGTCATGCATATCACTGAATTATCTTTATGCCAACTTTAAATACTTACAATAATGCGCTTCATTATGGTTTGGAATAATTTATTAGTGATTAAAAGATGTGATTTGACTTATTAATTTACAGATTTGTAGACCAACGCTTTTCAAGAGATCGATGAGAAGGTTCAACTGTGGCATGGTGGGCTTACTCGTTTCCACTGACTGTGCTTGCTCTTGCTGCAACTGAATATGCTCAAGAAGTGAAAGGAGCCATTGTTGCAGACCTCATGATGCTTCTTTTATCGGCTCTCTCTGTCTTGGTCTTCCTTTGTTTGACAGTCTTCACTCTCCTCAACACTAAAATGCTTCTACCAGATCACAGTGATTCGATTGCAACTCTAGATTTTGCACACCTTATTTCCTGATCATGAATAAAAACACAAGTCCCAATTTTGTACTTATATATGTTCTCCCTATTTGCCACCGTAGTAGTACTGTTTATATATATATATATATAAAATTTAATTTGTATTACCTGTATTGCTAAATAAAATTATGATCCTAATATTAGATAAGCTCTATTTATTTATTTAGTGACTATTCCTTAATGAGTATATATGACTATATATCCTAAACTTTACATTCCAAGTAATGTGTTACCTCCTAATTGAATTGTACATTTTCCAGTTACTTGGTACATTTTCCAGTTACGCGGATGGTCGGACAGGATATGTGATCATGTAATAAGGATTGAGTGATTAGATAAAATTGACTAAGTAATATGTGTTGGACCCCAAAAATCTCTATTATCAATTGTTAGGAAAAACGTTAACGCAGAAGTGCTGCCTAATATCCACCACAAGAACGAATAAAATCTAAATAGAAAAATAAGATCAAATAACCATGAATCCAATGACATAACATAAGACTTACATGGAAACTTCAAAACAGGAAAAAAAATCAAGGACCGTCAGGACAACAAGACAAAATATCACTATGTAGAAAATTATTATAATTATAAACTCAACAGTCTTTCTCTAATCCCAAACCTCCTAGATATCTCCTAACCCCTCTAATACCCTGGGTCTCCCTTGGTATTCCCCTGGTCTCCCTCAGATGTCCCATGAGTAACATAACTGAGCTCTCTCTAGTGTTTTTTCAGGTGTCTCTCTTGGTACTTTCTATAAAGAATAACTCTTCTATTTATAGGCTTTAGTATTTTTAGTCCTAAAGTAATCAGAATTATACTAAAAATAGGAAATTCTGAAAAAAGACGCTTCCTAAACCAACCACATTTTCAAAAACTTATTAGGAATAGGAAGTTTCGAAACAAGACACTTTCTAAACTAACCAAATCTCAGAAGCCTAGGAAATTCCGAAACAAGACCCTCCTAAAACAGTAAAATTTTTGGTCACGTCACTCACTGCTGCAAATCGTGATATTTCAGGCCTGCAGAACTGGATCATTCCAACGGCACGTGAGGGCACGTCCAGCCTTCTTTTTCTGTGCCGTTTGCGCCTTTGTCTTCATCTTGATCTCGTCTTTCTACCGATTTTTGAATCACCTCAATTGGACATCGTTTGATATACTTTTATATTAATGGATTATGAGTACATATTTTACACATTCGAACCAAAACCCAATAATATATTTCCTTACAGCACTGGTTTTTTGTTAATTATTGTAAATCTTAAAAAAACAAAAAAAACTCGACTTAAACCCTCCATCTCATTAATATAAAATATGAGGGTATGCTAAGGTCAATCTCTCGTGTTTAGAGCACATATTAAAGACAAACAAAATTTAAAAAAGATTTATTTATTTATTATTATTGTATCTTCCTGTTTTAAGTTCATATATATATATATATATATAAGCTTTTTTTTTTTATTGTGAGTTAAGAAAATCAATTTAAAATAAAAATAAAAATCAATTGAAATATTAAATATGAGCAAGTGTAATGACATGACATCAGCTAAGTAAAATGATGAAAAGGATATATTCCTGAACCTTTCCGGCTGGGGATGGTTCTGATAATTTATAATTAATTTGTTTGTAGAATAAACAAACATTTTACCTAATTTTTGGCTGTGTCGTACGACAAGATCCTATCTTCTTAAACAAATCAAATCTCATTATTTAAATTAATTAATATGCCAGTAATTTCAAACCTTTCCCACCTAGAAAATCCAAAACACAAGCTGTAATGTACCAACCAAACCCAGACAAAAAAAATAAAAATAATAATAATAAGAAAATTTTACTGAAAAATTACAGTAGATGATTGGATTATGAACTGAACATAAACAAATGGAAACAAAGTTGCGTTTTTCATTTTATTAAATTGACATATAAATTAAGTTAGGGATCTTAACGTGACGTATTGAAATCATACATTACATATCTAATTTTGATATCTACTCCTTTAATAAAAGAGATATCTACTCCCACAATACATGCCGATAATATTTAAACCCCATCATAAATGTGGCTGGAGAGATACACTAGCCATACTCAAGTCGAAGTGTAGTATGAGAGATATTTACGGCTACATTTTTAAAAAAAAATCTTTTCACATATATACAATTAAAGTAAGAGCGGATTTATACACAGATTGTGTTTTTGAAAACAATATAAGTTGAGACAGATGCGAAACAACTAAGAGTTAAATAGCTTATTATAACTAAAAATTACAAAAAAAAAAATGGTAATAAAAATTGGTTAAATTCAAAAACAACAAATGTAGCACAATCAATGCAGAAATATAAAAACAACACGAAGAAGACTGCCGAAACACATACCACCGTTGAGTACTTTTAGACTCAAGTCGAGGAACATTAATATACAGGGAAAATTTTAATTAATTAAATAAAACAAAGCAAGTCAAAATCAATGGGGATTAGGTACTCATCTTATGATTTTTTTTTATATATAATTTGAATACAGATATACATACTCTAGGTTTTTTATAGTTACCTCACCGGACAAGAAAATGTCAAAATCAAATGCAAGTTTGTCTGCTACGATCCAAAATCAAGAAATTTTGCAAATCTTTTAAAGTCAGAGAGAACTGAATGGTTAACGTATAAGTCAAGGCTTGTTCTCTCTTTGGTTGTCAGTACAAGTTGATGATGAGTTATACACCTACCATAAACTAATCTATGGTCATATTTTAATGGTTTGAAATTTACCAAAAGTCTCCTATCAAATTATAAAAATTATTGTGTAAACAGGTTTCTCCATATATATATATATATATGCGGCAATTTTTAATAAAATACAATTACGAAATATTTTCTCTTTATTTATGGGAGTTAATATCTAAACCTCTAAACCGTATTTATTACATAGTGTTTGATTATTTCCGATAAAACCCTAATAACAGTATTTATATTCATTATTTTGGTTGTAGGTTGAGACGGGTGCAAGCCGTGAAATATTTGGTTTCAAGATTGCCGCCACTGGACGACAAGTCATGGACCAGAAATTAGAGCGACTGGGTTTTTTTTTTATTATTATTGTTGGGAACAGGCATGCATGTGCATATTTGACGTTTGATTAGAGAGTTTGAGAAATTTGATGGAAATGACTTTGCTTCGAAACGCAACAACGTTAGAAATCATTCAAAATTTGTATCAACTTTAACTTTCCAATTCAGGACATATAACAACAACAACAACAACGTTAACTTGTTAAAAAATCTGTCCTGTCCGGGCCTCCTCTTCCCAATAAACATATAGGCTCCCAGTCTATTATTACTTCAGCTATCATCTCACCCGCAAAACCATTGTATTTCACAGCAAATCAAACCAATGCCACTTTTTTAACAAAGGGTCTTCCTAGTGTTCCCTTGCATGCATCGATACAAGCTCCAATATATGTAATAATATATAATAATAACAATAATTAATAATAATATACACATCATTTGACAAAGTTTTAAGCAGTGTAGCATTTATTTATATATATATATATATATATATTTGATTATTTCTATACTACATAATATGATTTTAATAATTAAATATATATATATATACATAAATACAGAAAAAAAATTTGTTGTTTAAATAGGGCAGTAGCGGATCGAGCTTGGGCCCATGATAGGTTTAAGCCCCAAAGACATTTTAATTTGATTTCAATTGTATTTAAATTTGGTACAAAGTTTTGGACTTAGTATAAAATTTTTGAATCTGTTTCAAGTTGTATTTGTGTTTGGTTCAAGTTTCGGTAACACCGTAACAAAAATTTATCACTGGTTAATGTGGTTCGGTGGTAAAGACACTCATGCAGTCTGATATTAACTTAAATTTGAGTCACCATCACCATAAGTAATACGTCAACAAAAAAAAATACCAATTTATTTATTTTAATTTTCACACCTTTTTTCTTTTTTCTTTTTTCTTCTTCCTCTTTTCTTTTACTATTTTTTATTTTTTTTAAAACCCCGCCCATTGATATGTAAATTTTTCAGTAACGTTGCACCATTAAACAGGTGCATTCAGTCAACTGAAAATTTTCTCACTTTCTCGACTGGGTGGACGGGGAGCAAAGTAAAGTAGTGGACCTCCAAACGCATCGATATTCGGATCTCATCAAACAGTGAAAGACATTACTACGTTGGACCAGTTCATGATTCACCTTTCACCAATTTAGAAATATCTTTCCATTTTTAGCAACCAATTGCACTTTTTTCTATCTTCTTTCGTCTTTCTCTTCTTTGTCTTTTGTTTGTTATGTAATAATAATAATAATATATAACTCACAATCTTATCAGAGAAAATTTTTTAGAAAACAAACCGATATTCAAAGAAGAAGAAGAAGAAGAGAGAAGAAAAAATCCAAGTCAGTCTCTGAGGTTAGACATGGCTAGAGGGAAGATCCAGATCAAGAGAATAGAGAACTCAACGAACAGGCAGGTCACTTACTCTAAGAGACGAAATGGTCTCTTCAAGAAGGCTGATGAGCTCACTGTTCTTTGTGATGCCAAAGTCTCCCTTATCATGATCTCTTCCACTAATAAAGTTCATGAGTACACCAGCTCCTCCACTTCGTATGTGTTTCTCTCAAAAACCCAAGCTTTCTTCAAAGCTGCATGCATTTTTTTCTTTTCTTTTTTGTTAAGTGATTTTCTCTTATTCTCTTTTTTGGGTTGTTGTTGTTGTTGTTTGAAGAACCAAGGAGGTATTTGATCAGTACCAGAGGAACTTAGGGATCGATCTATGGAGCTCCCATTATGAGGTTTTTATTTTTTTTTATTTTTTCACATGCCACTCTCTCTATGGACATGAATATAATAGTACATAATATATGCAGAAACCTTGAAGTACCATTGAAATGCCTCAACTTGTAGATCGCTTAAATTAAATATTATTTAAACCAAACTAAAATTTTTTTAGGTTTCATCAATTTCATTACAAGAGTGGATATATAAATGTATTGGAATCCATTTTTTAAAACTTTATCAACTACTTCTCATTCACATTTATTGATCATGTATAACATGATAAAAATAGCTTTAACAATACAAAAATGCAGTACATTAATTATAAAATATATACAGATCTCTGCTTTTGAAGCTAAATTATTTTTTTATGATATGTGCAGAAAATGCAAGAGACCTTGAAGACACTGAAAGAAGTGAACAAGAATCTACGAAGGGATATTAGGTAATAGAACACATACATATATATATATATATATATATATATTCTTGCTCCTCTTTTTTGGGGCTCAATGTGAACAGGTAACTAGTCTATATATATATATATAACATATTTTTTTAACTGATGGTGATTTTCATGGAAATATTCGATAGGCAAAGGATTGGTGAAAGTTTAAATGGTCTGAATTATAAGCAAATATGTGCTCTTCAACAAGAGGTGGAGGAATCTTTGAAGGCTGTTCGTGAACGCAAGGTTGTCATCTCAACTTACAAATTGATTCTTTGGTTATATGTAGTACTGTCATTATTATTATTATTATTTTAAAAATAACTCGGAAAATTTTGATGGTTGATATTGCATTTGCATCTCACATGTGTTTTTTTTTTTTTTTTTTATGTGTATTATTTGTACATTAATTATACTTATCTGATGCAATTAAGTGCATCACTTAATGGTGTAAAACTTGTGTAATATTTTAATTTTTATTTTTGAACTATTATAAATTTGGAGTTGGGGAAGGGAATGTGACTAAAAAATTCATATTTATTGCTAGATTTACCTCATCTTCTGTCTATAATATTTTGATTTTTAAATATAAGCTATATATTGATCTATTGTCACAATTTTGTATATCTATTGTTAGCAAATTTGTTGATGTACAAGGATAAAAAGAGAATTTTCTCATTAATTCTTTTTCTTTTTGTGTTAAAATGCAACCTTATTAGTTAAGCTAAAGTCTCTTGAAGTTGGAAAAATTGATGAACTTTGAGCATGTTGTTTTCAAAAATTTCAAATTTTTATGATCATTTTGTTGCAAACTTGATAGTCCAACACACAGTTTCTAGTGCATGAAAGATTGTTCCTAAACTATTGCTATGGCTATTGTTCCCAAAACTATTGCTGTGCTATACTTCTTTCTAAAATCAAGTGTGTGTGTGTGTGCGTTTTTATTTCTTTTTTCTGAGATGACAGTAAGATAGTTAGCTTTGAACTTAATTGAATGAATTTTCTTATGTGAGCAATTTACATCTTGGTTGACTTCTATGATCATTACCTTATTTTCCATTTTTCAAATATTGAATTGACAGTACAAGGTGATGTCAAGTCAGATTGAAACACACAGGAAAAAGGTATGTTCTATATCTCTCAATATATATATACATATATATATAGCTATAATCTAAGGAAGGTGTAGCTTTTCCCATTTGGTATTTTTTTTTATTGTCTTCTTTTTTCTTTTACATATTATGTGTATATACATATACATATATTGATGCAGGTAAAGCTTTTGGAAGATGTGAATGGCAAACTCGAGAATAGATTTGTAAGTGTCATGCATGCACAACTTCTTTTAATTTTCTCCTTGCACATCTTATGATTTGGTACCGTATATATATATATATAGAGAGAGAGAGAAATTGTAAAGATTTGTAAATTTTGATTTGATGAAGGCTGATCAAAGAGATCAAGAGGATCCACACTATGGGTTGGTTGATGATGGAGGAGGCGAGTATGGTTCTGTTATCCAATTCCAACATGAGGGACATGACATATTTGCCATACGCTTGCAACCTAGTCAGTCCAACGTCGTCCGCGGCTGAGGAGGATTCGGGATCATCGGATGTCGAAATTTACCCCTTGCTTTGAGTAGTACGTAGTAGTAGTAGCCTCTGAGAATTAAATCACTCAACTTATTAATTAGTTAGTTTTAGTTTTAATGTACTTTGAAGTATTGAAACATGCACTTTGATAGATGAGTTTCACTTATCCATCTGCTTTTGTCATGCACGCCTCTCTAATTTGCTACTTGTATGTTGGTTAATTTGCTAGGTGTATTATATGTTGGTATTGACTTGGCACTCTAGTTAATTATTATTGATCTCACTTGGTTTGATTTCTTTCTTTTGGTATACGATCTTGCATTGTTATATATATAAATCTACATTCTACTTCTGGACTGGATTGGTATCCATGCATGTTGACACACATACAAGGTTGAGTCACTTGAGATCACTAATTGATTGGGATTTCTAAGCATCACTGCTGATTAATTAGATGATACTATTCACAATCTATATACATGGTTGTTTAATATACTCGCAGTACATCTTCCATTCACGTAATCATGCATATCCTGTACCATAAATTGTCAATCCCAAAGTGCAAAGCTTTCTTTCTACTAATTTTATTACTAGAGAATAGATTTTAGAAGAAGAAGAAATATATATACATACAAAGGGTGGTAGATTTTATTGTAAAATACAGTTTTTATATATATATATATATATATATTTGTTAGTTTTATGATATTTATTTTAAATTAATTTTCAACACTATATATATCTCACCCTCAAAATTTATTTTTGAATGATTGTATTATAAATGTCTCTTTGAAGTAAAATTTCATTCACCGTGTATAAACATATGAAAAATTTGTGCTGTATCTTATGATTTTAACATATTTTTTGGACGCGTGAAGTTAAGATTAGTGTAATTATATTTCACTTTGTGGTAACTCTCAAACTTATAATAATTCAATTTATTTAACCTATTTGACAAAACTACTAAACTAGCCATAATAAAGAGAAAGAAACTACGAGTAAAAGACAATGTCATAAAAAATTTACATACATTGAATTGAATTCTATAATTCAATATTATCCACTTTCATTTTCTGTCCTCTACATTCTCTGTAGTCAGCTAACTCGCCAATTACGACACCGTTTCTCTCTCTCTCTCTCTCTCTCCACTAGGAATTTCTGTCGGATGTCAATAATTGTATAAGGCATGCATGTACGCAACTAAAATGCGAAATCTTGTAATAATTGTTATTATTCTAACCAGAACATGCTTCCATTTTTTTTTTATTAACACATGACATCCATATATGTCAGTGATCAGCACCAGATCTGTCCCATTCGAATTATTCTCAAAAGCATATGACTCACATATATCATTCACGACTAGTTTTTCTTAATAATTATTGTATAAGGTAAGGGATTAGGTAGATATTCTTACATTAAATTTATTAGCCAACCCTAAAGTTTTCAAAATATTAGTTCCATTGTTATACCAATAAATTTTGAGATCGATACTAATTGGGATCAAAGTCTCTCTGAACAATCTATATCATAACCTTTTGTTTTAGTAAATTACTCGAAATCACAATTTCATTGAAGGATATTCATATTATCTTGTCAATGGTATTGTAGTGGGTGGTTCTCGATTGACTTGTCAGGTTAGTTAATTGTCAAGAAAAGGTCAATACATGAGTTACTTGTTGCTTCGAGCACGGTCTCATTTGCAATATTGGATGATAGACCATATCGACCAATGCTAACCTAGAGATTAATTTGTTCGTAGAGCTTTCCTATGAGAGGGACTATAACTAGTTGAGAGGGTGTCCTATCAACATTAATTATGCCTGCAAAATAGAAATTAATGTATGTGTCATTTCTATAAATACGGATGCGTCGCACTAATACTAATGTTCTCGAGCCACCTAATCCCTATCACACTGTTATAAATTTCTTTATTTACTTAATAATAGCAGAGATTTAACGTGGAGGGCAATAACCGAGTAATGATGATTTTGGCTGACTACATCATCTGTGACGTCACCTCTCTAACTAGATAATGCCTCCAGCTCAGTAACCAACTCACTTATATAAATAGAGGAGAGTTCCAAGAACAAGTAAGATATTTTTACTAGCCAAAACTCTGTCCCTCTCACTCAATAATTTTTTCCTTCAAAATTGTTAATTGATTACCGTCAGAGTATAAATATCGGTTATCAATTAACACTTCTAAAGATTTTCTCTTTGTTTCCAAGTTAGTAATCAACCTTAACAAGTACAAGACTGAGCCATTATTTGCCAACTGAGAGACCTCTCGCTACAGCGACATCCTTTCGGGTACTCAAACTTCAACCACAAAAGATCTTCCATATCCTTTTTCTCATTTTGTTCATTTAATCAAATTGTTGGCTAATTCCACCGTCAACAGGTACTTATCACAACATCTTAATATATCAATTGATAAACAAATATATATTAACAACAAAATGAGACTAACTTAATAGTACACGAGTGTGTGTGTGATTATATCATACTACGCTCTGATTAGTGATTACGTTACCGTAAATTGAAACACGAGTAACAGAGTAAGAGCACCCACAGTACACCAAATATAAAACCCAAATTTGTAGATCAATTTCAAAATGGGTTTACATTGCTCTACAATAGGTATTCAAATAGAAGACCCATTTGTGGGGTGTGGAACCCCATTTGAGTTCTCCCAAAAGATTAATTATTATTGGGTCCAATGAGTGTGTGTATATATATATATATATATATTATTTTAATTATAATATATAATTATAAATTTAACTAATTATATATATAATAAAAAATTTAAAAATTATTTTAATAAAATTATTTTTTTTATAAATTTAATTTTTTATAATATGTATAGTTATATATAATTATAAATTTAATTGATATTTAAATTTTAATATTAATTATGTATATAATTGAATTAAAATGTAAAAAAATTATAAAAATTAATAGTATTAGTTTGTTAAATAATTATTGATATTTAAAAGATATTATATAATTTATAATATATATATATTATATTTTAATTAAAAGTAATAATTTTATTTTAAAAAAAAGTTAAAAAGTAGATTCAATTTATTTATTTTTAATTTAGTTGTATCATAGTAAAAAGATATCTATTATAATAAAATCCAAATAAAAACACCTATTTTTAAAAATGAGATCTAAAATTGATCTGATGGCACACAATAAATCTTATTATTTGAGTTTTGTATTGTGGAGGTTCAAAACGGATCTTATTATTTGAGTTTTGTATTGTGGAGTTTCAAAGAAAGAGCTGTTTTCATAAATTGTACGGAAACTCAAATATAATTTGTGTTTTAGTAATTAAAATTTTAAGAATGGATTGTCTGTGGTAAACGGTCAACCCCAAGTACACCGACCGCGACAATCTGTGTGTGGAGTGATGTCACCTGAAGAATCAAGAATCGTACGTGCTCTAATTTGACAACGATTTCTTGAAAAATCTATGAAATCACCTGTTATCTGAGACCACACTGATTCTTTTGTTCACTCTCCACGTCTACGATCACCTCTCCGTCCGAAGAAAACCTGGGTGCACCAATTAATACGTGCACCCGGACCCCACTCAATTAATATGTGCAGCTTTTTTTTTTTATAATAATTTTCTTTCTTTCTTTAAATATATACGTGTTAAAAATAAGTGCTTCGGTGTATATACGGATGCTACACTGGATGTATACAAGATTTTCTCTCCCGTCCGCGTCAGCCCAAACATACAAATTTTTTTTCCTTTTTTTTAAAACAAAGAGAATTTTTAATATTTTAGGTTTTTTTCTCTTAAACCCCAGTTTGTTTCTTTAATGTTATTTCTCTGTCTCACTCTCACAGAAAACTTAGCAGAGCCTGAAACAGAGAAAAAGAGAGAAAGTAAAGACCAAGAGGGAATTTTTTTTAAAGATGGGAGCCTTAGCTCCAGTTTCTTCCTGGTTACCAGAAGACGACCTTTTGTTAAAGAATTCCATTGAGGTATTTTCTTTTTCTCTCTCTCTTTTTTTTTTTGGTTATTTGTTTCAATTCATATGGAACTTGAAAAAAGTTTGCTTCTTTTTAGTCTTTGTTGTGGTTCTATATAACATTCACAATCCTTAATGTGGTATGTGTATATGAATTTAGAATCTTTTGAAATTATTTCTTTAGTTTTTGGGTACTTCGGTTGCCGTTTAATTAAGTTACTTTTATTTTTTGGATGTCTGTTGTTGTCTCTGATATGGGTTTGCAATTCTGGGCTTGTTGTGCTGAAGCATGGATTGTTGCGTAAAGGGTGTTTCTGTTTATTCTCTGTTTTGTTGAAATAAATGTGTTCTTGGCGTATTAGCTTTTTATTCTAGATAGTAACGTTATAAGAATCTTCACATTTGGGCTTAGAATCAAAGAATTTGACCATATTTTAGGGGTTTGCCGACATGTGTACAAATGCTTAGTTTTAGTGTTAGAAAAATGCCATTTTGAAGCCTAGAAGTGGCCCCTTTAGGTGCCTTTCTTGTGAATCTTGTTACATATATTGTATGGTGGTTTCTTTGCATTTCTTGCCACGTATTAGGAGAGCATTGTCACTGTTAGCATTGTCAGGAAGTTATGTTAGGAATAAAATAGGTGTTGGAGTGTGATTATCTATAGATAATTGTCTCCATAAAGTTATTACTTATTAATAACATGACAAGTTGTTAATTGCCTGAAATCCCCAGGGTGTTGGACGTGCTAGATTGTTAGTGTTTGGGACTAGGCACTTGAAGAATATGGGAACAATTAGTTACTACAAAAACTTAACCTGTTGTAATGGAGATAGATATAATTTCAATAGTATTTGAGTAAACGTGAAGAAATTGTGTGCAAGGTAATATATTTCTTAAGCATTTACAAAATAAAAGTATTATTCACTTTATGCTGCTTGTTGTAGCAATTCTGAAAGGTCAGTTGTTTTGTGGGTGTCTAATTTTATTTTCTTCCGCATGGCTTCTAGTTATATTTTTTCTCCAGGACTTGTTGTTGATTTCTTTTTCTGCAGGCTGGTGCTTCCCTGGAATCACTCGCTAAAGGTGCGGTGCAGTTTTCCCGAAAATTTTCTGTTCAAGAACTGCACGATCGCTGGTATTCACTCCTTTATGATCCAGTTGTTTCGGCAGAGGCTTCTATTCGCATGATTGAGTTTGAGCGTTCTGCTTTGACTCTTCAATCAAAATTCAGTAGAGCTGGAATTTCAAAAGAAAACAAAAGGTTGTCCAGAAAGAGAAAAGCTAAAAGTGTTCGTAGTTGTTACTATGCTTTACGTAAAAGAATTCGCAACGAGCCATTTAGTTCTATGGATCTGAGCTTTCTTGTTGCACCTGGCAACGACGATTTTTTTGGAAACGGAGACGAGCCTTTATCTGGAAATTGCATACTGGGAGATCCAATGTCAAATCATTTTGGACTTCAAGAATCGCATTTGGATATTATGGACCATTCTTTCCCTCCAATCTCGGCAGATGGTGGCACTTCTAGTAGGGATGGTCACATAGCCCTAGGCTTTCATGGGGGACTTGACCACGCTGTTGAAGATGGTTTTACTATGCAGCAACATGATATGCATAAAGAAATTCCTCATATATTTGAAGAGAATCAGTCATATACAGGGAACGGCTGTGGGGTTGAGGACTTGGGTCAACCACAACATGTGCCTGGCATGTTTGAAACAGGTCATTTAGAGGCAAATCCTCCATCTGCATATGGTCAAATGAATAGTGGTCCAGGAAATGTTTGCTCTGACTTTGATGGGAATCAGGTCTTTCATTCACCGATTCCAGAGTGTGGTGCATCATTTCCGAACTTGGAGTACTCATCTCCACTTCCTGAGATGCCAACCTGGAGAACAGTTGAAGACATTTCATCACCATCAATTCCAGTTGAAGACAGCCGTAGAGAAAACGTTTTGCACACTGCAGATACATTTGCCCTTACAGATGATGCGGATGTTAAGGACAAAAGTACACCAGGATGTGACTTTGTCCATGCAGATTCCGAGTTGAAGATGCAGATGCCATGTGACGAGTTGAAATGTCCAGCTGGTGGCGCAGAAGGTTATTTGGCAGAATTGTCCAATTCTCTTCTAAACTTCAATGATGAAGAACTTATGACATTGGATGATGCTGAAAAAGGAATGATTGATAAGTCATTCTTTGATGGTCTAAATCTTTTGTTGAATTCACCAAATGATGTAAATCAAGATCACATGCCCAGTCCAGAACCAAACACATCAGTAACTCCAGATTACCTTACAAATGCATCTAGCTCATGTCCTGTTGAAGCAGTTGAAAATGTCCAAACGCAATCATCTGCATCTGCTTCAGATTGTCAGTTTCCGGAATTAATTGATGGTATTATTTGCTGCACATTGAACACGGAAGATCCAGAGATTCCATGCAATGATGATGTTTTCTTTCCAAATAAGTTGCAACCAGTGTCAGTTTCTGCCGCTGCACGAAGAAATCTTAAAGAAGCTGGTAATTTAATTTGTAGTTCTGTTAAGGATTTCTCAGGCAATAAAAAACTTACTGATGGAGGTCCAGTGCTGATGCAGAGAGAGAAAGAAAACCTTGCACAATCTCAAGTGTCGTCTCAAATGATGGGATCACAGGTGATACCAGAAAATGGTCAACTTCATCCAGTTGGTGATTCTGGAGTTAAATTTGGGTTACCCAATTGTGACTCCCCACATTTGGCACCTAAAAAGCCAGGTATTGCTTGTGGCGGTTCCAGTCAAAGCAATTCAATGAATATTTGCAGAGACAGTCATCAACCTGCTAGACTGAAGGAAGATAATAAAGATGTTGCATCAGTGAAGAATATTGGTCGTACTTTGACCGATTCTTTTATGGAGAAGCCGGCTTTTGGCTCTGACAGCTACAAATGGCATGAGAGGAATGCTAGTGGTGTTAAAAAAGAATTTGATGATCCTGCAACAATTCAAGATTGTCAAGCATCAAATGCAAACTTAGGATCCACAAATATGCCTGATTCAGAACCAGATGTAAGCCATCCAATATCAGAGCCAGAAGAGCCACCTATAGAGAGTGATGATGATGTACCTTATTATTCTGATATTGAGGCAATGGTAAATCTGAAAACAACCTCTGGTTTGGTGTGTAATTATTCTGTTTATTTGTATAATTCATTTGTTGCAGTGTCTTGACTCTATTAATTTTTTTAATTTTAAATCAGATACTTGATATGGACTTGGATCCAGATGACCAGGATATATATGAACAAGAAGGTATATACTCTACTTTATTTTCATTTAGCATGCTTGTTGTTTACTTTGTATATGCCTATCCACCAAAAATATTCTGCTCATGTGGTTTGAAAATCCTGTTCTATTCCTCGTATACTTTGTCATGCGTGAATATGTGATTATATGTAGATGAAATGATAATATTCTTATATTGATTTTTGTGATCCTCATAGAAGTTTTAGTTGACATGCTATCCTATAGCTGAAATTCTTTTAGATGTGCCCTTTACTTGCTTTCTGAGGTGGGTGCTACTTTATGACGCATCGGTGGTCACTGATGCATAGAAAATATAGAGAATATGGTACAAATCTGTTTCATCACATGTAATCTTTGGCCAAGTTCTGATCTATCCTGTGGGATTTTTTCTTCTTTTATTTTTTTTTTTGGATAAATCATATATTACAAATGTATAGTACTGTAAATGGTTAAGTTAAAGGTATGTTGAGAAAGAATAACATTGTTGATGCATTTATAATCTCCTTTCTTTGTGTTTCCTCATTTTCCATATTTTTTCATCGACGACTTTTTCCTTTTATTTTGGTTTCTTTTTATCTTGTTGTGAAGACATAAACATGCTAATATCCCAGTACAATAATATTTATATAATTAGCTTCTAGACATTTATAATCTCAATTGCTACATGTGCAGTCTCGAAATATCAAAATGAGGACACCAGGAGGGCCATAATCAGGCTTGAACAGGGTGCTCATTCTTACATGCAAAGAACCATTGCATCTCATGGGGCATTTGCCATTTTATATGGCCGCCATTCAAAGCATTATATTAAAAAACCTGAGGTATTTCATTGCACAACATCTTGACTTACTTTTAATGGCTACAATAGTCTTCAATTATAATAATACTATAGCAATAGTAATTATGAACCGATTTTCTTTGTTTTTTTTTAAGATACACCAAAACTTTTATTGATGAGGGAAGTATAAAAGTGGGAGAACAAGCAGTCCTCCTCAATCGCCAATTAAGAGCTTGCTGTAGATAACATATAACACAACAAAAGATAAAATTCCGATTTCAGCCTAACCACTAAGCAAAAATGCAGTCTCAATAACAAACAGGTATCCCCAAACTGTATTAAGCTAGTGCACAACCTGGACGAATTTAAATAAATGAAAGAAAAGGTAGTCATGATATTTCTTTGCAAGTGAGCCCCATAAGGATGCTAGTTTTCGAGATCCTTGTATTAACTATAAAAATATGAGTTGTTACATTTAATCCAATGATTGTTCATCCACTGCCTTAGATAGGGCTAGTTAGATGAGCATCAATTATGTGTTTGCTTTTAACATTCAATAAATTGTGTTTCTCTAATAGACATCTATACGATGAGTATAAACCCATCTTGGCTATCTGCAACTATATGCATAAAATGAGTGTACTAAATTGATTGCTTGATAAGAACTGAAGGCTGAAGCTTACTTATCTTAGAAAAGGAGAAAAGAACAGAGCTGAAGCTTACTAATTCCATATAGAATTTCAGTTTTGGAGCGTAATTTTTGTAGTGAACAGAAGTTCAATTTGTTTTAGACAAGGGTTGGTTTATTTATTTATTTTCTTAAAAAAAAAAAAAAAAATTGTGTAATAAGTTGTCATTTTGGCATTGTAGGTTTTACTTGGTAGAGCTACAGAGGATGTTGTTGTTGACATTGACTTGGGAAGAGAAGGACGTGCTAATAAAATATCTCGGCGGCAGGTGAGCTTTGCTTAAGCCTCCTTAATTCGTTTATTTTAGCAGCCTTTTGTGATTCAGTATTTTCTTTTTCTTCTATATTCTCTTTTGTTCTACAAATTTATCATAGGAGTGGCTGAGTGCTTATTCAAGGTAGTGAATTTTTGTGATCCCATATGGGATAAAAATAGTTTGAGTGTTGGGTTTATAAGGGAGAGTAAGAATCATCACATTATCAGGTTGTCTTTTGGATTATTTGCAAGTGTCTGACATGACAAATGATAATGGAGCACGCCTAGTTTTGTATCCATTATTCAACTCCCCACCCCACCATCCCGGGCTTTTCTTTCTTTTTTCCGATGTCAAGTGAGATGCATCAGTGGGTGGAATAACACGGCTAGAGGTGAGGCACAGTCATGATGATGGTGTTATGTACTGGGCACGGGAGATGGGTGAATGTTATGATCCCAGATAGGATAGGAATGGATTGTCATTCCCAAAGACAAGTTTTTAGTTTTGTGCTGTAAGCCAAAATAAAATGTGAATAACGTGTTGTACTTATTCTAAAAAGTTCTGTTTCTTTCTCTCTTCTTTTCCGAAAAT
Organism: Xanthoceras sorbifolium; assembly: GCA_003430845.1. NCBI lineage: Eukaryota > Viridiplantae > Streptophyta > Magnoliopsida > Sapindales > Sapindaceae > Xanthoceras > Xanthoceras sorbifolium. The sequence continues at coordinate 32,115,201 of CM010617.1, forward strand.
CAATATCTTCTTCTACTTGAAAGCAGCTCTGCAATGTTTGACAAACTTGCCTAACTAATTTTGATGATTTACTGCATTTGGTATTATCAAGAATAGCAAAATAATATTAAATAGGATAACGTCATCAATATTTCAATATTACTTCACTTTTTTTTCAACTGTCTATAAATTTGAGACATGGCCACCTGCTAACCATGTTCTTCTTCTTTACCTAGTTATTTTGGAAAAGAAACAATTACTGTATAGATTTTTGAATTTGCTTCCAACCTCTGTGGTTTAGATAGCTAGGCTACAATGCATTATTTGTTATTGTTTGACGACTCCCCCATGTCTTCTTCTTCTCTCTCTTCTTTTCACTTTTGTTGGTTATAAAAACCCTTCTTTGGTACTGATAAACACTGGACATGAAAACATTCTGTTTATACGAGAGACACAATATTCTGTTTAACTTGAAATATGTTTTTTTTTTTTTTGTTCTTTTAATCTAAATCCTCCTTCTGTTTTGTATAGGCAATAATTAAAATGGAAAAAGGTGGCTCTTTCCATATAAAAAATCTTGGCAGGTGTTCAATCTCAGTAAATGACAAAGAAGTAGCCCCTGGACAGAGTCTGAGCCTTACTTCCAGTTGTATGATTGAGGTTTGTTCATATAGTTTTTTTCTCAATTATGATAATGGTTCTTAGTTTGCATCATGCTTATGTACATTGCATTTACTAGAAACTTGGAACAGAAAAGTAAAACATTTATCAATGCTTTGTAGCAACACAGTAGCAAATTTCTTCTCTCCATTAGGGTGGTTTTGAACCTCATTTCATCAACTCTTCCTTGAAAATGTCTTCTGTCGGTGTTTATGCAACTAGATACGATCATGTCATAGAGAACTATCGATCATGTTTCTGTTATCTAAATGTGATGGTGATTGTAAGGGCTGTGTTCCAAAATGGGTGTTTTCCTTTCCCCAAATGGGTAGAATCAAATAAATACCATTTTCTCAAAGGATAGTAAATATTTCAGGTATATTGATGTATATATATGATGATATTCCCAGCGATGACTTGATATTCTAGAGCTTCTGATTAGAATGTAAGTCTCTTTAGTTTCATTTACTATTTATTGACTTGCTGCGGACTGTGAACTTGCAGATAAGGGGACTGCCATTCATATTCGAGACAAATCAAACTTGTGTGAAGCAATATTTCGATAGCATCACAACTGAAAACCAAAATCAGGAGCACCAAATTTGAATCATCACAGAAATGTCATGAAACTGAACATTGTCAGGAGGTGCTCTTGTTTTTTTATTTTTAGCCGTGCTTTCTGGGTTCCTTCTGTAAGTTCTCTTTCAAATGGTGTAGAATGTAGCTATGGCATTTGGATAAAGGAAGAGTAAATTTTGAATTTTCAAATTTAAGTAGGCAATTTATAAAGGAAGAGTAAAATTTGAATTTTCAAATTTAAATAGGCAATTTATATATTTTACAGTGTTCTAGCAATGTGAAGAAGTTTACAGTGTTGTTAGGGAAGAGATCAAAAGAATTTCAGCATGGATGTGGTTTCTTGTCACGAAAAATATTTAGGCTTTCTTCGTCCATTGGGCGTAACAAAAGGCAGGTGTTTGGGGTTATCAAGAATAGGGTTTGGCAGAAATTACAGGGTTAGAAACATAGATTATTTTCAGGGGCAGGGCGTGAGGACTTGATTAAAGCCATTGCCCAAGCAATGCCGACCTTTTCCATGAGCTATTTTAGGCTTTCAATTGGTCTTTGTCATGAGCTCCAGCGACTGTATGCCGATTTTTGGTGGGGTAGCTCTGACAAAGGAAGAAAAACACATTGGCTTGCTTGGCCAAAAATGTGCAAACCCAAATATTGGGGCGGTATGGACTTTCGGGATGTGGTTGCTTTCAATCAATCCATGTTAGTTAAGCAAGGGTGGAGACTTTTGTGTGATCCTTCGTCACTTATGGCTCGAGTGCTCAAGGCTAGGTATTTACCTTCAACTTCCTTTCTTAAATGTAAGTTGGAGAATTTGCGTTCATTTGTTTGGAGAAGCTTCTTCTGGGGCCGCGAGGTTCTCCTTAAAGGGGTTCGTTGGAGAATTGGAGATGGGTGTGATGTAAATATCTTTAAGGATTAATGGCTATCTCGAGCATCTACGTTTAAAGTGTTATCCCCGCGTTTATCTCCTGCTAGCTCCCAATTTCGGAACTGATTGGAGGGGCTAGTCTGTGGAATTCAGACCTAATCAGGGAGCGGTTCTTTCCTGAGGAAGCTGAAATGATTTTACGCATTTCTCTTAGTAAATCTCCCTGTCGTGATTCTATTTGTTGGCACTACGATAAGCGAGGGAACTTTTCAGTCAAGAGTGCCTACAAGGTCGCCTTGCTGCATCAAAATGGTGAGCATCCACCTTTATTGGGAAAGAGCTGGGGTTTTCTTAGATGATTATGTGCAGGCTTGCGAGGTAAGCAAAGTTGTCCCTCTTTCTTCCTCTGTCAGGCGATCTGTTTGGTCTCCACCTTTAGGTAATTTACTAAAGCTTAATGTTGATGCTGCCCTTGACCACGGGTCTAATAAAATTGGAGTTGATTTGGTGATTAGGAACTCTTCTGGCTCTATATTGATGACTGCTGGTTTAATTTTTAGAAATGTTATTGATGTTGAAATTGCTGAGGCTAAAGCAATATTGGAAGAGATTGAGCTGGCTTCTAGTAGGGGTTTTACTCATCTTTGTGTGAAATCTGATGCGAAGACTGTGGTTTTTTTGCGTTGTGCTGATACTTGTGTTCGTAGTGAGCTTGGAGCTATCATTCAGGATCAGGGCCGGCCCTGACCTTTTGGAGGCTCAGGGCGTACTGTAGCAATATACTGTTAGATTCACTGTAGCAATATACTATTATATTCACTGTAGCACAATATTATATTTTGATGGGCCCAATTTACACAAATCTCATAGTAGAAAATAGTTAAAAAAAAATTTATGAATTTAATAAAATTAGTGATGGGCCTAATATGTGGTGGCTTGGTGGAATAATAAATATAAAAACAAAAAAGAAATTTTTTTTTTTTTTGAAAAATAAATAAAATTGTCTCCATGCAGAGTTGAACCACAAACCTCAAATATAGAAGACTGACGCTCAACCACTGCACTAGAGGGGCTATTGTTGAAAAAAATTAGTATGAGGTAAATATAATAACAATGTTTTATTTTTATATGTATAATAATATTATAAGATATTGGGCCCTCCCTGGGCTTGGAGCCCTGGGCGGTCGCCCCTTGCGCCCCTGCCCAGGGCCGGCCCTGTTCAGGATGTTAGAGTTTGTTTAGATTCTTTCAATGTTGTTTCCCTCTTTTTTGCTAGTAGAAGCTATAATAGTGTTGCTCATAATTTTGCTAAATGGATTCTGGGTTTTAACTCCTCTTCTGTTTGGGAGAGAAATTTTCCCAGTTGGTTGCGTAAAGTTGCTGGGATTATGTAGCTTCTTCTGTTTTTGGGTAATGCATGCAAAATTCGTTTCCAAAAAAAAAAATGTGAAGAAGTTTACGGTTCCAGTGACAGAGAGGGGTATATTGGCCATTGATTGCATTACCACAAAGTATCTAGCTTGCTACCTCTCATGTCCAGCTATTGGACAAACGTGATATCATCCTCAAAATTCATGATGTTCTGTAAATTTTGTCACTGTCTTTGTCCTGGGTGAGCTAAACTGCTTGGGACCAGGGGACCCACATAATTAAACAACATCACTGGGTGCATCATCACCAATTGATCTTAGGATGGTCATTGCTATCTCAGGTGGGTCCTATGATCTTCGTGTCTACCAAATCCAACGGCTGGAGACGCAAATCATCATCTCACACACCCGCTTATCAACAATATTAAAGTAGAAACTCATTAATCTTTTGTAGTAATCTTTATCTATATCTTTGCGTGTGTCTCTCTCACGAACACTTCACTTTCACTCTCTGCAACAAAATCTCTCCTCACCCTCACACACCTTCCAAGCACAGATCCGAAACTTCACATTAACATAACCCCCAAGTAAACCAAAAACAATGTCAAAACACACATGCCCGTTACGATTATCTCTTCATTTTCGTCTTCTTATCGTGATTGTGTTTTCAAAACTGTTCCTTTCTGTGGATTCGAGAACCTATAGAGGAGACATTAAAGTGCTTAAAGATCTGAGAAATGGATTGGACCCCTGGTCCGTTGCCCCCGGATCTTGCTTGAGTTCTTGGGACTTCTCATTGGACCCATGCGACCATCTTTTTAGCGATCGGTTTACATGTGGGTTCAGGTGCGACAGAGTCGTCTCTGGCTCAGCCCGAGTCACCGAGATCACTCTTGACCCGGTTGGTTACTCAGGCTCACTTGCTTCTACCACCTGGAACCTCCCTTACCTACAAACCTTAGACATCTCAGACAACTCGTTTTCTGGCTCAGTGCCGGACTCACTGTCTAAGTTGATTCGTTTGCAGCGACTCAGTCTCTCCAAAAACTACTTCTCAGGTGAAATACCAGCCTCTCTTGGATCACTCTCTCACCTGGAAGAACTCTATCTTGACAGCAACCGGTTTCAGGGACCCGTGCCTCCAAGTTTCGTGAAACTGATCAACTTACACCGACTAGAAATACAACAAAACAACATATCCGGTGAATTTCCTTATCTGGGTTCGCTCAAAAACCTGAACTTTATTGATGCAAGTGACAATAACATCTCCGGAGAGGTTCCATCATCAACCTTGCCAAAATCTCTCGTGGAACTCTCGGTTCGAAACAATCACTTACAAGGAAATCTACCCGACAATGTTGGAGGCATGGAGTTCTTGCAAGTTCTCGATCTCAGTGACAACATGTTGTCTGGTCCTGTTTTCTCGGTTCTCTTCGACCACCCTTCGTTGCAACAACTCACGCTGTCTCACAACAACTTCACGTCGTTACAGGTACCACCAGGTGATGATCACATGGGCCTAACAAGCAAGTTGATAGCTCTTGACTTGAGTCACAACGAGCTCCGAGGTTTTTTGCCGGCTTTCATGGCTTCAATGCCCGAGTTGTCGGCTCTCTCTTTGGAGCACAACAAGTTTACCGGGATGATACCGTCGCAGTACGCACTCAAAGTAGCTGCTCCTGGTAGTCATACGTCGTCGTTCGAGAGGCTGCTACTGGGTGGGAACTACTTGTTTGGACCGATACCGGGTCCTTTAATGGGCATGAAACCTGGTTCGGCTAATGTGAGTTTGGTTGATAATTGCTTGTATAGGTGCCCTGACACCTTCTTCTTCTGTCAAGGTGGGGATCAGAAGTCATTAGTTGATTGTAAGAGCTTCGGGCCCGTGATTCCTTAGGCCAAATTAATCAATATTTTGTATGATATACATATATGATATCGTGATACTCTCTTTTCTTCTTTTCTTTTTTCTTTTTTAATTTTATGTTCTAGTTTTGTTTACATTGATACAATGAAAAACAACTCAACCAAGTCGACAGCTTTTTTTAAACCTCCATTAAAGTGAAGTTTTTGCCTTATTGAAAGAAGAAACACGAAGATTAATTCCATACATGATGCTTTTTGCATGGGGACATGTTCTGGTTTGCCTCCATTTGCCTCTCTAATAAAGAGAGAGTAAATTATACTACTATGCATTGAAAGTCGAAACTGGTTATTCTACTCTCAAGATAAGGTTTAGATTCTTTTGCTCGCAAACTGCTAATCAGATAGAGCAGATTGAGATCCAAAATATTAAATTAAATATATGATCACTGTAAAGTACAAACTAATTAAATTCATTTATTTATTCCGTATCGTTAATAACTATTAAAATATATATATATATCGATTATTTGACCGAATATCTCTGATATTTTTTATATATTTAAAATCAATATCAAAAATATTCTTGAATATCTTTAATATTTTAAATATATTAACAATATTTTTACTGAAATTTTTTTAAAAAAATCCCATCTTGTATATAATAACAACAATAATAATACTATTAATAATACTATTTTAAAAAAAAAAATTTAATAGTTGATACGAATCTCATCTGTACATTTACTTGGTAATAATATTGAGCAAGAAAAAACTGCAATTAGATTAGAAGATATAAATCAAAACAAATCAATACAAGTTCATGAAACAAGAATTTAATGAACAAGTTTGATTAAATTAAGTTCTACCCTGTTTATTATTTAAAACATTGCGTATGAGAAGCTGCCTCTGCCTCCATGTGCATTTCTTTCATTGCCTGCCCAAGCATTTAAGAATTTCAATTTCCATAGCATGACGTGATATTATTATAAAGTATGTCATAAATTTTAATGCGTCTAGTTTAAGGCAGTACTTCTTTTTCCTGTAGTATGGATAATCAATCAAATCTAATTTCATTACGTGTGATATGGTATAAACATTGAAACTTTGATCTTTGTATATATAGATCTATAGAAACTGAGACTTTATAATTTAATGATATGATTGTAGTATATTTAAAAGCAAGGGAGAAGGAGACTGTTGAAGTGGCAGATCATGTATTTAACTGGCTGCCCATCTCTGACTCGATGAGTAATTACAAAGGATTCAACATTTTCAGGTTCATGCTATCACTAGCTTTGAAAATCCCAACAATTAAATCTTCCCCATGTGATTGTGCGTGCGTGACCCTTCAATTATTATCGCGGGTCAGATTTTTACTTTTTTTATATCCATTTTTTGGTCAAAATTTTCACTTATTATACAAATATAAGGACTATAGTCCATCCACGGGACATGAAAATTGGGCCCAATTCATCATCAGGTCTCAGATGGGCCTCAGCCGACGGTCGGGTCAGTTTATCAAAAGGCTTCGAAAAGGCAAAAGTTAAAGCTGGGCCTTATGTCCATCAATGGCTTCTATTTCGAGCACATACGACGGTCCCCACACAAACCATTTTGATACGGATTTTTATCTTTTTTAATATTTATACCTCTACTCATAACTCAAGTGGTCAGTACATTTCCTTTCTACCTTACTGGTGAATATTTAAGTTTCACAATGCATATCTACTAGTATGTTTAGATAGTTTTTTTTCATTATTATGAGAGTAGTTATCCGAATATGTTTCTGTTATGAGAGTAAGACAACAAATCTCGACAGATTTATTATCTACTTCCATAAATCCGAATATGTCTTCATTATGGAAGTAAATAATATATCTTAGCAGACTTATTATCTATTACCATAAATCTGAATATATCTCCGTTACATGAGTAACGGCAAATCTCAATTATTATTAAGTAAGTTGTAGTGTCGCTTTTGAAATCAATTTGTAGTACTAGTCTCATTAAATTAATTTTTGAAGGTTATGGTCCTCAAAAGAACTAATTATTATCAATGTAACCAAACCATCCAACATAATTTTAGACTCGTGCCATTCAAGTCTTTTGGCATTTAAACACATACCAAACAATTACTTAATTTTTTCAGCTTCTTTTAATGAATTATTGTACATGAATTAGGTACCTGTTACGATCGAAAAATGTTGGTTGAGTCATAACTATGATTTTTGTGTTACTAATTTCCAAATGCCTTGTCTATTCAATCTTCAATATTTTGTTGAAAATCTATATTTCAATTGTATAAAAAAATTTATTCAGGTTTATTTTTAACCCCAAGGTAGGCCTGGATTACTGGATAATGGGAAAGAACGATATTAAACGTGTAGCCAAACAGACTCCAATAAAGACAGACAAATAAACCGGCTGGCTGTGTTAGGTGGGGGCCTAGTAGGGTTGCCGGCAAAACCCACTTCATTCTTTGCTAAAATAAACCTGATCCAGCGCATCTTAAGTTGATACTTTACTAAATTATTATTCAAAATAATATAAAATGAGAATTTTTTTATAACATTAGTTGTCAATACTTAATATGTGTATATTCATTTATAATTTAAGTGGTAGTGTATTTTTTTATTTATTTTAGTAGTGGAGGTTCAAATCTCACGATATATATTTATTTATATGTGTGGAGAATTTTCTTCCCATAAAAAAAGATACCTCCCAATTATAGTTAATAAAAGTAAGTATCCAGACCGTTATGACAACATAAAGACATTTATTTTCACAATAGAAAAAAAACTCTTCAAATATATGGATTAATATATATAATTGGATTTAAATTTTTACTATTAAATATTTGAACTACTACCACTGAAGCGGATAAATATATACACTAGCCGCTTCAACTCTTTATCACGTTTAAAAATTACTTTGAAGTTTGAATGCATAAATATTTTGTAGGTTCAGATTTTTTTTTAAAAAAAAAATGTATTTTTAGTAGTAAATGTTTCGCTTTGAAAAGCTAAGCTTACACATTCTAAATATAGAAAATGATGAGTGACATAGATGTGTGTGCTTACTGTATGATGTGATAGCTATTGTTTACAGTCAAATAATTACAAATTTTACTATTCACCGTCCATTTTTGGATAACAACTTTTTGTATATAGTACTATGATTGGTCTTCGAATGCCAAATATATAGCTTGTAATCATTGTCATTCTCCATTTTGGCACAACTAAGATCATTAGATCAATAATCTTAATCACGCATTTGGCGTTAAATTATAAAATTTATAATATAAATTCAGAAATCATAAACTACAGTTAAATACGAGCTCAAAGTATATGGTACATAGGGAATATCAAACAATCTTGTTCCAGCACAATTTTTGGAAATAAATATATGAAAAATTTTCAGTGCATGAAAATGTAATATATAGTTAAAAAAATAAAAAAAAAAATATTACTTTTTCGGTGGTTAGATATACCACTCTTTAATGCATTCGAAATTTCGTCGGTTGGGCACTATGGTGAGAAAATACAGCTAATATTCTGGTTCAAATTCCCGTTCAAGTGAATTGTATTCAAATCCAATCAAAACAGTGACCAAATTATTCGAGTTTTATAATGAATTCTTGATCACAATCAGAGTATGATGCCGATGATTACTATTCTATCTTCAATCTCCATCATATAATTATATATATATATAAATGTTCCTTCTGGATTCTTTTTTTTTGCAGATAAAGTGTAAATCTCACATGAAATCATATCTTTGAATTTCATGCTTTAATATTAAGTGGATTCATTAATTTAATCAATCAACTGTTGCCCATTATTTATTCAAATCTGTGGAAAAGTATAATAAAAGATAACTTCTGTTGCCTTTGCCACTGTTAGGTTGAACTAGAATTTTCTCATGCAGGGTATGTAAAACAATAAAATTTTAAAAAAATAATGAAGAAAATGTTTAGTATATAGATGTTGTATGTACATGGATCTGTTGATAATTGAAATGGTAAAACTCCTCGGTGGGTCACTTCAGTTTAAATCGTAAGATTAGATGTATTATCTATAGAAATACTGATGGGTTTATCCGCTGCCACCTTCTAATGTTTAAGTCAGTTCAATTCAATCTATTAAATGGATTAAACGCTGAATTGTTCTCAATTTCCTCAGGTGTTTAAGATAAAAAAAATTATCTATTTACTCGTCGTTCTTCCTTTCATATGAATATTTATCGTGCTTTGTATAACTACTAAACATGTCAGACACTTGTCAAATATAAATTGACGAGTAACTGCTCGCATGCATTTAACTTGAACTTTCTTTTACTGTTTATCTATCGATCCGTCAAGTTAGGGTAACTATGATTCGTTCAGTAAGTTACTCTGCCACATGTTGTTATTGTACTTAAAACTATGTGTCATTGATGTATTGAGTATGCCAATAACATCAATCCAATAAAATCAGTATATATGTGTAAAAATACATGCATATCACGAGTTTATTGGATAATAAGTACACTTAAAGAGTGCAATACAACTAAGAGTTGTATGTTGCGTTCGAAAAGAATTAATAGTTTCTAAAATGGAAATTATTAACAATATTTATGTCATTAAAGAGTACAAAAATAAATAAATAAATTTTTTTTTTTAACTTTTCTGTTTTTTTGGCTAACTGTAACCTAATATTCATAGTACCCTAAGATATTTAATATTATTTAAATTTTCAATCTTAAATAGGGTACGAAATTACAGTGATAGATCACAACAGATAAATATAAAAAATATCACGGTTTGTTCGAAAGTGGAAAGCCAACTAATAATGGCACTCAACCGACAATAAAAGCTTTCTATTTAAATTTTTTTATAATAAAGTTCCCATACTTGGTGGCTTTAAGATATAATTAACTATAAAAAAAATAAAATAATAATAATAATATTAAAATAGAAAAAGTTGGCAACCACAATAATATTCTCATTTCTCAACAAGAAGGATCGGCACATGGGAGGGTCATCGACCATCCATATATATATATATATATATATATCATCCTACTTCGAATTGGCCAACTTTTTTTAATTTTTTAATAAGCTGATTATAAAATAGATTAAAATTGAAACACCATGAATCAGCTATCTCAAGACATATGTATATATCTTTCAAAAAAAAAAAAAAAAAATTGTATATATGTATGGGAAGAGTGAAACGTATGCAATGATGTAAACCGAATAAAAAAAAAAAACTGTACAAATATATATGTACCAGCTCTACCAGAAAATAGGAAGAAAAATGGGTGGGGTGCATGGTGACTCGGGAGGGGACTGGCTAGTTGCTAGCTGACAGCACTCATCAATTATGAGGCAACAGCCCAGGCTTTTGATCTTCTTACAAAAAAGTTGTGGCCGAATCATCGATTTACGCAGTTGTTATGTGATTATGTCTTTCGATGTTATATATTATGTTATATGGTTTGCACGCGATTATGCCTTTCGTTCTATATTACATTATATGGTATGAATAGTGCTAGAACATACACCCTATATGGGGTGCAACGGCCTAGACTTTTCTTTTCAAGAAGTTTCATTGCGTTGTTAATTCGGTTCATAATGTATCTCTCTACTCATATTATATGCCATATGATAATAATTCTATTCAACTGACATGGTACGAGGGCAAGATGCACCATTCGCGCCCGGCTGCACCGGAACCCTCTCTCCCTCCTTCCTCTTTTTTGCACTGATCACGTTGTACATAATAATAATGAAAAAAAAAAATGCTTGAATTCATTAGAGGCACGCTTTTAAAAGCGTCCAATGCCCCCACCAGGCCCCCACCCCCCAAAAATAAAATTGAACTGTGAGAGGACCCATTTGCCAAGAGAAGAGGAGAGATTTCTTTGATCTTCCTTTTCTCTTTCCAAGGTCGCATAAAGTTGACTCACTCGAGTTTTCTCCCACCTGCCAAATGTTTACTTTGACACTATCCTGATGCAATACTGGTATGTACTAGGATTTTCAATTACTTTATCAATAGTTTAACTTTGTGCTGTCCGTATATTTATAAAAAATATCTACTCTTATAATAAGGGAAGGACATTAACTTATCTTACTTTAAAAGATCGACTATGGTCACGGATCTTATTATGGAATTCAACTATAGTAGTAAATGCTCCTCTAAAAGTAAGGGCTTGCAAAATTTATATACATTCTTTTAAATTTCTGGTAGGGTTTTTCATTTCCGAAAGTAATGGTACTACCTTACTAATTATGTTAACCGTAACACATCGTAATTAGTAATATAAAATTTAATATTCAACTTGACAAGTTAACGTATAGTTTTTGATAATATAAAATTTAATATTCAACTTTACAAGTTAATATGTAGTTATACATAATATAAAATTTAATATTCAAATTCATAACTTAACATGCAGTTTTTCATATATCACATGTCAAAATTTTAAAAGCCATAAATTTAACGTTAAAATTTCATAGGCTTAATACGGATACGATCCTTTTTATAGAAAGGCAGCCAGCAGAAACACAGCTCCATATATTGTAAAATAGGGAACTCCAAATGGAAAATACTCTCTGGTTACCCCAATATATGGGATTCCCCATGCATTTCAATACCTTTTTTGGTTCCATCATTCCATTTTTTTATTAACAAAAAGTGGACAGTCCAGTAGAGAGAGAGAGAGAGATATGTTTAGACTTTATATAAGTAATAGATTTTAGATTTGATTTATCAACAAACAATACTATATATAGCAATTGAAGAGGGCGGTCCCCAACAATACAACAGTGTAGAAGAAGCTAGCGATTTAACAAATGAATTTTGAAACCGACCAATGCCCATATATTTCCAAATTTCTCAATTCATAATATTATTATAAAATCTCTCAAAGATTCTGCAGAGGTAAGGGAATATTTTACCTATCTTCTTCCCAGAGAGAAAAAGATAAAAGATCTCTCGACATGAAAATGGATAATTCTGGCAAACCCATATCATCCCCATGTCCCTCTCCATATTTCACATTAAACAACGTAAAAACTGGAGCTCTTCTTATCTCTTTTCTGTTCAAATAGCGTAAATTTTATACGATATAAAAATAAATGTGATTTGAGTACTTAAAGTATATTTGTGTCGTTGATATCAACCAAAGATGTGCATGGTACAATGCACACTAAACTTTCTTTTTCAGTAGTTTATTCTTCCCAAGTATTTTACATTTTACAGTCACCATGATTCTCTTATAACCATTCCTGATCTCTTCCTTTCTTCTCTTTCAAGTGTCAATCCACCTCCACCTACTCTCTCTCTCTCTCTCTCTCTATATATATATATATTTATAATTATCTTGTCACTTGGGTTTCCTTAGTCTTTTTTGTAGCAGTTATAAATTGGATACAACAAATTTAAAAGCTTTTAGTTTCTCTCTATCAGTTGTAGCAATTGAAATTGGAATACAAAAGAGAAAGAAAACAAACAGATAGGTTGGATAACAACACCACCAACACACAGACAATTTTGCAGATGAAGATCCAGTGCGACGTCTGTAACAAAGATGGGGCCTCTGTTTTCTGCACAGCCGACGAGGCCGCCCTCTGCGACGCCTGCGACCACCGCGTCCACCACGCCAACAAGCTTGCCTCCAAGCACCAACGCTTCTCTCTCTTCCACCCATCCTCTAAAGATTTCCCTCTCTGCGACATCTGCCAGGTTTTTCTTCACTTTTCTTGAACATGGGTTGTTGTTGTGGTTGTTGGTTTGTATTAATTATATGGTTGTCTTTGTTTGTAGGAGAAGAGAGCCTTCTTGTTTTGTCAACAAGACAGAGCGATTCTATGCAGAGACTGTGATGTGCCGATTCACTCGGCGAACGAGCACACACGGATGCACAACAGGTTTCTTCTTACGGGGGTCAAGCTCTCTGCTACTTTCACTCCTTACACGTCCTCTGCTACCACAACTAGTGGCTGTGATTCGGTTCCTGACTCGAAGTCTCAGAAACATGTTTCTGTTGTTACTGCTCCAGTGAGTTCAAATCCATATTCCATGCCCAGGATTTCAACCACAACCGCAAACACAATCTCCAACAATAGTGGGAACATCAACAATAATCTACAAATCAGTGAAAGTGGTGGTTCAACAAGTAGCATATCAGAGTACTTGATAGAGATGCTGCCTGGTTGGCATGTCGAAGACTTTCTCGATTCCTCCTCAGATACCCTTAGTTTCTGCAAGGTTTGCCATTGACGAACACCTTTTTCAAATCCCATAATTCAATCTTATTGTTCTGAGATTTTGCTTGGATCTAATTATTTTGTTTGTTTGCAGAGTAATGATGGGGTGTTGCCCTTTGATGTTGAAGGCAAGATGAGTTCTTTTTCATCAAAAAGTCTGGGAATTTGGGTCCCTCAAGCACCAACTCCTCTGCATCCATCTCTATGTTCTCCATCATCACAAACTGGTGGACAATCTGGGTTGAAGGAGGTAACCAGCTGCACAAAAACTAACAACAGGAGATGGACAGATGATGGTTTGACAGTCCCACAGATCAGTCCTCCATCAATTGGCTCCAAGAGATCTAGACCTAATCTTCGGTAGTAGGAGTACTTAAATGAGCTTTAATTTTCTCTCCTGTCTTTGTCATGATAAAGCCCTTGTTTCTCCTTCTGTTTCTTTACAATGGCTTTAAATTTCCTTGTCACTGATTGTCCTATCATTTATTTCTAGTTTTGTAGTTGTTGTTTTGGTCACTTGCTCTCTAAGTGGTCCAACTCCAACCTGGTTTTGTTTGCCGTCATTTTGTTTCATTCTACTTGCAACAAAAAACAAACATCTTTGTAAATATAAGAAGATCTTCTTCAAAAAAAAAATCACGTTCTTCCTTCCTATGACTAGTTTCTATCATATTTGAAGATAGAATATATTTTTATGCAGCATTTTTCAATACGCCAAAACCTGTCAGGGAAAAAAAATTTATCAATGGAATCTTTTTTTTTTTTTTTTTCAATACGCCACGCAACTTTTTGAACAAGTGATTGTTAAAAAGTACAAAACAATGCATTATTGTTATCATTGAGATTGGAGGCTCTGAGGAGAAAAAGATAGATGATGGTAATGATGGATCATGGTGGTGGTGGTGGGGCTCGGATAAGGAACAAAGAGAGAGATACACACAAAAGGTGGTGGCCTGGTTTCTGTGTCGACACTAGAATTTGCTTCGTGGGTACTACTACTACTTAGAGTATCAGAACATGTCAAATTGCATTTTTCAAGAATAGAAAAGTTAGTTGGGAGGGGTCAAAACTATAGAATTTTCATTTTTAGAGAAATATTAAGAATTTCAAGAGGCTCCGGGCCTCTTTATAGCTTCGCTACTAAATTGCATAGCTGTACTGAAAATGCACTGTAGTATTTATTCACTATCATGCTAGTGCGAGAGAGATACTTGGCCTTTTCAAAAAAGAAAAAAGAGTGAGATACTTGGCTGTTCATGGGGTTTTCTTCTTTTGGTTATGAGATTTGGGAAAAACAGCAGTCAATTTCTTTTACTATTATGGTGGTGATAAAATAGCATATTTTTGAAAATATCATATTTTCAAATCCCTTCATGGTCAGATGATACGGAATTTTCCTGTGAATTCCCTAGTTTCGGTATACTTGTTTGCTTTTAACCAGACTAGAGAAGTGAATTAGTTCGAGGTACGCATAAACTGATTCTCCGACCGTAATATTAAAAAAAAAATAAGCATATTTTCATTCAAGATCTGAAAATTTTGTAGCTGCACAGAGTGGAAACTTGGAAGTGAAAAGTAGAGATCTCAAGTAAACTCTAGGCAAAATGTCATTCAGTTCCTCATCCATATTTGTTATGGGAAGATCTTTACATATTGTGGGAATATTTGTATGAGGTTACGTGTCTAGTGTTGTGTCTAGTGTTTAATCTCGACGTGTATTTGATATTTCTAAATGTTGTAATAGTAAATATCTAGTCACGATGGTAGTGTCTAATTTGGATAATATTTTTTGGTGTTTAGGAAAACTTTGAAGACCTTACTAAAAGAAAATAAAAAATAAAAATAAAAATTCCTCAAAGTTCTTAAATTTTATAAATAAAAAATAAAAAAATAAAAAAATCCTCTGTGTAAGTATCTACCTATTTTCTCCCTCCATTACATAACCAGTTATTACAAAAGTTATAGACTACTATACAGTATCGATATAGTTACAAGAATGTTACTGATTAACGTGATAACCTATTAAAAATCCCATAAATTTAAAATTTAAACAATATAATGTATCATTTCTTATCAGTTTAAACTTGTAGGTCTAATGGTTAATAATATGGTATCAAAATCAGAAGATCTCGAATTCAAATATTTTTTTCCCCATTTTCTCTTGATTTCTTGTTTATACACACATTATATTACACCGTAGGGGATGTCTAATTATATGTGTCCGGTATTTGCGTGTTAATGTATTATAAATTCCATTAACTTATGATTTATAGTAATCCCATCAATCTATGACTTAGATACTATAGTTAGTATTATTTTCTATCAAGTTAAATTTTTAGACCTAATAGTTAATGATAGAATGAATTTAATTAAAAAAAAAACCTAAATAATATAAATTCTTTACAAATATAATTACACATTAGATAGTACAAATATAGTAGCTAAATTGATTAATACAAATATAATTTTGGTTTTTCATTGTTTCCACTCTGGCATTATGATTTGTGTGCTCGATTAAATCATTTAAGAAAATATTCATCAATGTTTTCCATGTTACTACGAAGACCATATCAATACGTTGTTGATTTCCCAATCACGTCTAATTAATCATGACTAAACATATTTTCTCCCCAGTCTGACTCCCTTGCACTCGAGGATATTTCTGCTCCTACTGTTGGGTGCATTCATGCCATTAGACCCAGCCTATCATGCCCCGATATTGAGTTTTTGTCCCTTCCTGTTAATTGATTCTGAGCCGACTGAGCCTAGGTGGGAAAAAGCCGTCGGTTATATTTACCATGAATAATGAGCACGTCACGTGGTATGCTGTTATTGCATACGCCTTCTCTTCGTGAATATGGTCACATGTAGTCTGGTCCCCCGTCTGGCAGAACTTGAGAGCTAAGGTTGGTTGCTGCTCTATAAAATGAAGAAGGTGGGCAGGGCCCAGGGTACGTGATGCATGTAGAGTATTTAGTGTTAATTGTGACTTCTTAATTATGTTTGGTCGTTGGTGTATTTTCTTCATGTTTTGAGTAAATTTGCTTCACATTTTTCAAGTTATTTTCATGTTTTGAAAGAAAATTTAAATAAGATTTGTATATAATATATACTGTCTGTCTAGTGTAACTTCTCCACTCAATCATAACACTTAGAATATATTTCACAAATCAAAAGAATAATATATATGCCAATATAATTGTTAAAAAGAAGGCTCGACTGGCAATGAGCACATGACATGCCACCCATGTACTAAAATAGTTCTAAAAAAACAGCATTGGTTTCCATTAATGACCAAAAAAAAAAAAAAAGAGAAAAGATCCACACTGTAAAATTCTTAGCAAATCCCTGAAATCAAAGATCAAACAAAACAAATACATTATCCAACTATGTAACGTAGAATCAAGAAACTTTCTTCACACCAGCTTTTTTTTTTTCCCTTTGTAATCAGTGACAAACCAATCTCTATGTGAGGAGGAGCTAAGCTAGCGTCGACAGTGAGCTTTGCACATATATTGGCAGTCATAGAAGCAAGGTCCACCACAGTGAAGAGGGCAATCCAACCTCATGCCTTTACACCTTCCATGTCTCATGCACTGTGCAAACTCACCAACCTTATAGTCTTCATTGCTATAAACTCTATTTCTATGCACCTTATGGTTAATGCCTCTCCTCCCTCCTCCTCTTCCTCTTTCTCTTCCTCTACCACATCCCCATTTATACCGACCGATACCACCTCCTCCCCATCCCCATCCACCACCACCTCCACCTCCTCCGCCCCCACCACCGCCACCACCTCCTCCTCCTCCACCGCCACCGCCCCAACCCCATACGTAACTCCCTCCACCACCTCCACCGCCGCCACCACCACCTCCATAATTGCCATTATTTTTATTCTTGCTGTTGATGACAACCGCGGTATAAGATGTCTTGTTACTAACTTCTACTTCGTCGTCATTTCCTTGAGGAAGCTCAGGGGGAGCTAGAGAAGTCTCGTTGCCTTGAGTAGTAGTATGATGAGTACCATTTGCCATTTCAGCAGCTCTCAGCTCAGCAATCGCCATTGCTAGAAGAAACAAGAGAACCCATAAACTTCTTCTTGCTGTCTTCATCTTTTGAACTCCCAACAAATTAAGTTGCAAATCTTGCAAGAATGTACCTCCTCCTTATAGCATTAGCAGGCTACAAGGTGGACCCACTTGATATATATTTCTACGAAACTGAAAAGTACAATCTTCTTCGTCGCTCTCTCTCTCTCTCTCTCTCTCTCTCTCTCTCTCTCTCTTATCTCCTGTACAAGAACGTAAAAAATGAGATGCCTTGGAGAACACTTTTGTCTCCACCCGAATTCTCAAATGTGGACACCCACTTGCATGGCACGCTTGCACCCACTCTAATTTACTTAATATTTCTCACTTTGGACCAGTCGTCTTAAACCACTTGACATAAGATAATAATCGACACCAAAATTAATTAATTAGTCACCTGTAATCCCACAAAACATCATCGAATCTAATCCAATGGTCGTTTACGATGCTGATGAAGTGTACGTGGGTGAATTATATCTATTGTACTTAGTCTAATAGGTAAACTTCTGATAATGTTAAGCATAGTTGAAGAGAAATATATACAATTTGAACCAAAAGCAGGAGGAGGAAATTTATTGAGAATGGTCCAACTAAAACGGTCCTTTTTTTTTTATGGAAGCAACTAAAACGGTCCTTGCCATATACAATAAGGCAATTTACTGCATATTGCTTGAATTAGACGTTTGAAATGGAGGTGGTGTGTATTTGACAACAGTGGTGAGTAGAGAGAGGGGTGGTGTGTATTTGACAACAGTGGTGAGTATATCTAGAGAATTGGTTGGGGTGTTACTTATAATCGAATTCCTTTATGAGGTACAGTAATTAATGGAGGTCTGTTGGTGCCATCATGTTTCCAACTGTACAAGAAAAATAAAATGTTTTAAAAAAGCTGGTACAAAAGAATTCAAGCTCAAGTTTTCTACAAGCACCTTGTACAAGTTTGTGATTGATCAGCTGAGAAGGCAATCTAATGTTGTGTTTTGGCTCGTAGTCCTAAAATGCGGACTCGTAATCAACGGATGTAAAAGTAAAGCAAACCGTATCTGATTGAGGCGATTAAAAAACCGTTGGAAAGAAGAGATCAAGGTCTTCGGCGCAAACGGTGCCGAAAAAGGAGGCCGGACGCCCCCTTAAGTACCGTTGTAGGGTCCGGTCCTGCAAGCCTGAAACAACACGATTTCGCGGCAGTGAGTGGCGCGACCTGGGCCGCCCAACTTGTAGGTCGTGAGGCTGCAATTTAACTGTATTAGGAAGTACCTTGTTTCTGGATTTCCTAGGTTTCTAAGATCCGGTTGGTTTAGGAAGTATCTTATTTCAGAACTTCCTATTCTAGTAGGTTTATAACAATTGGTTGGTTGATTTATGAAGTGTCTTATTCAGAATGTACTATTCCTAGTATGATTCTGATTACTTTGGGACTAAGAATACTAAACCTATAATGGGAGGGGTTTAGAGAAAGAATATTGAGCGTTAGGGTCGGCCATGGCTTTTTGGTGGCCCAGGGCTCAACTTAAAATGAGAGCCCTAACATGTTATCGATACATTGTAACAAATTCAACCCATGGATCTTCCACGATTCTACCTTCCAAAGATAAAACATAAACTATTAACAAAAATCTCTGAAGTATGAAGAGATCCCTATGAGAAAATTCACAAAGGATTAGGCTGTTAGACCCAATTGGAGGATCTGCTTGGAGCTATACTTCAAAAAATATTTATGTTATGAGAATTACAAAAGGTAGAAAACAGGTTTTCGAATGTAATTTCAAGGAACTAATTTTTTGCAACTTTTCCTAGTAAAGGGCTTAGTTTCGAGAATCGTGAGAAGAAAAACTCTGTTACATTAATGTCTAGGAACAAAAACCACAAGAAATGCCATGTTTTCAAAATTTCGTTTCATTTTCTACACAATAATTTTCATAACTTAGACAAATTGCATTAAGTTTTGATAATTACTTAAAAGTTTCTTCGTAAGATCCACAATGGTTTTTTTTTTTAATGTTTAGGGTAAATAGGGTATTAAAGTTTAAAGAAGTAGTACGGGCCTCATAAATCAATATAAAAAAAGAAAAAAATTAGGTCCAAACTACATCAGAATCAACATAAAGAAAAAAAAAAAAAAAAAAACTAGGTCCAAGCAGCATTAGAATCAACATAATAAAATAAAAAATTTGGGCCCCTTGGACCTTGGGCCTTGGGTGGTCGCCCACGGCGCCCCGACCCAAGGCCGACTCTATTGAGCATGTAGTTATATCAATTTTCTAAATAGTTGTACTCTTCTCTTGTCGTCCTACTGCCGTAGATTTTTTTCCTGTTTTGGGTTTCGACGTAAATTTTGTGTTTGTGTGATTTAATTGTACTTCTTTCATCTTATTTTACTGTTTAGACACTATTTGTTCTTGTGGTGGATATTAGACAGCGCTTCCACTAATGTTTTTTTTCCAACAATTGGTTATAGAGATTGCTTGGAGTCCAACATCTAATACCTATTTAAATCTAATTGTCGACGTGAAAAATATGAAGATGACACTGCTCATGTGGGTTGCGGTATTACAGTTTTTCTAATTTAATCGGTTTAAAAATAAATGAATCACTGTTTTGAAGGATCACCTTCCAATTTTCTTGGAAGATTAGTATACATATAAGAAAAAGCTAAAACTTTAACTTGGGAATGTGTATGGTACCATTTTCTGTTGAAATCATTGTCAGGATAGGTTGGTGGTGACTGGGCAGACATGGCACAGCACAACGAAATCGTCGAAATGGGATGTTAAATAAAATGTACGAATATAAAGTATATGTGTACCCAAAGGCCAAACCATTCTTCTGAGAGCAAAATATATTATCATTATTCAAATAATCAAATCACAGAATTAATTATAGAACCAACTAATAATAGCATAAAGTGATAATTTCTTTTTAACTGGTGAAAGGCTGATCAGCTTACAGAGCTTTCTTTATGTTCCCGGGGTTTGGCAAGTGTGGTTCTGAAAACTGGGTAATAATTCTCAAGATCTAACTGCTCCAGAATTTGTTTCGTTATATGAAGGTAGGAAGAGTGGCCTTCAATAAGTTCGGTAACATCGACCTGCAAATCCAACAGAAATCCATTAAACAATGCATAAAAAACTATACAACACAATGCAAGAAAGAGGGTGAATGAGGACTTAAATTTTCAATCCCTGCAATATCAATGGCTTGAATTCCAGCTAATCCTTGAGAAAGTAAGCTGCACATAGGAAATCATATTGGAAGTTCAATTAGAGATAAAATATGCTATTTCAATCCGAGCATGCAAAATAGAAGTTATAATAAAGTAGTCATGGTCCTCATCGTGCAAGAAAGATCTAATCTAGACGTGTCACGCTGAAACTTTGGTCAAATCCTTGAAAAATATGGAGCAAATGTGTTAGCAGAGGTTGATTACGAGGTTTTCATCCACATATATATAATCATCTTAATCACTGATGGATAACATCTACAATTGTTTTCTTGTACAATCATGGGTAAGCATAATTACGTTCTTGTACCATAATTTGATGGTATGTAATTTATTTGGCAAAAGTAACCTATAAATAACCTACCTTGCACGGTAAACAATTGCAAGTGTCCAATCATTAGTAGAATAAGCATTGACAAATCTCCCCGCCACCATCTGCAAGCCAATAGCAAGTCTTAATGTACCTTCTATAGAACAAGATGTTAGAATGATAAGGTTGCAGCAGAATTCAATCACGGGCATACCTTTCTCGCATCCTCCCATTTCTCATTGTTAATTGAAATTGGTGCTCCAAGTAAAACAACCCTTTCCACAAGTCCAGCTGATGATGCAAAGCAGCGAAGAATTTGTGAAAAGATAAGCATAGCAACCCCACTAATCAAGATATAAAAGAAAGAATGTTGATTGTACCATTGTCTCCTGTCTCAGCCAAACACTGGAGACATTTAAAAATTACTCGGGCCCCCAAGGAGAAACCAACAAGTGTCACAGGTCTGCAAAATGAATAGAGCGACTAAGGTACAATATAATGAACAATAGGGAAAGTCACATTTAATATAGTAGGAATTCATTTGCACCTGTTTCCTTGCAGTCCCTTCAATAATACTTCAGCAAGCAGCATACCGGCCTGATCAGATCTGAAATTAGGAGGGGGAAGATAGTGTATAAACAGGTCTTCAAAGAAATAATTCATAACACGGGCATTTATTCCCGAGCCAAACAGTTCGGATTTGTGAACTAACAGGGGGAAATGGTATCGCCAACATAAAAATTTCAAGCACTTCTGGTGCTGCATTAACAAAATCATGACACTGTGTAATGTACAAACTATCAAATAGCCTATGAACTGCAACCTAAGAGAAAATTCTGACATGACTGGAATGAAAATCTTAAAATTGAGACTTTGGTAAGTATTCATATCTGTTGCATGCATATAATAAGTGAAAGGTGTAACAGAAAACACAGCCATAGTACTTCCACTAAAGTTAGTGAGTGGATTTTCTTGCCAACAAAATTAAAACTAACCTATCAACTGCAATCGCCCATTGGCTGTCTATAAGATCTGCGGCTGTAACCAAAGTTGCTGGCAGAGCTAATGCAGCTAAAAGTGTGCTTAATATAGTCATCATGGCACCTTCTTTCATCAACTCCATTGCAACTTCTGTAGCAATAAACATGATTTGATTAAGAAAATGCCAACTGCAGCAAATATAGAATACTAACAAGTAAGGTTCAGAACATTACTTGAAGTTAGCCAATCCTCTATAGAAGTGCTCAGTGCTATCAGATTCTTGGTCTCCCACATTAGGGCATACCTATGTATTTATCATATTAATATCAGTAACATATTATACACAAATGAGAACGTAGCTTCTAGAAAATGGAAAAACTCCAGACAAAAGCCTTACATTCAAAAAATTTAAGAAAAGTTGGCAATAATTGATTGAAATGTATAAAGCACAAAAAAAAAGAAATAATTAACTATTGATTGTACATCAAGGTCAAATAATTTCATGCCTAAGAATAAATGAAGGTATGGCTAATGGCTAAGCATGTGTCCCCTTTTTTCTGTTCTTGTCAGTGGTGGGTATTACTGAAATGGAACCATTCCAGTCATTCCAAAGGTATCATACAAACTATTTGAAACTTCTTTTGGTTGACGTCACGTCCCTATAAAAGAGATTTAAAATCTATAGTACTGGGAATGTCATATATCAAAATTCAAAAGTACTTTTATTTGCAGATAATACCATCCCTTAAATTTTAGAAAAACATCCCACAGCCAACAAGAAACAGGCTCATTTAAAATTTTCTGGAATGTATATAAATAATGAACTCATTTCCAAAGATAATATCCAACGTAAGCTTGCAGAATAAGATTTATGTTCAAGTTGTATCATCAGATAATTGTATAAGAAAAATGACGGAGATGTTGATGGAAACGGTAGAATAGAACTTAAAGTTCCATTTCCGTAAGATGATTAATTTGTATTGCTAACCTCTCTAAATTATCGTTATAACTTTCCCAAGGTTTTACAAAATCTTCTTCTTCAAAAACAAGTCCAGAGATCATGATTCCAACTGCTAGCCTCTGAAAAGGAAAATTAGATATGACCAATAAGCAAATCACCAAATTAAGGAACAATCAAAAGAGATCCTTGCAGTATAAACTTTTTAAAGAGCAAAGCCGTCATAAGTTTTAACACCCATGACACTCGCTTCCCCATCTCAAGAAAATTAATAAAAAAATAAATGAAAAATTAAACTCACGCCTTTGTTATGATTCTCTCCCATAACTTTGAACTCAAATTCATCAATGCTTCCAATTCTTCTAGCCATTTTAGTACCCGCAAGACTAGCTCCAGCAGCTGGGAGACATAAAGAGTAACTCAATGAGTAACCACCTTATCTCTTCTCCTTTAAAGTTTAATTTCAAAATACAAGCATGGATGACATATATCTAAATTGCTGCTCACATAGCACATTATCTGACATTTTTTGTCACCTTAAGTTACTGTATCCCCTTATTTATGGGTCGTAACCACAGCAAGACTGTACAAACCATCACAGGGAAAGCACATCCTCTCTGTCTCTGTGTAGAAAGATAATGGTAAAAAAACAACTTTCGCACCATAAGTGAAGGTATTCTAGGTAAATTCATCGGCTAGAAATTTGACATCAAAGTACAGGTATACTTTCTTTTTTTAATCTCGGATTTCCAGTGCACCTAATATCAAAGTACTATGCACTAACCACCATATTCAGAGGATATCTGCCCACAGTTTGGGTATTATCAGACAATGGCAGAAATGAAGTTTAAATTGCCCACTGCGAATGCCAGGCAGCATCAAGGCAGTTCAGCATAATTTCAGGAATTTCCAACAGTATTTAAGATGAAGCCAGCAAAGTAAATCCTACAATATAATACCTCCAAATGAAGCAGCAACAGCAACCAAACCAGCAACTGACCCCGTAGCACCAGCTGCTGCAGCAAATCCACCTCCAACTGCAGGAACAAGACTGCCAACTGCAGGAGCTAGAGCACCCAACCCCTGCGCAATTGCTGGGGCAGCTAGACCTGTTAAGAAATTACTATCATAGATGACTTCAACTCCCATTACCATCACAAATTTCTGTTGGGTAGAACGTCAGGTAGCTAAATTTAACAGAATATATACCACCAGTGACAGCCATCAAGGTTCCTCCTGCTAGAGCAGCTGCACCAATGATGCCTCCCTTTTTCCAGATGGCTGAGGAGCTTTCTGAATTTCTGTTTCCATCTTCCTTTTCATCCAACTCTTGCTCTGGAGCTACTAGGGAACAAGCAACCATTATCTCAATTGCTTCCTACAAAAACAATTGTTTTCCATCAAGGGTGAAAGGTACAATTTTAGAAAACAAATGACATCCACTAGAAGCCAACAAATAAGTGAATTGGAGTTACATATCATACATATTAATTTGGAAATTTCAATGCTTGCTGCATGCCTCTAAAAATCTTAGTGTGTCTGTGTAAGTAATAACCTTTCTATGCTAAAGAAAATAACTACAGCTGATATACAACTAAACATTACACACAGTGCATAGTTTGAGAGGCAAACCATTTTTATCCAATTGATATTGAGCCATGTTGACAGTAATCGTAAAGCCACACGGTATCTAGCGTCATAGCCCTTTCCTTGAGAACATTTCTTGTCACCATCAGAATCACCTGCTACACAAGCTGACAGAAGCTCATAAAGAACTGTCACTTTCCTCTGGTACGTCAGCAGTTTTTCCTCTTCCAGCGGGTGCTCAGAAGTTTCGGTTTCAGGTCCACTAATGGATTTTTCTTCGCCAGACATTTTGAGACTTATCCCCTGTTTGGTTTCACAGGGCTCTGAAGCCACTTCAGAGACTGAATCAGTCTTGTCATTGGAATTCATGCTAAGCACCATAGCATCAACAGATTTGGTTAGAGCAAATTCCTTGTCCTTCATTCCTGATGAAGTTCCATCACTTTCCTCCGAGAGTAATGCCAAGAACTGTGACAAAGTGAATGTCATACAGTCATACTCAACAAGAAAACAAGAATGAACACAGAGAATGTGCAAGTAAAAATATTGATATATCTTTATACGTAAAATCACAAGGCTGATAAATGAGTATAGAAACCCCTTGCTCTTGAGGGCCCTAGAAAGGAAATAGTTTTGAGAATTTGAGTCAGAAATATTAAAAAATCCTACCACCTAATATCCACACAGTCCTCACTTGAAGTAGTCCCACGTCATTCGACTCAACTAGTCAAATAGTTACCATTTTTACTAATTTTTATGAAGGTGAGACAAAATTCGCCTCACTATCAGTTATGAATTGTTACCCGAAAACTCAAAACAACTAATTCCTCCTTCCGATAGTCCAAGTAATTAAAAGAAGTGTACATACCGATCCAACATGGTGCCTAACTTGTGAAGAGATCCCAGCAGTTTCCTTGAGCCCATGCCACGCTTGTTCGTCAACTCCTAAAAACCTGTTCATACGCGAATCCCTTACGAACATTAACCCCAGCAATTCCTAATTTCTTAAAATCAAATGAATTGCATAACGATAGGAAACAAATACAAATACACGTTAGATCAATTATTTCAACACCATGACTTCATTTCACATTATCATCAAAAGAGACCCCTGAATTTTCTTTAATAAATCACTATTTTCGTCCATATGATAGTAAAGTACTTTTGAGCATTTTCATCTGTATGCAAAACCGAAAGCATTAAAAAATACGGTACCTACAAACAGGCAAAAGAAGACCGGAATTTTCATGAATCCAGAGCTGAGGATGCTCCGAAACCGAAACGCTCTGACCAAGGCTGGCGCCTTCACCGATTGGCTCGTCTTCAAGAGGAACGAGAGTATTCTTTGGTCTCGTTTGGTGAATCTGCGACTGGTGAAGCGCCAGAGCGAACAGAGCAGCCGCCGCATATTTCTGCGTAGGTGTCAATATCGAAGTCTCCATAACTCCAAAAAAATCATCCACTAGTGTTTGATTGACAAGAATCGGTGAGAGGGAGTGAGAGAGGTTGGCTGTTTTATAGAATAGACTGGTTCAAAACTACTTTTTCAAAATCAAAACGGTCGATCGCGGGTTTAATGAGAGTTTGAGATGGGTCTCGTTTTACCTCGTAGACGCGGGAAACGCAGCGCGTGGACATGCCACCCAAGCATTATTTTCCAATATCTGTTGTATTATATTTTTATTTTTAATCCATTATTTCTTTTATTTTTTTAGCATTTTGCTGCATGATAAGTGATAAGTGCTAACCTTGCAGAAATCTATGTACCTGTAAAAATCAATGTGTCTCGGCCTATAAAAATCAGCAACATTTGGCTACGATTATGTTTCTTTGTTGAAGCTTTTGAAAATTTATCGTTTAAATAATCACTCTATCTGTTCTTAATATTCGATTGCACTATCCTGTATGAGTTTCACAAGAAACACAAACAAATGAGCGAATCTAGCATTTGTGGGCATGAGAAATTGAGTAGAGCTACACGCAATTTCATGGTAGTCTCGAGTCTCGACTACAATAAAAGATCGGGTGTCTTGAATCAAATCAATACTGGTAAAATTGTTATGTTTGACAAAAATATCCCTGAAGCCGTTAAATTTAATTAACGGTACCGTTAAGTTTGACACGGTTAACTCACACAAGGACCAAATTAATATATTTCTAAAAAGTTAAAACCAAGGATACTAATAAACAAAACTGCACTAAAAAATTAATAATTTTTTAAAAGTTAGAGATCAAATTAATAATTAATTCCCCTTATATTTTCATTTTTAATCCATTATTTCTTTTATTTTTTTAGCATTTTGCTGCATTATATCATTGGAGAAATCTGTATACCTGTAAAAATTAGTGTGTATCAACCTATAAAAATCAGCAGCAACATTTGGCTCGATTATGTTTCTTCGTTGAAGCTTTACACAATTTCTCTAAAAAAATTTAAATGATAGCTGTTGTCTGTTCTTATATAAATGCATCTATTCAAATATTCAATTGCACTATCCTGCATGAGTTAGACAAAAAACACAAACAAATGAGCAAATCTAGCCTTTGTGGGCATGAGAAATTGCGTAGAGCTACAAGCAGTTTCATGGTAGTCTCGAGTCTCGACTACAATAAAAGATCAGGTGTCTCGAATCAAATCAATGCTGGCAAAATTGTTATGCTATTTCAAGTTCACAAAGCTTATACCAAAAGCACAACTTTCAAAATCAACAAATCTAGCCTTTGGGGCAAGAGAAATATGGTTCAGGTCCTAGTCCAATTGCTGAAAATATCACAAAGCCAAGCAACACAAAAAATTTTATTCAGTATGAACTCCAAAACAGTACACAGACCTATTCACGTAAACTCAAAACCTGCGGTATCCACGGTCTGGTAATCTCCCAGATGGACATTCATACGCCATGTGGCCTCTGCCTCCGCAGTTGTGGCAAATGATCATGGGACCTGCACAATCCCTGCTCATGTGCCCAGCCTGATTGCAGGTCCGGCAGATTACTTCGCGATGGCCACCATATCTACCCCCACCACCCCTATCACCAAGAGAATCACCCTTTGGGCATTGCCGTGCCAAATGGCCAGATATATTGCACACGTTGCAGACAGGTTCATTCTGACAATCACGTGCAATGTGACCTGTTTTGCGGCAATTCTTGCATGCTTTGTCATTTGAACAGTCAGCCGCAATATGCCCTGGCTTGTAGCAATTGTTACAGATTCTTGAGTCTCCACCTGACTGCTCAGAATTTGGGCAGTCTCTGGCACGATGTCCAGTTTTGCCACATGAATGGCAGATGCCCTCATTGTGACAGTTGCTGGCTACATGTCCAGGTTCTCGACAATTCCAACATCTTGCCTGAGTAGTGCATTCTGATGCAATGTGCCTGATAATAACGCGTTAGACGCACTTAAATGTTTTGAAAATAAATAATTATGTGTTGGTAACAAAAGAAGTTTTCATTACCCAGGAAGACCACAGTTGTTACAAACAGCAACATTTGGGCATTCTCTAGCAAAATGACCAGGCCGTTTGCAGTTGTTGCAGAGATTGCCTTGGCTAGAGAGAAATACCACAAAAATTAGTAAGCAGCAATTAAGAAAAAATCATATGACTTTCAAGCTTCTCAGAAGTTAAAAATTAGCTAAACTTCACAATATCCATTAATCTCTATGCTTTCAATTTTGACAATCATGTTTCATTGTTCATACAAGGTCTTTTTTAAAACAAAAGGAAAAGTGTACAATCTATACCATGCAAAGAAACGATTCTGACAGGATTTAACATGTATGTATCTTCAAATATAACCAATAAAATCATTTTTAGATATCCAAATCTTGAGAAGAATGCAGCATCCAACCAGGCTAGAAGAGCACACATTAATGCCAAATGACTACTAAGCAAAGATTGATGGCTAATGGTGCAGCTCATCTCAGGGAAGCACGTTTTTATTGTGGACACAGAACCTAAATCCTTTTCTCAAGCTGATTAAAAGAGAAAACTAAATCATGGCATTCCGTCAGTTACTCTTATTGTTTTAACTTATTACAAACAAGAGAAGAACCCCTGACCATCTGCCACAACAACCAAGGACCCCATGCAAAGGCATTGTGCCGACATAACAATATTATTATTGCCCTTAAAGAATCATGCTCTCCGGAGTCCAGCCTCTCCAAAGCACTGCTCCAATTTTGCACCTCAGATCTCCAGAGCACAGGTCTTACCAATATGTTGCGCAAGAAGCATCTGAGGCAGCTAAGGAAAAGTTCAGGACTTTTGCTTCAACCCAATTGAATAGCCACAGGTAGGTAAAAGAGGGGCCGAAATATATAAGCATCAAGAATTAATAGTGAAAATTTTTTAGTATTCTGGGGTACAGCAGTGGAGAACTGAAAGCATTTAGATTACAACCATATATTCAAAAGTCCTTTTTAGAATATATATATATATATATAAGTGATACAAATAAACAAAAATATGTATTACACTATACTTTATGCATGAGGCCAGCCTGTCCGCCTGCTCACTGAAGGGGAAATTAACGGAAGATTTATGATCTCTCCACAACCAGAAAGAAGTAATGATAGGTATTGACCTTAAAGAAAAAATTTTGGTTTCACACCATGCAAAGTTTCAGCCTTATTATAGCCAGAATGGGCACAGCTTACAAGACTGTACCCAAAAATGTCAATAGCCTTTTCAAATCATTAGTCAAATGACCCTAGAGATGCACAAGTTTAATTGCAATTTACATGTGCCTGCAAGAAGCAGCAGCAGCTGATTTTTAACATGAAATTACAAGGCTGTACCCAAAAATGTCAATAGCTTTTTCAAATCATTAGTCAAATGACCCTAGAGATGCACAAGTTTACTTGTAATTTACATGTGCCTGCAAGAAGCAGCAGCAGCAGCAGCTGATTTTTAACATGAAATTTAAATTGAGGATAGGAAAAACAAATACCAAGAATGCAACCTACATGTAAACCCACCTACAATCAATTTTTGGGGGCCAAAAAGAAACCCCTGGACACAGACACAAAAGGAAAAATCACATTGGACATCCCAAAGGACACATTCTAGAAAAAAGCTCACCGACCAAACAGGTTGAATGCCAAATGTTGTTTTTCTTTCATTTTAGTTCCTTTCTTGGTTCATTTAAGCTTTTGTCACCAAATATCCCAAAAACAAAGAATTGAAACAAGGAAAAAGCCATTAGAAAACCAAGAACCTGAAACCGCGACGTGTCTCTCTCCTTAAAGGAGCGTCGCGATAAGAAGTGTGTCGAGATCGGATCCTGCGATCTCGTGGACTCCTGCTTCGACTTCGACTAGGACTACGACTCCGGCTCCGGCTCTTGCTGCGTGAACTCATTGTTCAAACCTCCAACTAATCACGTTAATCACCACTGATCCACAAACTCACCACTGCCAACAACACAGCTTCCCTGACAACATTAATCACACACCCAACAATTATCCCGTTGATCCATCTCATACGCTTACCTTCAAACATAGGCACCACATCCAACAATAAAATAATATCCTTGGCCCACACCGCCTTTCAAAGTACAATCACCACATCCCAAAACAGGCCATGCAAATTCACAAAAACACGTTTCTTCGATTGAAACATAACTGTGCTGGAGAATCATATACCACTAGGTAGCAATAAATGCTCAGCCAGCATCAGCTTTCAAATTTGGTAAATATTTTATACTTAACAAAACAAAACTCCAACCATGAAACATATCATTTGTGGATGAAACACAGACCTCCTTAATTTGTCACAAGCATTTCCTTGGTTTCACGTCCATTACCAGTTTGGCAAGTTGAAATATAACGTCTTAAAAAGAACGTAAATAAATCATATGTGATAAGATCACATACATTAAAGATATATTAAACAGCTACATCTTATACAAAAGAGGTATGGTGCCTCAATCGATCGACAATAAATACTCAGCATTTGTAAACAACGGAGTTTATTGGCTATCTATGTTAGTGAGATTTGGAAAATAAATACTGGACCTGCCACTCATTTTCTTTTATAAAAAATACCCTTCAAATCCAAGGGCATTCTTCACTATATTTCCATTGAATTCAATAAATTTGTTCTGGTTCAGAAATTCACCAAGAAACATAAAGCATTCTTCGACGCAAATGTCTCAAATCAACAATTATGGGCCCATTCCGAAAGACTAAAGATAGATTTCAATATATATAAATCGTGTTCGGTTTCAAATAAAATGAAATTAGATTGCGCTGTTCCCTGCAAAACCCTAGTTCTCAAGAATCTCAATTAAAAGAAAACACAAAAACCAAAGCCCAAAATAGCATGTCCACAAAAACAAAAAAAAAAATCATGTCAACCTACACATTCAATAATGATAGATCGCGTACACAAGATAGAAATGGATCGCAAAGCTGTTACAACAATCCATAAATAAATAAAAGTTCTTATTCTCAGACTCATAAAGAGGGCTTTTAGATTTACAGACCTCGGTGCAGGAGAGAAGCTCGACGCGTATACGATGTTTCTGCAGCCAAGATATCCTTTAAAAGCTCATCTTGGGTACTGACTACTGAGGTTGAGAGGATAATTTTTTTTCTTTTTTTCCCGTTTTCTTGAATTGGAATTTGACAGCCTCGGCACAGTACCTCTCTTGACTCTTGAGCAAGTAAATATTCGGATGACGTGCCACGTCACGAAAGGCCTTGCTGGTGTGGCAAAGTAGATTTTTAACACAGCGATTAGCTGAATTCTTGATTACTTTAATTAATATCTTTAATTAGCTATAGACTGTAGACGGTAATTTTATGCAGCGACTGTGGCTTCAGTCGCTCCATAAAGGAGCGACAAGTGTTTCCTTTTTTATTTTATTTTTTATTTTTATGTATAAATTTTAGTTTAGTTTTTATATTTATATTTAATTTTTATAATTATTAAATTATTATAAATATATCAATTTAAGTCATACAATAAAATTTTTAATAATAAAATATAAATAAAATTACAATTAATTATTATTAAAATTTAAAAATTAAAAGAGAAAAAAATAATTAAAATTCAAAAATTAAATAAAATATTTAAAAAATTAAATAAATTTCACACACAATTTGTTTGAGATTTGTATTTTCACTTGTATATACAATTTTATAGTCAATTGACACAAACCTCCCTCATCATTGATCGAGATCAAGTCTAATCAACAGAGACAATGACTCCATAATGAAGATCAGACCTGGTCAAAACAGAATAATGTAAATCAAATTTGGTTTCTGTCAATGGAGATTAGGCCTCCATCAATGGAGGTCAAACCTCCAGATGGATATGAGGTCTTCATTGTCTCTATGGGGATAATCTTCATCGTTAGATATTAAACTTTATGGAACCCACGTATTCATTTGGCGGTCTGATCTCCATTGATGGAGACCAAATTTGATTTTCATTCTTCTGTTTTGACCAAGTCTTGTCTTTATTATGGAGCTCTCGTCTTTGTCGATTAAACTTGGTCTCAATCAAATGATGAGGGAGGTTTGTGTCAATTGACTATAAAGATGTATATGTAAGTAAAAATACAAATTTTAGATAGATTGTGTGTGAAATTTGTTTAATTTTTAAAATATTTTATTTTATTTTTAAATTTTAATTATTATTAATTTTTTTCTTTTAATTTTTAAATTTTGACAATAATTAATTGTGATTTTATTTATATTTTATTATTAAAAATTTTATCATATGGACTAAATTAATATACTTATAATTATTTAGTAATTATAAAAGTTAAATATAAATATAAGGAGTAAACTGAAATTTAGCATCCCTCAATGAACCTGTAGTTATAACAATGTGATTATAATAAGGTAAATTACTAAATAAGTTTCCAATTTTTATTTTTTTATCTATGTATAGGTGGAATATCTACAATAACTAGGACTGATAATATAGATCACAATCCACAAACTCGATACGAACCTAAGATAAATAAACGGGTTCGGATTGATAATCAGATCAATCCATATAACCCATTTATATAAATTGATGTTGTCGGGGTTAGTTAAACGGGCTACGGGTTGACCCGTATAACTTATTTTGAGAAAAAAATTATAATTTTACAATTAATAGATGTATTATTATAATTTTATACAATAATATATAAATAAGTTATATTTTTTTATAGTATATACGTAAATAAATTTTACATAAATGAGTTAGACGGGTCAACCCGTTAAACATGTCTCGCTAGGTTTAGGGGATTGATTCGTTTAATTAAATGTCGTGTCGAGCTGGATATAAAAGGGTTTATATCGTGTCGGGTTGAGTCCGATCCAATCCGCAGACCTATTTTACCAGCCCTACCCATAATTGGGAGAACTGCTGAGATCAATTAATAAAATGAAGTATCTATTCTCATAATTATGAGTCATCTACTTTAATGATATGATAAGAAAACTTCCTATATATGTTAATAAATGTGTATGGTGAGACTTTAATCTCATCACTAGCATTGATGAGAAAGTGTACTAACCGCCTGAATTATGAATAAATATGCTCCGCCTTTAATTCTTCTTTTAGAGACAAAAAAATAACAGGAAATTGTGATTTTTTATTCTTAATTTAAAATAAGTTTTATTCTATCGTAACTCACCTCCAAAAGTTTCGAAATCAAATCGCGAACGGTGACGATGACGTCTCAAGACAACTACAAATGCCAAACACGAATGGAGACGCAATGAAGATTATCCCAGTTTGACAATCAGAAATGGATTTCTTTGTTTTTCTCTCTTTCTTATATGATAGTTTAGATTTTTTCTCTTCTAAAATCTAAACTTATCAGATAAATGAATGGGTTGATTGATAATTTGACCTGCATATTTATGGAATGGTTTAAAATAAATTTGCATTTCAGAAATGACTAAAAATGATTATTTTTTGGGATATAATCATTCTCCACCCTGTAGTTTAGGATATTCTCTAGTTTTCACTCTCTAGTTTTATTTTTCCCTCTTTTACCCTTTTGCTAAGATTTATTAATTTTTTAGTAGAAAAGACTATTTTACCCTCAATTTTTTTAAATAAAATAATACTTAAATATTTTCATACATAAAAAATAAAAAATATATAAAATAATTGAATAAAAAGATGAATTTAATAAATTTAATTAAAAATTAAAAACATATAATAAAAATTAAATAAAACTAAAAATAATTTTTTTTAAAAAATAATTCTAGATTTTGTAGATGTTCAACTGTCCATCTTAAAAAAATGGACAGTGGTCTCCACTAAATCTTCAACCAAAATTTTTTTTTTAAAAAAATAAACAAACAAAATAAAAAAAAATCTAACATCATACCACAAACAATTAAACAAAAAGAGAAGAAAATGAGAGAAAAAAATATGGTGTGTTAAAAAAATGAACAAACAAAATAAAAAAAAATCTAACACCATACCACAAACAATTAAACAAAAAGAGAAGAAAATGAGAGAAAAAAATATGGTGTGAGAGAGAGAGAGAGAGAGAGAAGAAGAAGTGAGAGTAGAAGAAGAAAATGAGGAGAGAGAGAAAAGAGGAAAGAGGAAAGAGAAAGAGAGAAAAGAAGAAGAAGAAGAAGAATGAATAGATAGAAGAGAGAGAAGAGAGAAAAATAATTTTTATTTTTTTAATTTTTTATCTTAAATGAAATTTTATTGACTTTTAAAATATTTTAGATATTTAAGTTACAATTAACTTTGTACCATTCAAAATTTAATGGTTAAACTTAAAAGTCAAATATAAGAGTAAATTTTAGATATTTTTACAAATTAAAGGGGGAAAATAGAAAAAATAAAATTAGATGGTAAAAAAAAAAACAAAGAATACTCTAAATTATGAGGTAGAGAATGATAATATCCTTTATTTTTTTCGTATTTGGTTAAAAACAATTTTCCCATATGTATGAATTTGTCCCTTATATTATCAATTATTCAATTATAATATAGGCGGGTAGGACGAGCAGTGTTCGATTCCTGGCAACGTAAAATTTCGACTTTTTCCCGCAAATTTTCTTTTTAGACACCTCCGCATCCAGTTCTAGGGTTTTATACGAATTGTAGTCAAGGGTTTATAGTTTATATAACAGACTGATAACGAACTCGTCCATAGCACCCTTGAAGCTTTCACTTTTTTATCACGCAAAATCATGGGCAAGAAGAAGAAATTCAT
Source organism: Xanthoceras sorbifolium (assembly GCA_003430845.1). Classification (NCBI taxonomy): domain Eukaryota; kingdom Viridiplantae; phylum Streptophyta; class Magnoliopsida; order Sapindales; family Sapindaceae; genus Xanthoceras; species Xanthoceras sorbifolium. Next base: position 32,150,117 of record CM010617.1, read on the forward strand.
CGACAAGAAAAAGGCCGCCACCTTCCAATTACTCGCACGCGACTCCTCCGATCCCAATTTCGATGAAACGCCCGGCAACGATCGGGTCTTCGTCCGAGTAGACAACAGTGCCTATTCAGTCAACACTTTTTCTGACAACAATGATGAAGATTCTAATTCGATATTCGCCGACGCGCCCGACGATGAGGACGAGGTTGATGGCGTAGGACAACCTAGTGTCCCTTCCGGAAAGTTGCCGGAGGACGTAAGGAGAGAAATTTTGGAGCTAGGGTTTCCCGACGACGGCTATAATTATTTGGCTCATTTAAGGGAAATTAAAAATACTGGCGGCGGCTCCGCTTTTTATCATAATCCTAAGTTCAGGCTCGATCAGCTCCCGCGCGATGTCAAGGTTAGTTGTTTTTTCAAGCTTGTTTTCGAATATCTTTTATCGGAAAAGTTTATTATTAACCGAGAGAACCTTGCTTTTGTTGTTTTTGTTTTGTTAGGCCTATGATGCTTCAAGAGTGCAAGTTAATGAGGTGAAAAACGACGCTCATGACAGGTCGATTTATAGTGTGGCATCGAAGTCTGTTGGCGTTAAGGTCCAGAGAGCAGTTGATCCTGAAGTGGCTGCGCTGCTTGATGACGGTGATTTGTCGCGATTTGGTTCTGATGTTGAGGATTTGGATGAGGATTTCATCGTTCAAGCAAATTTTCCGGAAGAAGGGGTGGATTTAGATGCTGATGAGACGTTTGATTTAGTTGAGGAAGCTGAAGTGACCGATGAAGTGGTTGATGATGAATGTGTTAGTTTTGGCAATCAAGAAAATGTGATTGGAGAAAGAAATCAAGTTGTGGAAGAAGCAGGAAATGATTGTGTTTTTGATAAGCCACGGGCTCGTCGTCCTCTGGATGACCAATTTGATTTGGTTAGACTCTTTACATGTAGTTACTTTTTGTTTTGTTCTTTTTTTCACTGTTGTCTCTCAATTTATTAAAGGTAATATCCCTTGTTAGATACTTATAATTCTATTCATAGTATAGGATAATAAATCTATCAAACCAAATTAGAAAGTTGGTCCAGCTTGAGTGCAAATTCAGGATCCATAGTTTAAGACTTGAATCTTTATAGCTTAGTGTGTACCTTTAGCTGCCAACGTTCTATTGCTGGCATTAGACCAACCTTTTGAACCTAGAATGTCTAAGCTGAAGGTGTTTGTTGAAATGGGTCAATGATTTTCAGGTCTTACCAATGAAAACGACTGCCGTGTTCAGTTTGACTGAACCATTTTTGTTTTTGTGCCTTTTTCCCTAGAGTATTTCAAGTTAATCTCACAGCGTTTTATTTGATACAGCTTGAATGTCAAGAATATGGCACTGATAGTGATGATGGTTACATAGCTGAAGAAGAAGAAATTCTGGCAGAGAAGCTGAAACATGTGCTTAAAGATAATGTGGCAGATGACTTGGAACTTGATGACGGATACAAAGTTCCGGCTGATATATTGCATGCTAATGAGACACCAAAAAGTAAAGAATTAATGGACTCTGCAGCTGATGTCATTCGTCGCTGTGTGGAATATGCTGAGAAGTATGAAAATGAAAATGAAGAAGAAGTAATTGTTGTGCAGGAAAGTAGTGACGAGTCAGGAGAGTGGGATTGTGAGACCATCATTACTACGTATTCAAATCTAGATAACCACCCTGGTAAAATTGGAGCTCCAGAAGTAGCAAGAAAGAAGAAGTTGGCTGACACCATGTTTGGAGCCTTGAGTGCGAATAATCAGGTCATCACCCTTCGAGGAAAAGAGAAGCTTCCTGTGGACTTTCTGCCCCGTGGTAAAAAAGCTTCTACTGAAAAAGTGAAGGATGTGGATGGGTTGAAATCTGAACAGCAGAAGAGGAAGCAGCATGGCCAAGAATCAAAAGAGGAGAAGAAAGGACGGAAGGTATCTGATTGTCATGATCCCAGATTTTTCTCTGTGCCTGTGGGAATGCTGCATGCAGTAGCATGCAAGTCCTCGGACTGTACAATGCTTATGTCTGTTGTAGCCTTGATGTTTCTTGCGAAATGCTTTCAAGATATATATATATATATATATTAACATTAAATGCTTTGAAATATTGTTTTTAGGTTTGTTGCTTGCCTTTTACCTATGTGCCTTAATCATGATCTGATGTTGACGTTAATGTACCGTGTGCAGGCTGCTGTGAAAGAGGAACGACGTGAAGCTCGTCGGGCAAAAAAAGAAATGAAGGAGCTGTACCGCGGTGAAGCGCAGCGTGCTCAAAAAGTTGCTGCTATATCTGGTCCATCGTCCATTCATCTGATGTAAGTATTTGATCACCAAATGCTTGCGCCTGTATTATTTAGAAATTTGAATTAGAATTATATAGGATTCTTATAATCATTTTAAATTCGTTTTCATGTGAAAGATATCCAAATTAAAATATCTTAGTTTCATAGTTACGAGTTACACTGTGCGGAAGGCATGTGGATGGCCTATAATCATTAAATTAGTTTCTTAACCAAGTGTTTTCTCATTGCCAAGGATTTGGATATTTTTCTCATTACTATCCAAGGAGGATAAAAATGATCATATTCTCTTACCCTAGCCACGATTAAGTAAATATGACCCAAAAAAAAAAAAAAACAATTACTTCCTTTGCTTGGAAAAATATTAAAATAATAGTGGTCTAGTATCTACTTTTAAGTACAGTGGACTTTGGAATTCAAGGGACAACCAAATACCCCTTTTGTGAACCTTGCTTTGGCTTCGTAAGTTTCCTGATAATAATTTGATTTGAAGATAGTTGATGGATTAAATGGATGGTTCTTTTTGAAATAGGTAAAAGTGCCAGATTGTTGCACCAAACGTTATGATCTTCCAGCAGGTTTTCTTTGGTGTTGCTGATTCCAAAAACTTATGCTGTTTACTGCTGTGATCTTATACAATCTCTGATTGGTTAATGCACTGTATACATACTCATCCTTGATCGCCATCAAATGTGTAACACAGCTAGCCGGAAGTTGATTTATTGTGGTAAATTTTGATCTATTATATCCGGGATGTTAGTTTATTATGTTATTATGGTGTAGTTTTGATTTGTTAAAGACTTGCAATGGATGATCGAAGTGAAATCAGTGTAGTCAGTCCATGTAGCATAATGTCTTTTTGGTTGAAATATATGGATAAAAATGTTCAAACAGACTAGATAATCAAGTTAAATTGGTGTATTTGACTGTTTGCTGTTATTTGCAATGAGAAGTGAAGTTTCTCTTTCTTGATTTTGAGGTGACTAAGCTTATTAGGAGGTTCAATTTCAAATTGGTTATGAATTTGAGCTCTTATAGGAACATTATATACCTCAAATTATTAGCCGAAAACTATAATATAAGGAAACCAAAAGAGAGCGAATCCTTGTCCATTTCAATGACACAGCAATTGAACAACTTGTAGTTCTGATTTTAAGAACTCAAGCATTGTTCTTATTTTGGGATCTCCTACATCGTTACTAAATACATAGAAAATTAGAAATATATAAAGGCATAGTATCATATAACACATTATCAGCACTTAATACATAAAAATATTTAAAGGCATAGAATCATATAACACATTAGCGTACATACATACAACATGAGAAAGAAACCAGGACGAATTTTTTCTAAGGAAATGGAGTGGTTCTGGAAAAAGAGACATCTGCATGGGGGACAGGAGCAGCGTTGCCTCCACCATATCTGGGTGCTGGATTCCAGACCCCATAGTCTTCTTCAACAGCATTTTGTACCTGGTAGAATTCTCTGCCTCCCTGTTTCCAGCCCTCCTCGACGAGTCCTTGGAAGGGAAGAGACTCTGGTGACGCCGTTAGCGAATTCGAAAACGACCCTGTTGCTATCACGGGCGTGATCAGTGTCGATATAATCATCAACATCATGCATAAAATGTGCACAACTGACCTCTCAGTTGAAGTTGGCTTGCTTTTATTGTACTTCATGGGTGTAGTATCTTGTGTGTTTTGTTTAACAACTAATTCCACAACTAATCTTAATTATATTTAGTTTATGATAATAAGAGTTAATTTATATTGTGTTAGCTACAAAGTGCTTGAACGGAATACTATTTTTTCCTTTTTCACACATTATAGATGATGTGTCACGGTTTCTTCATGTATTTCAATAGAAACAAACTTCATTATCTGTAATCCAACAAAATGAATGATCCAATTTTGTTTCTTCGTTCATATCCATTAATGCTTCACTGTTGAGCATGAAAAATGGTGAGAATAAAATACATCTAACTCCAATTATTCTGCAATTAGAAATCTAATCACTAGCTATGCCAAAATAAGGGGGGATATCCCACGAACCCAACAAAATGGATCCATAAAATATAATATCGATATTCGAATATGAATTTGAGTCATTTTCAGTTATCCATTTACCTTTTTATTTCATTATACAATCATTATATCGGTACCATTAAAAAGTATTAGTATATGTAAAGGAAAAATAATATTAATGCATGAGAAAAAGGAGAGGGTGGTGAGAGAAATGATGATAAAAATATTGTAGCTATTATGATAATCACACTCGTAATTACACCATTCGTAATGTGATGCATGTGCTTAATTGACCTTAATCTAAAAGTTAAGTTTGACATGACTTAATTTGCGCTCTAACTAACCTTATTATTAAGTATTATTAACCACCACTTGAAAGTGCTTCGTGCAAAGCAACTTTTAAGCAAGAGCAATCAATCAATTGCACAAGTTATAATTATTTTACTACAACCTAATTTGTCTATGATGGATAGATCTATCTAGTGATGGATTGAAGAAATCATATCACTTAAAAAGTAAATTAAAAAACCACAAAAGGAAAATTCCGTTGCCGGGACTTGAACCCGGGTCTCTCGGGTGAGAGCCGAGTATCCTAACCAACTAGACTACAACGGATGTTGTTTAAAGATTGTACATTTAATTATTTGTTTACATACTTTTTTGTATTATATTAACCTCCTCTACACTAAAAAACTTTTGTTTTGGGTTAACAACACATGTTTAATATATCGGAAGAGCCTCCAGGTTCGATCCCTGTTAAACACTCGTTGGGAGAAGTTTGAACTTTCAGTGTGATCCTGCCTCGAACGAGATTAGTTGGATTTGATCCGAACACACGTGGTTCAACAAAAAAAAAAAAAACTTTTGTAATATTAAACAATAAAAGACATTTTGTCAAAACAAAAAAAATAAGAATATAAAATTTACATCTATCACTACGTGGTCATTTTTGTCCTCTCAGTTTGACCGGTAAAACTGTATCTACTAAGATTTGATTTCCTCTATAATATTATACTATAGATATAATCCATATCTCACACACCAAGTAATCATTAAAATTTTTAAAAATCTAATTCACAATAAATAAATAAATAAATATTGTAATTTGTAAACGGGAGAGTAGTTAACTGCCAAGCACTATCAATTAAAAATTAAAGGTAAGACTTTTCAGCCTAAAATCCCGGCCGATACTCCCAAAATTCCAATCTTATCTGTCAACCAATAGGCTTAAAAGAAAAATGATAATGACAACCAACTAACATTAACTAGTAACTACATTAAAATGTTTTATTATATTCTGCAATTATACACACGTGCATATTACATTACTTGTGGTTTAAAAAAAAAAAAAAAAATCATACTTTTGTCTGATGTTGGCAATCTTACAGACAGAGACAACAGTGAATTCACAAAACTGCAATGCATTCCAAGTAGTAAGAGAAGAATATGATCTTTTTCTCTGTTGATCTTTTCACTGACATTGACTTCAACAGCACAAAGATCAGAGTAAAAGAGAGAGAATATGAATTCAATATATTAAGAGAAGAAGGTCCTTTTCCTTCTTGTTAGAATCAGATGGGATATTGAAGTAATGATCATGACAATGTAGACAAATCTTTTTGCTTCTGGGTGGGTGGGTGGCCATCAACAACCAATATTGAACATAACAGCTTTAACTTGCAGATAAAAACACCATCTAATATATATATATATATATATATTAATGAGCTTGCCAAATATTGAGTTGGACATTAGTTCTTCACTCAACAGTTTGAGACTGGCCAACATTTTATTTTTCTGCAACTTCAAATCTAGCAACTCACTCTACTTATTATTCTAGAAACTTGCAAGAATTGGTAAAAAACTATCACAAGAGAAAAAAGAAAACCAAATTGTTTTAAAACTGCCCTGTTCTAAACTAATTGCTTCTACAAATTTCTTCAAAGAACTATATTATTTTGTCTTTCACAAAGCTGCAAATTATGAGAAGCACAAAAAGGCAGCCAACATTCGACTTCATTGCCTGAAAGATGTTCTAGCTCAAGCTAGTTTGTACTATTCAGGATTTCAAATGCAACTTTGTAATATCACTTAAAAGTAACCTCACACTATACAACCAAAGTAAAAGAAACTAATAGTTGTCACAAATAAAAAAAGATTGGGGGTAAGATTGCACACAGCGGAAAACAGAATGATAAGTGGAAATATACACCATCTCAAAGAATTTCTACAAGAGCTGTCATGAAACAAGAATATCAGACCCAAACACTTGAACGATTATTATACAAGGGTATGTAAGCCCACTTAACACATTCATGAACTATATATTTCACACTGGACGGCTAAAATAAGATAATCCAATAATACAAGATCGAGAGAGGGAAAAAAAAAAAAACTTGCAGTCAACTAGCTATGGGTCATTATTGGATTGCAAAGAAAAGCACGTGCACTTATCTTTTACTGCCTCGGACTCACTTCCATACTCTTTGAATTTGTATTCTTCCTGCCTAAAAGAGGGTGGCACCTTTCCCTCACTGTAGCATTGATTGCATAAACTGAAATGAGCCTTCACCTCCTTGAAGCGAGAGCCAATAATTGGGTAGCGGCAAACTGAGCAAACATGTCGTCCATGACGATTTCTATCTCCAGTTTCCAGCTTCACCAGAGTTGACATGATGCCAAATCCCCAATCAGGATCATCAAACATGACTAGAAACTCACTGAAAGACACCATCGATGAATCTGTTTCTCCATGAATTTCCATCAATTCACTAACCCCGTGAGAAGGAAGATAAATAGCCCTTAAAAATTTGATGTAAGTAACAGCATCGACCTTCTTCACCTGAGAATTACCTTCATTAACCGGGCGCCACAGAAGGGCATCAAAGGCAACCCTTTTCCGCTTTTCTGGAGAGCCGCTGAAAATGGGAGCAAGAATAGCATAGAACATGCCTAAATCCACTCTGCCCGAGCCTGTTTCATCCATGACAGAAAGGATCCTCTCGTTTATTGCTTTGACAGCTCCTTGGAAAGTTTCAGGCTTTAGGAAATTAAGCAACTTGCGGAGTATTTCCTCCAAATTAGGTTTACGTATGGATTTCTGAGGAAGCCCACCACCAGAATAAGACACCGGTACATCATTTTCCCTCATTTCTTTCTTTAGCAGTTCCACATCACAACGACTCAACCTAGTGATTTTTTGAAAAGCCCTGATTTGAAGAGCATTAGCCAAGTCCTGTCTCAGTGTAGTCTTATCACCGGATGTCTTAAATTTTGAGGGTTCCACAATTACAAAAGCCGCTTCCCCATTACCACCATTAGGCTTAACTTTCTTTTTCTGCAACTGCTTCATGTGAAATACTGCATCATGCAATTCAACCCTATTTGTCATTTTCAAAGCTTCCTTCAGAGCTTTCTTAGCTTCTTCAGTTTCTCCAGCCCCCAACAAGGACACAGCCTTATTGAGTTGTGCCCTCCAATGGTTCGGCCAAACAGCCAAAACCCTTGTATACATCTCAGAAGCTCTTTGGAACCTACCCAAGTCCATATAAAGCCCACCTAAATTGTACAAAGCATCTACATGACCAGGTTTCAAATCAATAGCTTTTTGAAACACCTCTATTGCCCTCTCATCCTCACCCATAGCATGCAAAGCCGAGGCCAAATCACAATGTGCATCGGCATAGTCAGGTTTCATAAAAATAGCCTCTTCTAATGCCTTAACAGCTGCCCTATACTCTCCAACCCCGAAAAGTGCACTACCCAAAAGTTTCAATGCCCTAAAATGAGTTGGACAAAGAATTGCAGCTTCTCTATAATACTCACAAGCACTTAAAACCATACCTTCACCTTCCAGCGCGATCCCGAGGTTGACATAAATTTGAGGAAGCAAGTAGGCCCATTGATTCCCACCCGTCTCTGCAGCTTCCAACGCTAACAAAAACTCTTCTTTGGCTTCCCTATACTTCCCGAGAACATAAAAGCAATTTCCAGCTCTAAAATGTGGCCTGACATCCATTGGTTGCAACTCACAAGCTCTCTTGAAACTAACCAGAGCCTCTTTAAACAACTGGTGCTCATACAAAACCCTACCAATGGCCATGTGCCCATCAAAAGCCTCCTCTCTCGACCTTGCCCCGTCTGCTCTGTTCCTCAAAACCCCCAATTCCTTCACGAAGACGGCGTAATCATGCCCTGACTCCTCCCAAAACACCCTCTTATCCGACAATTCAGCTGAAGGTCCCAATTCTCTGGACCAACCGGCATCCGAATACGCATCAAAATTGTCACCTTTCAATTTCCCGTCTTTGGCTTGCTTCGACTTCAACCTTTTCACCAGAATCTCCAAATCATCCACAATCTTCCACGTGTCATCGAAAACTATCCCATGATTCGGCGAAACCGCCCAAGCAGCCGTCCTTTGTTTCTTCTGCGAGTCGATCGCTCTCTCGTCAACAATCGACGACGAAGAGGCTTCGGACGCCACCATGACGCCCATGCTGTCCTCCGAATTGAGCTCCAGCCCAAGCGCATCGAAGTCCCGGTCGACATCTCCGGCGCCGTCGTCGTAGGTCCGCAGCAATCCGTCGTAAGTTAAACCCTTCTCGCCGTCGATGAACTCGCCGTAAGTGCGGAAGACCTCGTCGAGAATGGCGTTGATTTGCTCGTCACTAAATTTGACTCTAGGGTTTACTGCCACAACCAGAGCAGCCATTTCTTCTCTATTGAGACCACCATCACGATTCCCGTCGAATTGCTGGAAAATTCTCTTCACCTTCTCTGATCTGCTCCCTCTAGTAGTCATTCTCTGCGTCTTTTTTTTTCTCTTCTTTCGTTTAGGGTTAACTCAACAAAAAAAAAACCTTCGAGAGGAGGAGTAGATAAGAGAAAGTTAAATTAAGGGACCCAAAAAAGAGAGAATTTTTTAAAGTTCAAACTTTTTTAAATTAGAAAACCCTAATTCATCTGGGGTTTGTTTAATTGCTGTTGATGATGATAATAATGATGGTTTAATTTGGAATTCTATTTGATGGTTTTTTTTTTCTTGGTTTCATTGGATCTAAAACAGCAAACAGCAAATGAGAAAACCCAAAAGATGAGGGGAGAGAGAGAGAGAGAGAGAGACAACTGTTTCTCTGCGTTTTCAATTTCTTTTTTTCTTTTTTAAATTAATTTGTGTTCCTCTCTGTCTCTCTCTCTCTTCCCTGTAGCTCAGTTTATGAGTGGCGTGGGGACCGTGGGGTTGTGTAGAGCCCCACAATAAAGCAGTCTCTCGCATTGTCTTTTTATAAATAGAAAAGACTTTTTTTTCTGATTTGTTCAAGTGGGGACTTGTATTTGATTGATTGGCAGTTGGTCGATGGCTCTTTCGGGGAGAAAAGTCGTGGTTTTCCAGCTGTCATCGGTGGGTGCTATTATCGCTTAATATTTTGGTAGAAAAACGAAATATATATGTATTTACCAAAAGAAACACACACTTACATTATATGTAATTAATGAATACAATTTTCAGGTTAAATTAAGAAAATAATAATAATAATAATATAGTCATTATTTTTGGTGGCCCACGTTAGGGGGTTGATTTGAGAGATCCCCATAACCCACGTTAGAAGTAGGACTGTTAATAAAGGTGAAAATCTGCGAGTTCAACACGACCCCGCAATAATTAACGGGTTCGACTTAATCTAAACGGATTCGGGCTATATTATCTGTATAATTTTATAAGTTTAATGGGTTTGAAAAAGTTAATAAAATTTAATAGAGCTGGAGGAGTCAACAAAACTCAATGGGTTGGGAGAGTTAATAAAATCGAGATAGCAAATAAGATCCAACTATGAGAGGTGAAGAAGAGATTAAACTTCTTAAATCTAAATTGGGCTACAACACCCCAACGAGCTAGAAAGACCTCGTCACCTCTTATCTCACTGTTAGTTTAAGTTTCAGCTCGCAGTTACTTAGCTCGACATTTATTTTCTAGATAAGGGAAGATCCGATAATTTAAGAAATTTGATCACATCTATTGACTGAATTTAAATTTGCACTTAATCATTGATTTTTAGTGATTGTATCCTGATTTAATTACGATAATTATGAGAGTTATTTTATTCCTTATTTTTAGTAATTCAATTAATGTAAACCAGTAATGACACCACCTCTTGAATACTATAAAAGTGAATGGTCATCACGGATACAATTGTTACAATTTTTGAGAAAAAACACTAAGTAAGAGCTATGAACAATAACATAACAGTGAATGTCTGCTTTAATTTTCAGTCAAATCGCTTTAAAAATCTCTTGTCTTTGATTTTTTTTTATTGCTTAATCCTTATTTTTAATGTTTATTGCGTTGACTCTAATTCACACGTCAACATGTTAGTAATCAGATTAACTCGTTTAATCTATTTATATAAAGAGATCATGTCGAGTATGATCAATAGGTTATTGTTTGATATGTGTAACCCGTTTAGAAGAATAAAATTGTAAGGGTATTATTGTAATTATATATATATATATATATATATATATATATATATATATATATACTTAGACGGATCCACTCTTGTAGTTCCTTTAAATAAAAGGGTCTTGTTAGCATGCGGTATACATATAAGTTGGCAATTCAAGTATGATTAATAAATACGTATCCACTTGCAGTAAAGTGGTTAGTGCATCTTATTCTCTCTCACTTTAATGGTAAGGGGTTCAATTTCCACTATGTGTATGTATGAGTAATTTTTTGCCCTTATTGTGGGAGTAGTATTCTCCCGTTATAAAAGTAGATATTCGAATCCTACGTTTAGTGATTAATCTCGATATATCTCAATAATTATTAATATTATAATTATAACCCTTAAAAAAAATATATATATGATTAACAAATTACTACCGTATAATGTAATTTAATAATGAAAACTTTCATTCAGCTTGTCATAAGTACGAGCGACCACCAGCTGATATATAAGGAAAAGAAGGAAAGGAAAAAAGTGTTTATTGAAAATAAAACCTGTCTCAAGTGTGTTTTTTTTTTATAATTATTTTTAAGGATATTTTCTCTTATAAACCATGCAAACTGGTCGTTATAGAAAAAAACATGAAGGATGCAGATTGTGTCCGTAAAATAGCGAACCACTACGCGTCCAAGTTGCAACTATGTCACTCTCGAAGCTCTGTTTCATTTTCACTCGCCCGTACCGTCCACGCCCACATGATATCTTCTGGGTTCAAGGCACGTGGTCATATCCTCAACCGGCTGATCGACATATACTGCAAATCATCCAAACTGATCTTAGCTCGGAAACTGTTCGACGAAATTCCCCACCAAGACGTTGTCGCGAGAACGACGTTGGTCGCCACGTATTGTGCGTCCGGCGACTTGAAGACGGCTCGCGAGATGTTTAATAGAACCCAAATGAGTGTGAGAGACACTGTTTTCTACAATGCGATGATCACGGGATACTCACGCAATAACGATGGTCATGCGGCCGTTAAACTGTTTCGTGATATGTTGCGTGATGGTATAAGGCCTGATAACTTTACGTTTACGAGTATTCTTAGCGCCTTTTCGCTTATTGTGGACGATGAAAGACAGTGCCTGCAAATGCATTGTGTGGTGGTGAAGTCAGGAACTGAGCACGTTACTTCGGTGTTGAATGCACTTGTATCTGTCTACGTCAAGTGCGCGTCTTCGCCGTTTGTTTCGTCGTCATCATCACTGATGGACGCAGCTAGGAAAGTGTTTGATGAGATGTCTGAGAAAGATGAGTTGTCATGGACGACAATGATTACTGGGTATGTGAAAAATGATGATCTTGATGCAGCCCGCCAGTTTCTTGATGGGATGAATTTAAAAGTAGCCGGTGCATGGAATGCAATGATTTCAGGTTATGTTCATCATAAATTTTATCGGGAAGCGTTGGAAATATTCAGGAAGATGCTTCTGTTGGGAATTCAGCTGGATGGTTTTACGTACACAGGGTGTCATTAGCGCTTGCGCTAATGCTGGATTGTTTCAGATTGGGAAGCAGATGCATGCTTACCTTTTGCGAACAGAGGCGAATCCTACACTGGACTATTCGTTGTCAGTGAATAATGCGTTCATCACATTTTATTCGAAATGTGGTAAAATTGATGAGGCACGGGATATATTCAATCAGATGCAAGTGAGAGACCTTGTTTCTTGGAATGCGATTTTGTCAGCCTATGTGAGTGGTGGTCGTATTGAGGAAGCTCAATCTCATTTTAGGAATATGCGGGATAGAAATCTTCTGACTTGGAATGTGATGATATCAGGGTTAGCTCAAAATGGGTTTGGGGAAGAGGGTTTGAATCTGTTTAACAAGATGAAATTAGAGGGTTTAGAACCTTGTGATTATGCATTTGCAGGAGCAATTACTTCTTGTTCAGTTCTTGGATCATTGGACAACGGGCGCCAGCTTCATGCTCAACTTGTTCGGTTTGGTTTTGAGGCAAGCCTCTCTGCGGGAAATGCATTGATAACAATGTATGCAAGATGTGGTGTTGTTGAGGCTGCCGACTGTTTGTTCAATACAATGCCTTCTGTCGATTCAGTATCCTGGAATGCCATGATTGCTGCTCTTGGGCAGCATGGACGTGGTGCTCAAGCAGTAGAACTTTATGAACGTATGTTGAAGGAAGGGATATTACCAGATCGAATAACTTTTCTCACAATTCTCTCTGCTTGTAGCCATGCAGGTTTAGTCGAAGATGGACGCCGTTATTTTGATTCAATGCATAAACTTTATGGTATAGCTCCAGGTGAAGATCATTATGCCCGTGTTATTGATTTGTTGTGTCGAGCTGGAAGATTCTCAGAAGCATTGGATGTGATTGAATCAATGCCTTTCAAACCTGGTGCACCAATTTGGGAGGCCCTTCTTGCTGGTTGTCGAATTCATGGAAACATGGATTTAGGGATTCAAGCGGCAGAAAGACTTTTTGAGATGATTCCACAACATGATGGAACTTATGTACTTTTGTCAAATATGTATGCTGCTCTGGGAAAATGGGATGATGCGGCTAAAATCCGGAAATTAATGAGGGACCGAGGAATAAAGAAGGAGCCTGGTTGTAGTTGGATAGAGGTGGAAAACAAGGTCCATGTATTTTTTGTTGATGACACCATGCATCCTGAGGTGCAAGCAGTTTACAATTACCTTCAGGAAATGGTTCTGAAGATGAGAAAATTGGGGTACGTCCCTGATACAAAGTTTGTCTTGCATGATTTGGAGTCTCACCAAAAGGAATATGCTTTGACTACCCATAGTGAGAAACTTGCAGTTGTGTTTGGGCTTATGAAACTTCCCCGTGGGGCCACAATTAGGGTTTTCAAGAACCTTAGGATCTGTGGGGACTGCCACAATGCATTCAAGTTCATGTCAAAAGTGGCAGGGAGAGAGATAGTTGTGAGAGATGGAAAGAGGTTTCATCATTTTAGGAATGGTGAATGCTCCTGCAGTGATTACTGGTAGGTAGAGATTCTGTTAATTTCTTGGGAATTTACAGTCCAGGGCAAATGACTATGGTGAGTTTTTAAGCGGAGTTGTGCCACTATGCATATGATTTCTTATACATATACCCACAGAAGAGTTACATGACTATATGATACTACCGAGGATAAAAGAACATTTATTTCTTCGTTTCTTCAATAGAGAAAATAGAAGCTTGAGAAGGATAAACTTTCTTATGAATTATAGTGGTTGGCTTAATTTTCCATTTGATGATAAACCTCATGGTATATGATTAGGAATCTCAGACGGATTTCTTCAACTTGGGATATCACCAATCTGGATAAGTATTGCACTCGGCTCTTATTAGTTGCAGCGATTGTGTGGTACAGGATTGTTTTTGACTCTCATAATTGAGTATTTGTGCTAGCTTAACCAAATTGCAGAGTTGCATATTTCAAGGATTCACAACATCCCATCTGCCCTTCTGTGCCAGCTGCTTCGATTCAGGTATAATATATGTTGCATGTTCTGACGCAATTATGCTGAAGCCTCTTAAAGGATTTTCAAGAACTTCAGCACAACTTCAGATGGGAGACGTTTGTTATTTCCACACTGAAGAATTTTTTGAATGGACTTCAAGATTACTCAATTGCAAGGTGCTAAGGTCATCTCCAACCCACGACACCAAATTTTGTATTAAAATAGTGCAAAAACAACATCTTTTTAGAATATTCTTGCACCAAATTTTTTTCATCTCCAACCCAATTTGTACCAAATTGGTGCAAACACTATTTTTAAATAATATTCTATACATAATTCTTTAAATAGTATTTATTTATTTGTTTAGTATTATAATATTATTGTTAAATAATTACACATATTATATGAAAAAAAAAATTGAATACTCAAATTAATTAAATTAGATAAAGGATATAGAATAAATAAAATTTGTTGGAATTATAATATAAAGGGCAAAATCGGAATTTGAAAATGTTGAATAGTATTTGGTGCAAGTGAGCAGTGTTGCACCATATTTTGCAACAAAAAAAGGCATTGGAGCTTGTGTATTAGTGCTGGGTTGGATTGAAAATTGCACCAAAATCGTGCAATTGTACCATTTTGATCCCGCGTTGGAGTAACTCTAATATAGTCTAATTGAAAGTAATAAGCAATTTTATTTGATAAGGCAAATTACTAAGTGGTGGGATTTAGACAGATGGGGATATGCAGGGAATCAGCTGAAGTAACTTTGATTTGTCCTTGCCACAGAACCTGAACATAGTTGTGAAAATACCAATGCCATGCAATGACCTAGATTTGGGGCATGTACTCATTCACTAAATCGAATACAAAGAACATCACTGCTGCTCTTGACCCATTTATTTCTTTTAGATGTGAGAGTCACTCATTTTTTTATGGCTGAATTATACCTTCTATTAGTGTTAACCAATTAAATTGTCAACAGAGTCCTCTATATTAGACTTTTGTTCTTCTTTGTACCACTTGTTTGTTGTGATATTCTCAATTCATTTCTGTATTTTTATTGCTTCTGATAAAGTTACTTTAACCAACTATTTCTTTGAGGAATTTTGAATATTTTGGATGCTACAATAGATTGGGAATGCATTTTCTGCAACTATTGTTAGAATTGTTGTTGCATCGAGTCTGGTACAAGAGATGAGGATGACTTGGTTAATCATATATTCTATTCATTCCCATCAAGGACAGAGTGGCAGCATTTGTTATAGCCTGATTTTTCTTGCCAATGTTGGGTTTGAATTTGAACCATGAAAAGATCAAGATCCTCAGGCTATTTACTTGATGTTTGTACTTCATTGAACACTGGATATTTTGTTTCAAATCATGCATTTGATGCAGACATTTCCAATACTCTATTATATGTTAGTGAATAAACTTCTGAGATTATTGCTTGGCACGCGTTGTGATGTACTTCTATGATCATTCTCACAGTAAGCAATCCAGAAGGTTAATTCTTACTCCGGTTTCCACGCAACGTATATCTTTCTTCGTTTTCAGCATGCTGTTTGTCAGAGGATAATCACCAAATGCGGTGACACTGGGATCCTCTACCCCATGGCATCATGCTCTGATAAATGTTTCAGGATTGCACTATCAACATCACTACAAGAGCTGATTCGGAGGTCAGATGTCAAAGATTTTTCATTTTGTTGATCCGAGCTTGCCTATCATTCAAGTTGATGACAAATAAAGTTTATCTGGAGTGGATTATGCTGAGTCCAGGTGCTAAGTTTACTTCAGTTGTCAAGCTGTTGCTGATTCATGACAGGCAACAGTGTTTGATCAACCCACTCAAAGCTTGCGTACTTGGGGCCTCAATGGCAGTTTGTTACACACGAAGAGGGCCTCCCAGCACGAGCAAGCGAATTCGAGTGAAGACACGATTCAGAGAATCCATAGCAGAATGGGGAGGGCAAATGATAAGCTGATGGCAATCATCCCACATGGGGGCTATAACAGTTGTCTGAATCTTTGCTTAATTTTGTTTGTTGTTTGCTACTTCCATGCTTGTAAGGTCAGCACTTTTGCCAGAAACATTGGCTGTAATTTTGTAAGCAAGTGCTCGTTCATGCCAAAAAATCAAGACGACAACACAACAGCTTCATGTAGACCCCGTTCTCTCACGACTCACATGCAAAATCTGAGGTTGTATTTTTAGATTGATATTTTTTGTCTCAGAGATTTTCTCAGCCAAAGAATTTTGAGCCCCACATATGGAGAGTGAAATATGGTAATACAAGTATTTTCTTTTGGGACTATAAAAGTGAAGGTGATTTAATAATAAACTCGATCAATTATCTAGTTTTTGTAGTTGGTAACCCATTAATTCAAAGTAGTTGGTACTAATACATCGGTGACAATTTAAATAGACTATATGATTATAAAACTTATCACATAGTTTTTATAACGATTTCAAATTTATTAAGAATACCATTTATAAAATTCATTAGAGATCAATTTTATTGTACATTGAATAATCATCAAATTAAAATCTACCAGAAATTTATTCTAAGTCTTAGTTCCACTCATTTTATAAACCAACTCATAAGTCATAACTCCATTGTCCAATCAATTTTTTATTTTTTTTTTATCATTTACAACAAAAACACTCAATAAATTGATTAAAAACCCAATCAAGTGAAATATTTAGAAAATAAAAAATTCGTAAAATTGATTGTAGTCAACGGCGTTAACAGTGACGGCGTTAATATTATAGGCGGCAAAAAAAAAAATTAAAGGTTATAAAACGGTAAGTCAACATGGAAAAAAGTTAGTTAGTGGTGACAGTTACATTTCAAAGGTCGGTACATTTCCAAGTTGGAGCGTCTTTGTTTTTTTCCCTCATTTTTGCAGAGACACAACTCATTTTACACAAACCGTTTTTCCCCTTTCACGCCACTTAATTTTTGACCAGTTTTTACCAGATTTTTTTTTTGGTCCTTATCGTTTCCACTTCTAAATATCATCAAATTTTAGTTACATTTTAATCTGTAAATTTCCCTGCATTGGACCATTTTCTCTTAAATATTCCATTTTTTTTCTTTCTTTTTTGTTTTGTTTATAGTTGTATAGAATAGAAGGTATGTTCATTACTCTAAAACAAAAGTTCAAATCTCAGTGTCTCCATTATTTTTTCTTCCTTTGATTATTTCTCGTTTTGGGTTTTTTTTACAGGTTTTCTTTGGATTTCTGTTTCATACAGTCTGCATTTGTTACCTTTCATCAGAGAAAAAGAAGGATTATTTGAGGTGAATGTTATTATTTTTTTTTTTCTTCTATGAAGAGAATAAAGAGAAGCAAAATAATGGGAGGATAATTAAAAGGGTTTGGTGTATGATGTGCAGGTGCATAGCAATAGAGAGAGGTTGTAGAGAAAAGTGAGAGTAAGAGGCCAATGGGTGGGGAGGAGCTGATTCCCGGGGACGCGCAAGCTCTGCCTCTGCCCAGTGGCCAAGAAGAGAAGATTTTAGTTTTAGTTAGATTGAGACCTTTGAATGACAAAGAGATTTCAAGGAACGATGTTTCGGATTGGGAGTGCATCAATAACTCCACCATCATATTCAAGAACAGCTTACCAGAACGGTCCATGTTTCCAGCTGCCTATACATTTGGTAAAGCTATATAAATGCATATGTGTTTGTTCGTTTGTGTTGCTAATTTTTGTAGATTTTTTCTCATTCTTTGCAAAAGCATTTTCTCTCGTATGCAAATGTAGAATTTGCAACATCTGCTTTCAATATGCTTTGTTTTGTCATCTGGTTTGTATTTTGTGCCCGAGACTTGAAAGTTTCTTCCAGCTTTTTGCAGTATTCGATTTTTAAGGTGCCTTTCATGAACCAATAATGTAATATTGTTAAATAAATGTTGATTAGCTAAAACATGTTTCTAGCTCAAAGCAGGACTTTACCTAAAATGTGTTTGTTTCATGTCATGCAATAATCTTATAATAATTTTTTCTCTCTTTTTTCTTCTGTTTTTTTCTTTTTTTTCGTCTGTCAAAATTTGTTGGGATAGACAGAGTATTTGGGTATGATTGTCCCACGAGACAGATATACGAGGATGGAGCGAAAGAAGTCACCCTTTCTGTAGTCAGTGGCATTAACTGTGAGTACCTGTTTTTTCTTGTTTTCTGTCAGCTAATGTTCTATTGCTACATGATCTAGTGATTTCTAAATGTGTGAAATATATTTCCAGCCACCATTTTTGCATATGGGCAAACAAGCAGTGGAAAGACGTATACAATGCGTGGAATTACCGAATTGGCTGTATCAGATATATATAATTACGTAGAGAGGGTAATTTGAAGATTTGACATACTTTGCTAGTTTGTATTCTTGAATTATTTTTCAAAATCCTTGTACCATATATAGCATGCAAATAATCCTTTTTCAACCATTTTCTATATTTTAGCATAAAGAAAGAGAATTTGTGTTGAAGTTCTCTGCAATGGAGATCTACAATGAAGCTGTCAGAGACCTTCTCAGCACAGATACTACTCCACTAAGACTTCTAGATGATCCAGAGGTAAATTTTTTGGATTGGTACAGGTTTGTTTTGGTGGGCAAAGTCATATTTACTGAATATTGAATATCAACAGAGAGGGACTGTTGTTGAGAAACTCATTGAGGAAACTCTGGAAGACTGGAGCCATCTAAAGGAGCTTCTTTCTATCTGTGAAGGTAAGGGCATCAATGGCGTTATTATATTAATGCTACTTTTGTTTACAGTAGATGATATATTTTAACTTTTTGCTGCATTCTTTTCAGCTCAAAGGCAGATAGGAGAGACCTCTTTGAATGAAACTAGCTCCAGATCTCATCAAATTCTGCGATTGGTATGATGTCGATTACATAAGTAGTAATTTATCAATTTGGAGACAAGTGATTATTACTACATTCATTTTATCTTATGAAATGATGGGTTGTTGCAGACAATTGAAAGTTCTGCGCGTGAGTATTTAGGCGCAGATAAGTCAAGCACTCTGGCAGCTACTGTGGTATGATATTTTTTTACCTTCTTTAAAACAATTGCTCCATGAATAATTCTTCCAAAGAATGTGCTAAGACTTCTAGATATGAAACAGGAAAACTAAAGTTTGGTTTCTCTACACAGAATTTTGTTGATCTTGCGGGGAGTGAGCGTGCTTCTCAGTCATTATCTGCTGGTGCAAGATTGAAAGAAGGTTGCCACATTAATCGAAGTTTGTTAACACTGGGTACCGTGATTCGCAAATTAAGGTTGAACATTAATTCTATTCTAGTAGTAATTTTTTTTTTTGTCTACGTAAAACTCTATTATTTGGATTGCTTAAACATGGTTCGGCCATTGTGCCTTGTGAATTTACTTCCATTTGGATGCAGCAAGGGAAGAAATCAACATATACCTTACAGAGACTCCAAGCTGACACGGATACTGCAGAATTCGATAGGAGGCAATGCCAAAACAGCCATTATTTGCACCATGAGCCCAGCCCGCAGTCATGTTGAGCAATCAAGAAACACTCTCTTATTTGCAAGCTGTGCCAAAGAGGTGTCTACTAATGCACATGTCAACGTTGTGATGTCAGACAAGGCATTGGTAAAGCAATTGCAAAAAGAATTGGCTAGACTAGAAAGCGAGGTGAAGAGCATTGGATCCGCTCCTGTCAGATCTAATTCAGCTGCATTGCTGAAGGAGAAAGAACTAATTATCGAACAGGTGATGAGATTGAACTTTTAACTTCAGCTTCCATGCAGATTTTGACATTAATTTGCATTCGCGGCTTTTAGAATTGTGGTAAAAGTCAGCTTTACAATATAGGTAGAAGATAGTTTACTCATGCCTCATGGTCTTCTTCACCTTGCTTATTCTTGAAAACATGCAGATGGATAAAGAGATAAGAGAATTGACTAGGCAACGTGATCTTGCTCATTCACGGGTTGAGAAATTGCTACAGACAACCAGAGAAGATCAAGTTTCAAGCCTAGATCAGTATTCAACAGTAGGATCATCAGACATAAACAGTCCTCATTTCCATTTAGGACCGAGAACAGGCAACACATCTAAGAATTTTGACAGGACCGACTCTCAGTACTTTCAGCTATCTGAGTATCCTGAAGAAAATTTTCTGCTGGATGACAGTACTCCAAAGTTCATTGGGCTAGATCCATGTCAAGGCTGGGAGGAGAGTCCTAAAAAAATTGATGAAGAAACTGAGTCTACTTGCAAAGAAGTTCGATGCATTGAAGTGGAAGATTCAAGCATGAACAGGAAAATAGAAGCTGATATTTTCTTAAATGGTCCTGAAGAAGACAAAGAAGTGAAATCATCTATGACTGAAGATACAATATCATCCCCAAGAAAGGAAGATAAGGAGTCAATCACCATGATTGGCAGTCCTACTTGTGATGCTATGAAGCAAAAAATTCAGGAAATGCAAAAAACCATCGAGTACCTTGTCAGTCTTTACCCTCTGGAACGATCTCCTTGCTCCGCTGAAGAGGATATTTCTACCTCTAAGAGAATACAAATGAATAGAAGCACAAGTTGCAGAGCAGTTCTCATGTCAAAACCATCTTCTGTATGGTTTGAGAAGTCGAAACAGAATGAGAATGCACCAACTAGCTACTCTGATGGACCAGGAGGCTTTTACCAAAATATTTCTGAATCTAAGTATGGTGCCAACAAGACTGGAACCCTTTCGAGAAAAGATTCTCAAACTTCAAATAGTAGTGCTTCCTTGGACGAAGAAGATATCACTAACATTCACGAACAGAATGACAATGCACCTTCTTCTCTTTGGTATTACAGGGAGGAGCAGGATGTAGATAAACCAACTATTGGGACTGAATCTGAGAACAATGCCAAGATTGGATCTCTCTCTCGAAAAGATTCTCAAACTTCTATTAGTAGTGTTTCCATGGATTCACCAAGCATCAAGGAGTCAGAGGCAGAAGATGATGCTAGCGTTCACGATCTCATTAATGAAACATCCAAGCCTGAGTCTCAGAAGCAATGTGATGATAATTTGGTAAGAACCATGCCCCTTTCTTGTCGAACCCACCTCTCTCTCACCATATTTTATTCTCGATTAATTATCTGAACTCATGTGAGCATCTTTTGTGAGTTAGTAGTTATCTGCCACTGGTTCTAATTTTTATTTTTTTGGCCTAAGCACCTGATATGTGTTATGCGTGGTAGGTTCAGGAAACAACAGCAGACACTAAAATGTCTACTAACAATGTAGAGGAAGCTGGCTTGGACAGCGTACAGGATGCCTTGCCACCCCAATCTGATTGGCCAGCGGAATTTGAGAGGAAGCGGAAGGAGATTATTGAACTGTGGAATGCATGCCATGTACCATTGGTACACAGAACTTACTTCTTCCTGCTCTTCAAAGGTGATCCTTCTGACTCTGTGTACTTGGAGGTGGAAATCAGAAGGCTGTCATTTCTTAACAGTGGAAAAAGAGCTAATCTTCTCACACCAGCTTCAAGGTGGGGCATTCTATCTTGAACACAACACACAGACACACAATTGCTTGATTGGATTTTACAGTTTTTGCACTAATGTAGTTGTAATTCTAACGTTTGGTTCATTATATATGGGGACAGTTCGAGGGATTTGCAGCGCGAGAGGGAAATACTGAGCAAGCAAATTCATCAGAAATTCCCTAGAAAGGAGAGAGAGAATCTTTACAAGAAATGGAATATATCATTGAACACAAAGCAGAGAAGTGTACAATTAGCTCGACGCATATGGACAGAAACACAAGACATGAACCACATAAATGAAAGTGCTGCTCTTGTTGCAAAGTTGGTGGGGTTTATACAGCCAGGCCAAGCTCCCAAGGAGATATTTGGACTCAGCTTCTTGCCCAGATCCTCCAATAGAAGATCATATAGCTGGAGCATGTCGTCTCTAATTTAAGCTTTGTCAAAGGCAAACATAGAGAGAGACCAATATGTGATGTATATTTAGTATTGAACTATTGATTTCGTGTCCCCAACTTTTTCTTTTTTATTACAATAAATTTAAACCAAAACTCAAACCCCACGACTTGAATCCATATGACTTCCCTTCATTGTTAAGTGGAAGGCTTGTAGGCAGACCTTAGTCACTGGTTAGTTTGATTCCAAGCACAACCATCATCGATAAGTACTTTTGGTATATAATAAATTTGAAACTTTGAAAGGTAGTAGAGGATTTGGACATGGGCAATGTATAACTGTTCATAGTGCTTCAGTTTTATTATAAACCAAAGGGGAGGATGTAACCATGTAATACTACGACAGAATATACGAAGAAATTATCAAATGACACCATCTCAACTATACTGAGATGAAAAAAACAAGGAAGATCATTACATTATCATGCTGTACATTATTTATAAATGATTTTCGATCCTTCGGTGATTTTCCATCCTGATTCCGAACCAGACATTTCATACCTTGTCGTGTAAGATGTGATTTTTGAGTCGCTATTTTCTGGATGAATCGGGTCAGTCAGGCGGGCAGACTCTTCTACAGTTGCTTCCACCCAGGCATGCCGCCCGTCTTGTGAAAGAGTCACGCTGTCGATGGTCAATTTCAATGAGAGTATAATCATATATCCAACCAAGTTGTGCAATTTCAGCTGCGCGATCTGTCCATATCTTTAACATCTGACCATCCAAAACCTGGCAGTTGTTCTTAGTGTTAGAAAATTTTGAGAAAAAAAAAAAAATTCCTTAATGCAATAATGATAAGTTAGAAGTTTCATACATTCTAAGTTGCCATAGTTAATTAAACGAAGCCTTGCAATTGAGCATACATGCTTGTGATGTAGCAAAAACACAAGTACACAACACATACTGATGTAGCAAAACCTCTATGCAAATCATATTTGAACCTGATGGGTAAGAAGTACAGAACAAAATTACACGCACTTCCATTGCCGTCCCAAAAGACATAATGTATATCAACTTGAAGATGTAAAAAGTGCGACTATGTGTGCACATGCATGCTGGTGTAGTAAAAGGCAGATACAAAATATGCATATCCAATCCAAAAAATAAGTATGTTGGATCCACCCAGAAAATGTATCTGGTCTCAGTCATCAACCTAAACCATCCTTTCATATATTGTTTTTGTCTCTACCAAAAATGAGTATACTAATGCACCTCTTCACCACTTGAGCATACCCATTTTTTGGACATGCATTAGCAACCCAAGCTTGATGTGGAATGCTAATGCACCTCCACACGAGCATACTCATTTTTTGGAGGTGCATTAGCAACCCAAGCTTGATATGCCACTTGATCTGGAGCCTATTCAAATATTAGAGGTCACATTATCAAACCATTAGCAAAAGAAAATTATATTTCCTTCCCAAGTACCGATGTAGGCAAGAATGGGTTGCAGGACATCAGATATCTTCCAATAAAAGAAAGTAAACATATAACTAACAAATCGCCTTACCTCTGACAATTTTCCTAACGAATGATCAGGTCCAAGAGCTTGAGATTTAATATTCTGCCACTTGCGCACCATATCTTCAGCAAACTTTGCATCCATTATAGGTAATTCTTCGACAGAACTTTCATCTACTAAGGACCCTGCATTGTCAAAACTGTGTTAAATTTTTTTTTTAAAAAAAAACAAAGGTTATTGCCGGAAATAATAAATATAAAGCATGGTAAGAAGGAAACACCCAATTCAGGACCTATGAGCCTCTCCTGATCCAGATGACGTAATTTAGATTAAATTTTTTTTCCAGATTGTATTTAATACAAAGAGTCTTGAGAAATTTGGGTAGGAATTGAATACAACTTCTTTGCAGAGGAAAGGAATCACCTTGAAGCAACTCATCCATTTCAGACACCATGAGAGAGAAGATAATCAGGTGGGTGTTTCATGATTTTAAGCCAAAAACAGGAAGAAACAATTTTAGATCCAACAAGAGGAACTGAAAAATGCATATCATTTTTGTTGCCATCAATTCCCTTGACAGATCAAGATCAGATATCAAGGGACTTAGGAAGCAACCCCTCAAAATTAACTAAATTTCTACAGAACACGGTACTTGGGAAAGAAATGGACAACTGAAAAGACTTATTTTAACAAATAGTTAGACAAGAGAGAAGATTTCAAGCACACAGTGAATATCTTTATATCACTTGTGGGAGAAAAGATGTGCCACATATCATACATATCGAGATGGTGCCAAAAAAGATTCATGTTTCGGAGTTAAATGTATTCCAATAGAAGTCTATTTTGATAGCCTATGTAATAGATGTGTCATTAACACATACCCACATTGATGACATCGGATGCCATAGTTGCACCAATTTCTTTACGCAGGACAGATGAGCTGTTCCTAGCAGGCAAATACTTCGGGCCAACCAAAGTCAACAAGCCAACAACCACACCAGCACACATTATCTTCACGCTAACATTTTTAATTCTATCAGTGATCAACTCTTCTTCATGGACTTCATCAGAACCACTTCTTCCAGAAATCTCAGTTGCAATGGTAGAATCATCTTGATTAGATTTTTCCACAAGGTCTTCACTCTCTACAACAAAAAAGGAATTGTTTGTCTCTCCATCTTCATGATGTCGTACGCTCTTGTCCTTTGGACCGAGAGGAAACACCTTCTGTAATGCCTGAATTGCACTGGCCTTTACATGATCCAGAACTGCAGTAGCCTCAGCAGCCCCGACCCTAACTATAGCAGCTGCAGCAGCTAAGGGTGAGCTCCCATTTCCCTCCAGCCCTTCTAAATACCTCAGGACAGTAGGATCATCATAGTAATCACCAAGCTTGAACTGTATGTCATTGGTGTCCCTAAATCTGGGAAAAACTACTTCTGTCAACCATGTCTCCAACAACTTACAAAGCCCAGGAAGATCATTGTCATCATCGTTTTTTGAGTTTTCCAGTACAAACTCTACAATAGAGGGATTTCTATATGGTGAGCTATCACTATCTAAGCCTAACCATAAGCGACACTCATCAAGCTCTCCTACAAGCAAAGAACAGAGACCTCTCTCTAGTGCGAAGTCTACCTCACGGTTTACTTTGGCAGCATAGATAGAGACAGGGTCTCCTAGAGTTGCTACCTTATTCTGCTGCAGTTGCTGGAACAGGTTATCAGCATCTCGGATGAGATGAGGTTTCTTACCCACAAAAGCTTGAGCAACAAGTGCAAGCGCCACTCCATACACTTCAAAACTTTCCGCTGGGATATTACTTGGTGTGGCTACAAATAGATCAACCTTTTGAAGGGGATAAAAAGAACATTTTAAATTTTGAAAATAAAAAATACAAGAAGATATAATCATTTAGACAAGCATAGCATGACAAAGACAGCTTGACAAAGAAAATCCATTATGGTACCTGCTCAGCTGCTGTCATACATAAGAAGGCCTCATTCATAAAATCTTCACGTGTGAAACCCCCAGCAATAGCAGCTGCTCCCCCGCCTCCAACAGCCCATAGTATGTTGCGTACACCACGAAGACCCTCCTGTCTTTTCACTCGATATTCATCACGAAGGGGTAAGGCTAGAAGTTCCAGAACACAGCGAGGGGTGATCTCTTCCAAAGTCTCATCAATCTGGGCCTGTAAATCCGGTGCCAGACTACTGGCCCCTTCCTCCTACATTATCAAGACTAGTGATCATTACTCAATTATACATTGTCATGTAATATAAACTTCGGAAGAACTGCATATATAACAAGTTGAATCTCTCTAATTAGAAATTCTCAATCCAATAACATTGCTCGACCTAAGACAAAGGATAACGGATGGTACCTGCAAGAGATTCAAAGCCCTTTCGAGCACCTCACAACCTTTGATAAAATCAGGCGGGTTCAATGCCATAGCATCCCTGGAAACGTCCACGTAAGCAAGTGCCATTGCCAAAACAACATCTTGTTTGAAAGACTTGGGCAGCCTCTCTCTCAACAAACTTTCTCCGATTCTAAGCACCACCTCAGTCTCTCCGGCTTCTTGCAACACACATAGAGCTCCAGGCACCTTCAATACACAAATTCCATCGAAATTACAATTTCACTACCTCAAATACAGAGCATAACAGAAAATGAAAGGCAAATTAATTTAATTTTTACCTGGTCCCAAGGGACCTGGGTGATAATGGTGTCATCTTCGTCATCAACAAGTCCCTGATTGTACTCTCTTCTGGAAGCAGGGCTGGCCAGGGTTTCACAGGCGGCATGAAGAATTTGTCTACGGCTGATCAATGCGTCCTCACTGAAACCGTACTGAGGCGGTTTTGAAACCCTAGCATCGTATGCTCTCTTTATACCATCTCCCAAGAAATGAGTCTCCGCCCCCAAAACCTGTTGGATCAATTATATCATTTGAGTTATAACTACAACTACAAAAAAAAAAAAAAAAATTGCAGATAATTCAGCTATGTGAAGTGAAGTGAAGTGACCTGGTAGAAGTCAATGGGGATGGAAACGTGGCGCTCGGGAGGAGGTGGAGGAGGAGAGAGAGTGACGGTGGTTGAGGAAAGTGGAGAATTATCGGTGGAGGTGGTGAAATGGAAGTCGGAGAGGAGGCGGTCGGCCCATTTGCTGGCGGAGCAGACAATGGTGGAGCAACCACCACCACCACCGGAGGAGTGGAATTTGGGAAGCTTGTTTCTCGGGTGGTGTGACGGAATAAGTAGAGGACTGCGAAGACCAACGTCAATGTGTCTAAATGCTTGCATTTGCACTTTTTTGTGTGCTGCTGCTGCTTCTTAAACCCCCTCTCTCCCTCTGCTCTACTCTACTCTACTCGAGAAAGTTACTTCGAGTTGATTTTTCAAGAAAAAAGCTCCATGCTGTTGTACTTTACAGAACTTATACTATTAATTATATATATATATATATACACAACATACTCAACCCTCCGTTGTAGTCTAGTTGGTCAGGATATTCGGCTCTCACCCGAAAGACCCGGGTTCAAGTCCCGGCAACGGAATTTTTAATTTTTAAGGCCCACATCTGGAGTTTGGGCCTTTCTTAGTTGTGCCGTATTATATTTTAGTTTAGGCCTCATTGAGGCCCACATCGTGTTTGGGCCTTATGAGGAGCACATCGGGAAATGATTTTTTTTTTTTTTCCAAAGGCACCCAGTAGACTGATTTGGATATATATAGAATTAAAAAAAAAATTATAATTTTCTCAGAAAATGAAATGGTGTAATGCTGACTTTGTCTAATAATTTAAAAGCCACCAAGTGATGCTTTGTTGATTTTGATAAGGTCCTTTATTTATGGATATGAATTTGATATATTTTGCTACGTATTGTAAACAAATGATATTTTTACAATCCAGCATTATGAGGTCAGAAAGTGAACGATGGCAACATGATGACAATCATTTCCTTAAAATGACTTTCTTCTTCATAATGATGGCTCCATGAGAAGAACCCACTGGCTTCAAGAGAGCCTCTTATTATTGTAGTGGGTTTACCTGGAAATTTCCTTGCTCATTAGTTTCTCTCTAGTCTCTTAAGGCTACAAGGTTGCTGGAATTGTACCTCTTGTTGATTTTATTTTATGTTTTTATGGATTTGAGCTTGAGACTTCACATGTATCTGTGCAGGCGATTCACGACAAAAATTTGCTCTTTTGATGCGCATATGAGGTGCTCAACTGGCCTTATTTCCTTTGTATGCAGACAGATACATGTTGGGCCAGGAAGCTATCCCATCACATGGGCCTCATGAGATATATTTGAACCCAACAACTCAGATTGGTGCAAAAACAAATATGCCATATTTGCAGTGACAGAATAAGAAAGTTTTATATATACATATATAAAGTAGTGATATTCATTTTCCAACTCAATTTGATGATTCTGATGTCTAATTTTTATCAAAAAAAAAAAAAAAAGGGTCACATTCTATGTTCAAGTAAATATTTTAGAGTTTAGACACACAGTTCCTTTATCAAAATCAACTTCAAAGCTTTGTCTTTTAACAATTTGGCATAATACATCACCTGGAAAGCTCGTGACACTGCGTGCCTGATGAGTTGCACATCACCCTGTACAAAAAAATAAATCAAACAAATTGACAAATTAAATAGTGTCATGTAATCTAAGCTTGACACAAACACACAATGACAATTATGACACAATTGGCCAGCCCAACCCATGTCACTTCACTGTAAACCCCTCTCTCTCTCTCTCTCTCTCTCTCTTCTCTCTCTATCTTTCTCTCTCTCGTGATAAGATGTCACAAGACTTAATGATTCTTCCCTATTGAGAAGCCAAAAAAAAAAAAAAATTGCAAAAACAAATATAAATAGGCCACCCTAGTTGTTTTCATTAATTAATTAATTATATATAAAAAAAACAGACCCACCCTGAAGAAACTGCACCTTTTGGGGAAGTGAGAAGAAGAAACCAAACCAAACCAAAAAAAAATGATAACAGAAGAGAGTAGAGAGCAGTGAGAGAAATCAAAAGGAGGGGAACAAAAACACACACTTGTGGCGCAACAAATGGCGTCGTTTCTGTCAAGCACTCTATCAACTCTCATACTCTTATACGCTCCTCCTCAAACCCCACAAAAACTTCTTCTTCTACTACTACTTCTTGTCTCTTGACCACCAATTTTTTTTTCTTTTGTTCACTCACAATCCACCACCACCGAGCAATCTATGGCCCAAATAACGGCTATTTTTCTCTTCTTCACGCTACTCTCCACCACTGACTTGGATTTGCTCTATGCTCAGGGAAACGCCGTCGTTACATCGGAGATACAAGCCTTGACGTCTTTCAAGCTCAACCTCTACGACCCACTAGGCGCGCTTGACGGCTGGGATTCGTCCACGCCATTTGCTCCCTGTGACTGGCGCGGCATTGTTTGTTACGAGAACCGGGTGCGCGAGCTGCGTCTGCCTCGCCTCCAACTCGCCGGCCGACTCACCGGCCAACTCGCTCGCTTGCGCGAGCTCCGCAAGCTGAGTCTCCACTCGAACAAATTCAACGGCTCCGTGCCGGCCTCTCTCGCGCAATGCTCTCTCCTACGCGCCGTTTACTTGCAGGACAACTCGCTCTCAGGCCGCTTCCCGCCGTCCGTTTTCAACCTCACCAACTTACAAGTCCTCAACGTCGCTCACAATCTCCTCTCCGGAAAAATCTCCGGCGCCATCTCGGAGTCTCTCCGATACCTCGACTTGTCGTCGAACGAGTTTACGGGAGAGATACCTGGGAATTTCTCGTCAAAATCTCAGCTTCAGCTCATCAATTTGTCGTATAATATGTTTTCCGGCGAAATCCCCGCGAGTATTGGTCAGCTTCAAGAGTTGGAGTATCTGTGGCTGGACTCAAATCAATTGTACGGTACTTTACCTTCAGCTATATCGAATTGTTCTTCGCTTGTACACTTGAGCGTCGAAGATAACGCGCTCAAAGGGCTGGTTCCGGGAACTATTGGGGCGATTTCTACGCTTCAAGTGTTGTCTTTGTCGCGAAACGAACTGTCGGGTTCGGTTCCTCTTGTTTGCAATGTTTGGGGCAGCAGTTTCTCTTCTTTGAGGATTGTTCAACTGGGTTTCAATGCGTTCACGGGTGTGGTTGCGCCGCCAAATGGGAGGTGTGCGAGTTTTTTGGAGGTTTTGAACCTTCAAAGCAATCACATTCGTGGTGTGTTCCCTTCTTGGTTGACAAACGTGACTTCTCTCAGAATCTTGGATCTTTCTGGAAACTTCTTTTCTGGTAATCTACCGGTTGGCGTCGGTGATCTTGTGAGGTTGGAGGAGTTGAGAGTGGCCAATAACTCACTGCACGGGGTTGTTCCTGGTGAGATTGCGAAATGTAGCTTGTTGCAGGTTGTTGATCTTGAAGGGAACCGGTTTTCGGGTCAAGTCCCCGCGTTTTTGGGTCAACTAAGGAGGTTGAAGATTGTATCTTTGGGGAGGAATATGTTTTCCGGGTCGATTCCATTGAGTTTCGGGAATCTTTCTCAGCTTGAAACATTGAATTTGAGCGAAAATGATGTTAGAGGAAGTGTGCCGCAAGAGATAATGAGGTTGAGTAATTTGACTACTTTGAATCTCAGTTACAACAAGTTTTCTGGGGAGGTTCCTCATAATGTAGGGGACTTGATGAATTTGCTCGTTTTGAATTTGAGCGCTTGTGGGTTCTCAGGAAAGATTCCAGGAAGCATTGGGAGCCTGATGAAACTGACTACTCTTGATTTGAGCAAGCAAAATTTGTCTGATGAGTTGCCTATTGAGCTTTTTGGGTTGCCAAGTTTGCAAGTTGTTGGTCTGGAAGAGAACAAGTTATCTGGAATAGTTCCTGAAGGTTTCAGCAGTTTAGTTAGCCTGCAATATCTAAACCTCAGTAACAATGCCTTCTCGGGTGAGATTCCTGCAACTTATGGATTTCTTCGGGCGTTGGTTGTTCTTTCATTGTCCCACAATAGGATTTCTGGTATGATCCCTGTGGAGATGGGTAATTGTTCTGGTCTTGAAGTGCTTGAGCTTCGTTCCAATCATTTGAGGAGCAGAATTCCAGATGATATATCTCGCTTATCTCGTATGAAGAAGCTTGATTTGGGTGAGAATGAATTATCTGGTGAAATCCCAAGGGAGATCTCTAGATGTTCTTCTCTGACTTTTTTGTTATTGGATGTGAATCACCTATCAGGCCACATACCAGACCCATTGTCAAAGTTATCGAACCTATCGACGTTAAATCTTGCCACAAATAGATTGAGAGGATTTATTCCAGCAAATCTCTCACACATATCTAGCTTGAAGTATTTAAACTTGTCAAGGAATAACCTTGAAGGTGAGATTCCAAAAATGCTGGGTTCTCGATTCAATGATCCTTCTGTATTTGCAATGAACCGCCAATTATGTGGAAGACCCTTGGACAGAGAATGTGCAAATGTAAGAAAGAGGAAAAGGAAGAGGCTGATTATACTGATCTGTGTGGCTGTAGTAGGAGCTTGTGTTTTGGCATTGTGCTGTTGTGGTTATATCTACAGCCTCTTACGTTGGCGCAAGAAGCTTAGAGGAGCAGCCGGGGAGAAGAAGCCAAGCCCTGCCCGTGGTAGCTCGGGGACAGATAGGGGCCGTGGAAGTGGAGAAAATGGAGGACCAAAACTTGTTATGTTCAACAACAAGATAACATATGCGGAGACATTGGAAGCAACAAGGCAATTTGATGAGGACAACGTATTGAGCAGGGGAAGATATGGTCTGGTATTCAAGGCTTCGTTTCAAGATGGAATGGTGCTCTCAATCCGTCGCCTTCCAGATGGATCCATCAGCGAAGGCAACTTCCGCAAAGAAGCTGAATCATTAGGCAAGGTGAAGCACCGTAACTTAACAGTTTTACGCGGCTACTATGCAGGACCACCCGATGTAAGGCTGCTTGTCTATGACTACATGCCCAATGGGAACCTAGGCACTCTTCTTCAAGAAGCGTCCCACCAAGACGGGCATGTTCTAAATTGGCCAATGCGTCACCTCATTGCCCTTGGCATTGCTCGTGGACTAGCCTTCTTGCATTCACTCGATGTGGTCCATGGTGATGTGAAGCCACAAAATGTCCTCTTTGATGCTGACTTTGAAGCTCATTTATCCGAATTCGGGTTAGACAGATTGACCATAGCAACCCCAGCTGAGGCCTCATCGTCCTGCACCCCAGTTGGTACTTTAGGCTATGTGTCCCCTGAAGCAGCACTGACCGGACAAGCAACAAAAGAAGCCGATGTGTACAGTTTTGGAATCGTATTGTTAGAGATACTAACAGGGAGGAAACCAGTGATGTTCACCCAAGACGAAGACATAGTTAAATGGGTGAAAAAACAATTACAAAGAGGCCAAATCTCAGAATTGCTCGAGCCCGGGTTGCTGGAGTTGGACCCGGAGTCATCCGAGTGGGAAGAATTCTTGTTAGGCGTTAAAGTGGGGCTTCTTTGCACAGCTCCTGATCCACTTGATCGACCATCAATGGCAGACATTGTTTTCATGCTTGAAGGTTGCCGAGTGGGACCAGATATACCATCCTCGGCTGATCCCACCTCCCTCCCTTCACCTATCTAATCATTGTTTTTGTAATTGATACAGAATTTCTTCTCTAAAAGGAAGTCAATTCTTGAACATTATCTTTTAATTAAGATTTCATGTATCATCAACATCATTCCTTTTTTTTTTTTTTTTCTTTGTACCCATCTTTTCTTCAATTCTTCTCCGTGAGATTGAATATATATTTTTTTTCTCTTAGATTTTTTGTTCTACGGCGCCGTTTGGGTGGGGTTTCCACTTTCCCACTCAAAAATTGCCAAAATATTTGTACGTATGTTTTCGTGGGTAATGCGACAAGAAGAGCCCGTTCCCGCCAAACTCACGCGAGGAAGGACACGTGGCGAGCAGGGAGGGAGGGAAAAAGTAGCCGTTAATGTGATAGGTTTTTTTTTTTCTATCGGGGAAAAAAAAAAAAAAAATGGCGACAGTATCCGTGAAAATGTTCTGCCGTAGTCTGACATTTAAAAGACAAGGGAAAGACGAACTTCGGGGCAGGGAGCCCCATAGATTCTTTGCTGTGTCCTTTTTGCCACGTAGGACTAAGACAGTGTTGACCGGCACGTGGTCCCTCTCTTGTCCCTCATGTCCTGTCACTTATTGTGAAAGAAATTATTACGTGGCACGAAACATGTATGGTTTTTTATTTCGGGTCCCACTTAATCCGCCATCAAATTTTTTTGTTCGAATTCTACAGTAAACAGCAGCTGACATAAATGGAGTTGGACATTGTACGTAAAAGTTCAACAAGAGTGTTAATGCGTCTTGTGAGTTGTGAGTTGTGACTTCAAGAGTCCATACCCAACCCCACAACCACAATTAATCGGGTCATGACAATATACAGAATCTTCAATGTGTCATTATCACTTTTCAACTTTCAGAATTTCAGATATATTTTTTTTTTTTTAACCCACACTTTACTCGAAAATGACTTTGCTGGTGTGGTAATTGGACAATTTAATTTTCACTGGATACCATGTGCGAACCTGACCAGAATCGACTGCGATACAACTGGTTAGAATTTAACGTTTCTAATAATTGACCCGTAACGTAACTATGCAGTTCAGATGATCAATAAACTAGCGAACTGCAAAAGCCGACACAAATTAGGGGGTTAAAGAGGCTCTCGTGAGTCGTGACCATTGAGATTGGACAAATTTGAGTCTGTTGCTTAGCTAGTGGCCTAGTAAGCTACAAAGCTGCCTCAACACCTTTATACAACTATATTTTCACATATGCCAATAAAAAACTTTTAGTGGGCGGCGAGACAATGCTTTTGATTCAGGTTTTATCAATAGTTAATCAAGATAAACAAACCAAAAGAAGTTTATTCAATGTACATGTACACATTGACGTTATCCAATTCCATAACACATTTCTCGTAAAGTGTTGATTTACAATACAACATACTACATGCTCATAACATCATATAAATACATGTAAAGAATGTTTAAATTGATGAAGTATATTATGAATGAAATTTAGAAAATACTATTTTCTAGGCCGATGTCAGACCTTCGGGTAAAGATTCATTATCAGGGTCGGGTGAGAGAAACCTCCGGCAAGCATAGAACATTGCTGAATGAAAACCCTGTGGATTGTCTATGAACACGAAGTGCCCACCCTGCATATTTTTCGTCAAAACATTTTTGTCAGCCGAAGCAATTCTGTGTAAGCTTTTTAAATATACAGAAAGAGAGAAAGCGATAGACTGACCTGGGGAACCCTAATAATTTCACATGGGACCTTCATGTGCTTGCGAGCTTCTTGGGCACCTTGATAGTTCATCCAATCCTGAACACCATATATAAAAGTGGTTGGCACTTTCCACTCTGATGCACTGTAAACAAAAGAAAAGGAACATATCATGTACAAATTTTCACGTCCAAGTAGTTCTCCTGAATCCAATACTATCAAACAATCATTTTTTAGGTGTACTAGTATCCATTTGATGACACTGAGGAAGAGCTTAATTCTCTACTGTGTCCACTAGTAACTTAAAATGTACTTGAGCCAGTAACTAGTGGATCCAAGAAGGTGGCCATAAACCTATAATCTATTGAACATGCAAAATCAAATGACAAGATCCATATCAACATAATGAGGAAGCCTCGGATGAAGGACTCGAGACAGTAACAGAAACAGGAAGTTTGGACAGGGCCTTTCCACAAAGTTCTCAAAAAGTAAGAAATTTCTATTTGAATACTCTGGTGTCTAGTGGGTTTCGAATCCAAGACATCTTAAGCACAAGAAACCTTTACAAGTCAAAATAGAGATAATAAATAACCAGCAAACTCCTAAATTCTATCTACTATTTATGGGAACTATAACCCGGAAAGAGGCTTCATTAACTTCAGTTATATTTTACATATGCAAGAAATGATTACATTTTACACAAAAATTGTATCAATTGATTGATATTAGCAGATCAAAAAATCAATGACTAATTGTTCTTCACTCACAAAACTCAAACTTGATAATTTGGAATACATACAAGATTAATGCATGTGAGATAGCAGAAAACAAGCAATTTCATAACTGATAAGAGATATTTTTAGATCAAGTTGGATAATCAAACCTGTGTACAAGGGGCATCCGAGCAAATGCTCCAAAAGAGAATATGTATTTCAGGCAAAGCTCTCCACTAGCCTTGGAAGCTAAAGTATGGTATACATAATCTGCAATTGCGTAAGAAAACCATGAGATAGCTACTCATGCATGCATGCTAGAACAGTATATACAGTCTTATTATACCTGTTAGCACTTTGGATTCATCTTCAGTCAATACAGTCCCAACCGAATATGAACCAAATCTAGCACTTGTATACCTACGTACAAGATCTGGACCCCATGGACCCAAACCTCTGCACCAAAAGTTATCGACAATAAGTTCATATAACTCAACTCAATGTAAAATAATAAGTTTGAATTGGTATCACAAGTAGACCCGGATGTAAGGAACGAAGAAAAAAAAGGAAATTCTGGCCAGACAAAATCAAGTAAAAATCATATACTGAGATGCATTAGAAAGTTTCATTTGAATAAAATCTTCAAACAAAAATGATTAATTGGCAACATTAAAGGTAGTCTGAACCCACTGCAAGTTCTGCTGCATGTTGACTAGATCCATGCAATGATTAGTGCTTGAGAAGGGAAAAAAAAAATTGGATGAGGCATTCAGACCTAGTACTTATAAGTAATAAGGCTCCCCATTCCTTGTGTTTACGGTGTGTGCGACAGTGTTTGTGTTTGTATTGATCATGCACCAAAAAAAGCCCACAAAAATTAATCAAGCCATATAATAAATGTAAATGCATCAAATGACTATCTGAATTTATTGCAATGAAGAGATGAGCCATACCATTGTGTTATAGCATCATTGCACAATTTTATTCAAATTAAGGGAAGAAACAAGAACAGGATACAAAGAAAAGCACATGGAGAAACATTAGTATACCTGACAATCTTCTGAGGAGTAAAATTAGATTCCCATAAATGGTTCAAGATTGCTCCTTTCCATGTTGCCCTGAATCTAGTAAGCTGCTCCGACTTGGCATCTGATTCTGATGAAAATCCAGCAGGTCCAACTAAAATCAAGTGCTTTACATGCTCAGGATGCTATGACATGATATAATTGACATAAGAAAGAAAAAGTGAGCATCATATTGACTTAAGAATCAAAAGAAAAGGTGAGCATCATATTGATCTTAAGAATCAAATATCAATATGGGAAAGCAATCACCTTGATAGCGTATTTAGCTGCAACATACCCTCCGAAAGAATGCCCAAGTAATATGAAGTTACTGAGGTTTTTGGCTTTGCGCCATTCCTCAAAGGAATCAATAAACCATGCCTCAGTTTCTGCATTATTAGATAAAACACAGATTAAATTCCTGTATTTTTTCCGTAGCAAATTATCTCAATCAAACAGTAGAAAGGGCATTCCAAAAATTTTAGAAACAACCATGAGCATGTAGAACCTAAACACAACTAACCTTCTGTGCTTTTGCATGTAAAGTCTGGCCTGCTTGACCCACCCCAACTGCAAAAAGAAGTTAAGCTGATAAAATAAGAGGACAAAAAAGCCTATCTATAATTATAACCTAACGTAAAAGACACTGCACAGCAGAATGCTTCTAAAACATAGCATGAGAAGGGCTTATATGCCCAAAATGACTAAACAGATGGGGGAAATAGAGACAAACACATATATACATCAAAAAGCATAAGCCATAGGCCCATAAGAAAAGAAGAAAAAATTTATATGGATAATTTAATTGATCTAAGCTCTCAAAAGCTGCAAAAGCTATCTGTTTTTGTGATTTTCCTTCATATCTTTGAAAAGATTATATAAAAAGGACATCCTCTAAACACTTCATTTTTTTTTTTTAGCATATTAAGAAGACTATATTTTACTGAAGTCAAAAGTACCGAGCATTCAGCTACCAATATTTCAGCATTCCTTGTGCAATGAACCATTGAAAAAAGAAAGTGAAGCAAAACATCTCCATTTTATTTACAGGGTTCTCACTTAAAACCACAAAATGTTAAGAGATTATGGCTCCACAAGCCCAATGACATCAAATAAAAAATAAATAGTCACCTCAAATATGTTAACAGCTTAGAATTTCAAACAGAGGTTTCATAGATAGTTTTGACCTCTTAGTATAGACACCAACTCTCACTAATAGAAAAAATCATCAACATGACTAAGGTTAGCCACTCAAATATCCAAATTTCAAGACTTGTAGAATAACAGTTATAGGCACAGGGGACACAAGTAATCAAGCATGACACAAATTCAGGAGAAATAGAGCTCACCCAAGCTGATCAATAGCAATGATCCTGAATCGACTAGCAAGAGCATCAAAATTGCGGAAGAAGAAGCCTTGAGAAGCAGCATATCCATGAACCATTACAAGTGTAGGAGAGTCTTCTCTGCTGTCAAAAGTAACTGTGTTTATGAATCTTGGTTCGTCACTTTTAGAGCGAAACCACCTGACTTTAGAACCAGGTGGACCCGAACCTATATTAACTTGCTCTTGCACATAGGGAGTCCTGAAATTTGAGTGATTCACCCAAGGTACCAAGTTAATTAGATTCATCAACTATACACGTATATAAATGACTTAAACTAAACTAAAACAATAAATAAGGATGCAATGGTACATATTATAAAGCTATCGCTTAAGCTTACTTTGAATGTAATGCAAATTAAACGCCAAATGAACCTATATGATAACCCAATTTAGCTTCGAAGTTCATTTTCATGTATATCAGTCTATGTTGTATTCGAATACTATAGTCAAAATCTTATAAACCTCAAAGATGAAAATAAACCATGAATGTCCAAATATACTAAATCCTAGAACGTGAAAAACCCTCGAAATTTAAAAAAAAAAAAAAAAAAAAAAAAACAGTGGTCTGTTCAATCGCATAATAAAATGCAA
Source organism: Xanthoceras sorbifolium (assembly GCA_003430845.1). Classification (NCBI taxonomy): domain Eukaryota; kingdom Viridiplantae; phylum Streptophyta; class Magnoliopsida; order Sapindales; family Sapindaceae; genus Xanthoceras; species Xanthoceras sorbifolium. Next base: position 32,187,922 of record CM010617.1, read on the forward strand.
AGAAGGGGACCAAATGGTGGAACTCAACTACTTCGAAAAAAGTCAATTCAAACCAATGAACAACAACAACAACCTCAACTCAATTTTCTTCATTAACAATTTAATCAACTTCTTGACGTCCCTATATAAATTCATCAACCAAAAAAAAAAAAATACTCAAGTTCAAACAAATAAATCCTAAATCCAATAACTACGATAATAATAATTAATTAAAAAGGTATTTGGGCAGAGAAAAATTACTTGACAATGGAGAGTAGGCGTTTTTCGGCGGCGATGATGCGATCGGTGGAAGTGGGGATCCAGCGGAGAACGGAGGGCCACAACGATTTTGATTTTGCAGTTGTAGAAGTTTCTGCAGTGGAGGTGGCGGCGGCAGCAGATGATCCCATCCCGTTCCTACTAATTTCTTCGGCAATTTTCGATGTAGAGGTGGAGCAACGGTGACGAATCAGATTCATTCCATATAACGCGATTACAATTCAAACCATGAATCGACAATTTCGTTGTGCTTGAACACGCTGTTATTTATAGCGTCGGTAAATGTACGCGCCACGTGTGGGTTGTATTTTTGACTGCTGACTTCAACGCAAACAAGTCAAGAGGGTATTGTGGTAAATTAACAAGAGTGAAGAAGGGTGGATTATGTCGGCCGTGACGCACGTGTAGTATACAGTCGCCATTTCATTTTCTTTTGTTTCATCGTTTTCTTCTTTCTCAAGTCTCTGACTCGGTTGATCGAACTTTCTTCCATTTACTTTTTTTTATTATTATTATTATTTTAATATTGATTAATCACTACAAATAAATTTATTAATAAAAATAAAATTTAAATCTCAGTATAATATGAAAACCACATGAAGAGATGTAAAGAAATGTGTTCAAATTTATTTTGAGGGTGAATATTGCACTCAACTATCCTGACTTTTATCATAATTGTACGTTTAATATCAGTTTTATCATAATTGCACTCGAATACCTTACATTTCGTTGACCACCGTTAAAGTAACAGGTGACCAAACGGTTCAGGAGCAAATTGGCATTTTACGTTAAAATTTATTTTTAAAAAAATTTAAAAAATCATCTAACCAATAAGAACATACCAAGTCATATTAAAAATATTTTTAAAAAAAATTTAAAAAAAAACAGGTGGAAGAGATCTGGATCTGGAGATCTCTTCCACCACATCACCAAAAAAAAAATAAAAAAATTAAAAAAAATTCTGATTCGCGTTCGAACCCAAATTATCTGAGTTTTCAATTATTATTTTTTCCTTTGCAAGAACAGTCTCGTCATTTTATCATAATCCGTTTGGTCAACCGTCACTTTAACGGTAGTCAACGGAAAGTGCAGTATTCAAGTGCAATTATAATAAAACTGGCATTCAACGTGTAATTATAATAAAAGTTATGGTACTTTAGTGCAATTCACCCTTTATTTTTCAATAAAACATAAATATATAATTTCAGATAAATATTGGCGAGCATTTTGTATTTATACTACTTCTATCATTGAAAGTTAAAAGAGAGCATGAATATATGATCTGTGAGAGAAGATGGGCAATACAATATGCAAATCGTGGCCTTTCAAGAGGTAAGGTGATAAACAGACGGGGCATGCAATGCTGTTTTATTAACTGCTGCTGCTTTTTGTTAGGTGGGTGTGGGTGTTCTTTGGTATTTATTCTTCACAATCAATTGCTTTGTCAATTTTTTTTTTCAAGTAGAAAAACGCCTATGCTTTGCAAGGAAGTTTCTGTAATGTCTGGTTGTGTCTACCCTTTTACCTCAACCTCAACAGCCTTTGTCTGAAGAAATATGAGACCAGAAGGAAATTGTCCCTGGTATGGCTTTTTCGACTCTGCTAGGTTTTTGCTGCATCAGACAATGACTTCAACTACCATCAAAGCTCTGTGTCTCATCATAGCTTAGTTTCACAATGCTGTTGGTAAATATAACAACATTGTGAATTGTGATAGATTATTAACACATTATATAATTATTATTAATTATAAAGTAATGGATTATATTAGTTTTTTTTTTAATTATAAATTTGAAATTTAGAGAGGGAGGTGTACAAATTTAAAATTTAGAGAAGGATATGACTTGGATACAGTAATATTTTATATAGATATTTTCTAATTAAACGACAACTATACTGTTGAATAATTTTAGTCCAACAAAGAGAGCATGGAGGTTCAGGAACAGAGCATGGATTAGGTTTAACACCAAGTGAGGGTAGCTATAACGTTGTCAACAAGAAAGGGTTTTTTTTCAAAGAAAATGGCAGATTATTTGTATTGTTATTCTTCTTCTTTTTTTTCTTTTCTGTTTTTTCTTCTTTTTTTTTCTCTTCCAGATATCTATCTAATTGTGTTACCAATATATTATATGTACTAAGATACTGCCCCTCCATAATCTCTTCAACCTTCTAGCTCAAAATATTGTCAAAATATGAATGAAAATTGGCTGCAAAGATTCTCTCATATTAAACAATTCAACATACAAAAATTTCCCTTTTTTCTGATCCTGTTCGGAGTCCATCTGTTCGATACATCAAACCATCACTAGCTAGTAGATGATTCCTGCGCCAACAGTCTAAATAAACACAACCAAAGCAAGAAATGTAGAAATGGCAATGGCCCCAAAAACAGTTTAAATCTTCATTGAAATTCGGAAAATATTTTATTGGAGACAAACTTTATAAGCTAGGTTTTCAGCATGGTTGTCGGGGTTTTAACATTTGACTGCTAACCGTGCAACAATCTATCAACCCTCAGCACAATATGGTCTTAAAAAAACTAAAGCTTAAAAAAAAATTGAAAAAAAAAGAGCCTTGAATATATTCGCCGCAATTGTCCCGCTTAAATTAGAAAACAATCCAAAAATATTACAGCATTTAACATTAAACAATGATAACATAATCTTATTGATCGGATAAACTAATAATCTAGTTCTACATTCTACCATAAGCCTCAATGATTATCCAATCCAATCTGGTAGAACAATGAAACCCACAGACAATAATTTGATGTTGAAACACAACCCAAAGGTAAACTACCACTTCCAACCATGGAAAAAGAAAATAATAATGAAGTAATTCTGAATGCATCACCACTGGCCACACAACCACTAAATTAAAAGGCCATCTCTTACTCAGCTCTTGACTGACCAGCACGAGATGAGAGAATGATGCCCACAATCAAACCGTACAGGGCCAGCGCTTCAGCAAAGATGAGAATAAGGATCATCCCAACAAAAAGCTTTGGTTGTTGTGCATTGGCTCTGCAAGTTACAATTTGAAATTAGAAAAGAAATTTAACATAAAAAAAGAAAGAATGATTTGTTGTCTAATGACAAAAGTAATTGCAGATTATCATCAACAAGAGTAGGACTAGACAAACAGAGAATATGCAACGAAGTTGACCATATCAAATTTTAAAACTCAAACAAGGATACCCAACAAAACGATAACGATAATTTAGTTCTTGCGTTCTATGCCATGGGAGTCTGAAAAAACTTGTCCAAACTAATAATATAAACTCAGAAAATATGTAAACCTGCGTTATATGGCTTGAAGTATTTCAATGTCAATAGACCAGACGGTAACCCAACCCCAAGCACCAAGATTTTAGAACAAATGGTAAGGCCGCCAAGACAGTCCACAAGCTCAACCTCCATTTGGAATCTATTATCCAAGACTCTTGTTGAGATTCTTTAATCACTACAAAACATATTTAAGATGATGCATGATAACGCACAATATGTTGATAAACTAGCACACTTTAATCAATATATCACCTTTTCCTTCTATTTAAACACAAATCAAATTAAGACTTTCAAAAAAATCAAGTACAGAAGATTTACACAAAGGGTATCTTAAAATTATCACAAAATCTAGACGATAGACCCATGGATCAAGCCACAGATACATGAGAATGCAGTTTCCATAACATCAAAACAGAATTTTGATTTATGAAACAAAGAGATCGTCACGAGAATTTTACCTAACACCAGCATCACCGACGATCCCAATAGCCATACCGGCAGAGAGACCAGCGAGGCCACAAGCGAGACCAGAAGAGAGATGCGCGTAGCCATCGAAGAGGTAATAAGACTTAGCCTTGGGGTTGATCCCAGTACTAATAATAACAGCGATAATCAGACCATAAATACCTAACACTCCCGCCATAACAACGGGCACGATCGACTTCATCACCAGTTCAGGCCTCATGACTCCCATCGACGCCACACCTACCCCACTCTTTGCGGTTCCATACGCAGCTCCCATACCTGCAACATACACCCAATCAAATCCTAAGTTTATAAAACCAAAATCAACAAAGAATCAGAATTCGATCACCAAAGTATATGTATGTGTACAGGAGAAGACGAGGGCGGCAGCAGCGCCGAGGAAGCCGAAGAAAGGAGCGGTTTCATCGCCACTGAAGGTTGAAGACATTCTGCTCTGCTCTGCTCTGATCTGATCTGATGAGGGATTTGCAGAGAGACCGATCGGATCTGAAGGTGTTTTTCTTTTCGTTTATTTGTTTGTTGTCCCTCTGCTCAGATAATTGTCTTCTACACGATCTCTCTCTCTCTCTCTCTTCTCGAGTCTCGACCAAGTTATCAAAGACAACTAGTGAATAAAAAGGGCCCTGATTTGGACCCGCGCAACCCGATCATGCTCGACCCAAAATAAAACCACCCGCGCAACCAAATTGGGCTCGAACCAAAATAAAACCAACACACCAGTTGGGCTCAAGATCACCCCTAGGCCCAATTAAAGATTCAATTTCTTCGTTTTGACGGACACTCATTTATTTGTCATTATGTGAATTGTGCGCCCTAGTAATTTATACGGGTTTTATTTTATTTTGTTATACAATTTAGTAATTTTAGTCTTTTAACATTTTTGCATCCTTATCAAACTATCCGATTCTTATCTAAATACTCCCAATTGCTCGCTTCTGTTTATTCATATCTCAACGGAAGTGTAAAAGAGCATGTCCAAAAGAGACTATCTCAAGTAACAAGAAGTTCGGATCATAATTTCACGTTTATTTGTATATTTTGGTGGCCAGCAATCAAGTTGGAAGAGATGATTACCCAGAGGAACCAGAACATTATCACCCGTTCAAAAGTGACATCAAAATCTATCAAAGATAAAAATCCAACCGAAAATCCAGAGTCTGGCAGTTTGAACTGCATGCAAATGAACCACACGACAAGATTACCTGATCATTCTGCATTTGAAGTCCTCAACATTCAACTGCAGAAGCCTCGAACCTTTCACAATTCGAGAAGCGCACAACCTAGCTCTTCTATTCAATTTTCTACTCCCGTGAATGCCTATATATATGCATGTTATATTTATATAGTATAACACAAAAACAAAGACCGAAACGACCAAACCAGCAATAGTTATCCTGCACAACATGGTTTAGTGGAAAAACAAGAATATCGAGCCTACATGAATTTAAAAGCAGCTAATAAGAAAAGAGCCTTAATGACCAGGAAAAGAGAACGTACATGTTTTTCAGGCCTCTGAATTCCTTTGCAACCTCAATTTTTAATCCATGATCACATCTACAGCCAGGCATCAAGACATTCTTCATTCTAAATACAGGAATCCAAGCGAGTCTGAGAAGCAGCCTGCAAATTGGTTGGAGAAGATATGATATTTTTAGGCATAATGAATCTAGCATCAAATGAGCATACCTCATTGGGCCAAACAACCACAGTACTTCTCAAACCTGGCAACAAGAAAAGCAAGCATAAGCAACGGCTGAAAAAGAACAGCAAGATTGTATTGACTTTTAAGAGTCCATGAAATGTAGAGGGATTTTCACAACTTAACATGCTAATGTTCTACAAAGTCAGATTGTCATACAACACAAATTAAATTAAAATCAAGCGTCAAACATCAAATGCAAGTCTCTTCAATTATTCATCAAATGGAACAAGAGGGGAGAGAGAGAGAGGGAGGGGGAGAGAAAGAGATAGAGATAGATAGAGAGAGAGAGAGAGAGAGAGAGAGAGAGAGAGAGAGAGAGAGAGAGAGAGGGAGGGAGGGAGGGAGGGAGGGAGGAAGGGATGCAGCACACGGAATGAATTACCCTCAAAGGGCTTCCATAAATGCAAAACATCATTCTTTTGCTCGAAGCTTGGAGAAACAAAGAGAAGTTAGTCATTGATTTTCACTTAAAAAATCAGGACAATATGGAAGTACCTCCGAAGGAACATAGAAAAAATGTTCTGTATTCTAATCACTACTGAAACAATTCTAATCTCTGTACATGTTCCAAAAAAAAAAAAAGGTCACTTCCTGCCAAAGGTGGTCCCTAAATAAAAGATTAGGGTCTCAATTCTCCACCCTTTGAATTACAACCTTGTTCTGAGATGAACCAATCGCTAAATGCAGTCTGAAGTTATCTTCAAAACATTATGATGTCCGCCATCCAGTTTAAATGAGCTTAACGCTTGTGCCAAGCCCATTTATAATACAAAAAGTCTAAACCACATTCAACAATTGATCCCCTTCCAACATTTCCGAAGCAATCTTGATCAAACATTGAGCAATTTCATCAAGATCCGTCAAGTATGATTGGACAGGAAACAAAGAAACCATAATCTCCTTTCTTCTGTAGCACCTTCAAAATCATAATCAGCACATCAGAAAGCATTTACACAAGGAAATCCCGAGCAAGAACTCTTATGCCTCCAAACCACGATCATTTGCTAAGAACAGGCTTCTGTTTTTGGTCTAGTACAGAAGCACACAGGACATGAAGGCCGACCAATCCCTAAGAATATCATGGTTTCCCACTTGGCTTTGCAGCCATGTGCCTCTCAATCAATTTGTCGACAAAGGAACGAATCTGCATAAAAACATTTTGCAGTTGTAAGTTTAATCAAAATACAGAATTTAAAGAATACCACTAAGGTGATAGATATGTAAGCCAACCCCAAAAAGAACAAACACTCAGTAGAGGAACTATTTTATAGCATTCGATTTAGCCATAGAGACTTTCTGTTTTGGTAAATCTTTAATTAAAAGAACAGGTTTCCTATGAACTTTAAATAAGAAGATCTAGTCACATGGTGCATACCTTATTCCTGCGTTTGAAATCTAGAAACTCAGAAACTGCCATGGCTTTCTCCGCATCTGTCGCCTGCTCCATGACCTGAAAGTTAAACTAAAAGGAGTAAGGCAAAATAATAATAATAATAATAAGATAGCACTAGCAAAAGCATATGGGATCAAACTGTAGTAGTTTATAACCAGAAACATCTATAATAGGAAGGGGAAAGAGAGGAGGCAAAGGAAAATAAACAAACCTTTGTCGCACTTTTCTTCATTATTGACTTGTATCCCTCCTTGTCAATTTTCCTTGCCTTATAAAGGGGCATGAGCAACGATGCAACATAATCCACAACAGCTTGTTTAATACGATCTGCTCCTCGCAGACTATTTTCATGTGGCTCCTTGTTTATTGTAACTTGTGAAACGGAGCTCTCATTTGCTCGTCTATCATGTTTCCAGGTGTGTGGTTTAGAACTAGTGTTTGAACCTTCCTCATCCTTCATATGCATGGCAGGATGGAAAAAATCAGGATCAGCAGCAGCAGCCTGAGATTGCCATCTCTCAATAGCATGATAATCTTTTATCCCAACACTACCGGCAGTATCAACCCATGCTTTAGTAAAAATACTGCTGTCCGCAGCGGCACTTTCCCCAGAGTGCTCCCTGAGGTTCAAATGACTAGCAATCTCATTTGAATGGCTTCGCTGTGAGAGGTTATCCACAGACATCCTTGAACTATCAAGGTTAACGCAAGCAGCAGAGAAATCAACAGACCAATCCCTCACTCTGCAGTTTCTAGAGTCTATTTCTGATACACAATCTTGTCTTCCTAAAACACCACCAGACCACTTCCTTCTAAGATCACTTTCATCTATTTGCCCATATTGCTCCCTTCTAGCAAATTTGTGAAATGAGGGTATCTTGGGAAGTTGCGGGCCCGAGGATGCAAATGCCTGTCAATTAAAAATATTTATTTAAACATATGAACAGCAACAAGAGAAAGGTAGTTAAAAGGAAACAAAGAATAATTAAAAAAAAAAAAAAGTAGCTTAGTCTATGGACAATCTGAGTGCAGATATGCATAGGCATGGCCCCTACATCACTTTCAAGGTAAGTACAACATTGGAACATGCTATCATCAATTGGACAGTGTACAAGCAAATGCCAACAAAATCAAAACAATAAGAGCAGCATGTTTGTTGAATTCTTTTGCACAGCAAAGCCAAATTGAAATTCTGCAACAAGAATTTTGAATAAAACAAGGCAAAGCCAATGATCACATTAAGAACAAAATTGAACGCCCTGTAAGACAGTTAACAAAGCATTTCACAGTGTAACATATGATAATGTTGATTGCGGAGACTGCATTTATCAATGGACTATAACAACCAGTATAACAAGAGAAACAAACCTTAGCAGTTGCTTCAGCTGCAGCTCGAGCGGCTGCTTCGGCTGCCACTCGAGCAGCTTCTGCCGCAGCAAAGGCAGCCTTTTCTTCTTCCGACATAGCAAACTTGTGGTCTTCCACCTTAGTATCCAGCTTTACTGGTTTGCCATTTTCTTTCTTGATGTTCACAATAGAAGGTAAATGGCTCCCAGCAGACCCCTTATTCTCCAAACCACCATACGAGTGTAGAGGTGGCTTCCCTGAAGCAGGATCTTTAAAAGGCTTTCTCTTTGAATAATCTACTCCGGTTGATTGCCTTGATGATTTCAGTCCACCACTGGAAGCCTTTTCCTTGCGGAAGACTTCAAGCCACACGCTAACCAACTGACTTGCTATGGCACGTATATCACGACTAGTATGTACGCAAACTTTTTCTTTCACAGTTTTCCCTATACCTACACCAAGAAGTAAAATTTTAATCAAATATCGTAATTGAGCAGGAAATCTGTGCTGTTGCTTCTGAAGAAAGAGTTTGGCAAACAAAGGAGTGTACAACACTCAAAAAATGCAACACCATACAATAAGGTAACAAAGGAGTGTACAACAACACGCACATATCCAAAAAACCTTTCTGTTGAGATTATATCAAACTTTCATGATAAACCTTTTGTTCTGAAACTGTACACAATTTACTTGATGACACCCTGACTCAACATGTACACTATGGTTTGAAAATTCCAAGAGAGATTCAATGGAATTAGACAATTTACATTTAACATTCCCATAAAAATAAGAATGATTTGTCAAAGGAAAGTTTATCAAGCAAAACCTGCTTGCAGATATGTAAACATGATATTTGCATATATACAAGATATAACCAAAAGTAATGAAAAAAATACCTGAAACACGCACTGCCAGTAGATCAGTTGATACACGCACAAGAAGACGTACACAATGACGCAAAAGCTGAGTACCATCCTTCCCCATCGAATCCTGAAATAAATTAACTTAAAAATTTCAGTTTACACATATTGAATAATACATCGGCCAAGAGCAGGTGAACAAATACATTAATTAAAAAAAATCATATTAAAAGATGAATTGACATTTTGAAATGCATCGATACCAGTATCCAGGAGTTGAGTGTGGTAAGCCCTTTTTTGGTCCCAGCAAATGACTTCAAGGTTGGAAGAGGGAGATTCAAAAACTCCTTAGCTAAATGCAAACGTCCAGCAGTGGTTTTTGCGTTAAAGAACATGTCCTGTAGCAAAGATTCCCTGGTCAAAATAAGGGCCCGATCCAAAGAGTTCTTATACAAGACATTGGAAAGCTCAACTGCTTCAAGTCTCCTCGTTATGTCCCTAACTTCATCCCCCTCAGATTCTGACTGTCCCTGTGCAGCCTCCATTGCCTCTATTTCAGCAGTATAATCATTTCCAGTTGTGAATATGTCAATTATACGCACTGCCTCTCGAAGCCCACTCAACATTGCACCACCAACAGTGTCAGGATGCTCCTTGCAGGTGGCTTCACCAGCAAAAAATAAACAGTTCTCAACAGGCCTTCCTAATATATCATAGTCTTCTCCCGATGATCCTATAGCCACATATGAGTAAGCACCATAACTGAAAGGATCCCTGCCCCAATCAGTAACTACTGATGCAACTGGATCTGGAACTGAAGCCTCGCCAAATATATTACGAAGAACAGTTACTGCATGGTCTACATGATCGCAAGAACTCATATTTTGACCATCAATTGCTGCCTTGCCAACCACTAAGGCTATCAGAACAGGAGCCCCAACTGTTTTTCTGACATTCCAAAACATAAAGCACTGGCCCCTCCAGTCCGTCTCTTCAGCAGTTGCTCCAAAGTAGTCAACAGTGTCATCCCAAAAGACGTCAGGAAACTCCAGTACTACTTTATTAAGAACCCCAAAACCAAGCCGCTGGATGGCAGAAGATTTCCATTGTGGTAATGGTGGGGAAAACTTTATGCTTTCCGCTTTCAAGCACCCAAGTGGAACAGTGATAAGCAAAGCATCTCCTGAAAATTCACTTCCATTTGATGTGAAAACTTTGACTTTGCACCCATGATCACTCATTTCAGAGTCCTTGGAGCCATATGAAATATCTGTGACCACATGGTTGAAATATATGAGAAGTTCTTCTCCAAGAGACTCAACAACAGTGCTGTATCCACCTTTAATCATACAATGAGCTCCTCCAAATCCTCCATACAAATCATCTTGATTCCAGAAGGGAAGAGATACTTCCTTAAGTAAAGCAGCACAACCATATTCTAAGTTGGCAAAATGCCAATCCATAACCCTTCTCTCAAGCGGACTTAAAATCTCCTCTTTAGAACAGTTTTTATGAAGAATTCTGCCGTCAATATTGCTTGCTCTAGAAGTGTCCATTGATTTGTTCAGTTCCTTTTCTTCAAAATCTCTTCCTACTCGTGCCGTACGACGTCTCTTAAGGGCATATTCCAAACCATCTTCAAGAGACATTCTCATTGCATGTTCCCCCTTCTGTGCAACAAGCAATACCATGTCATCAAGTAGGCTGTTGTACTCTGCTTCCAAAGCTTCATCCAGATCTGCAGGAACCTTTTGACCAGAAACAGTATCATAAAGAGGGCAATCGCTGTTCAATACTGTCAACTCTAGTCCCAACTGAGCACAGACCAATGAGGAAGGATCAGCTCTTCTTTCTGTGGCCACATCAGCCTCAACACCTGTAATAATGCTAGCCCCAAGATCCACAGGAACTGAAAGAGAGGTGCGGTCTGTATAAACACGACCCCCTATTCTGTTCCTAGCCTCAAGTACAGTTACAGAAAAACCCTGACGTTGCAAGTGGCGAGCAGCAGTTAGTCCAGCAGGACCAGCACCAATGACAATGATTTTCTTCCTGACTTCTGAATCACACCGCAAATGAAGATTCTCCCCAGCATCATCAAAAGAAATGGATTGAACACTGCGAGAGTCATTCCTTGCTTCAAGCATAACAGGGACTGCTCCACCATCAACCATTCTGCAAGATGCATCAGCACTCATAACATCCACACTAACCAATCCATTGGGTGAATTTGCATCGATGTTAACAGTTTGCTGGCAATCATCAGCTGGGCATACTTTATGTTCCATCAGATCAGGTAATTCTGAAGTAACTGGACAACCTTTTTTGGCTTCTGATGTCTGGGTTGTGTCATTAAAAACAACACCATCTTTGGTTTCCATAGAAGCTTCAGAACCCTTAACCTGACCGAGGATGAAAGCAACTCCATCCTCTGAATCACCAAGTGAACCCCCAGAACTTCCTTCTAGTTTTTCTTCCTTGAAAAGTTTATAACTATGCTCAGCACTATGATCTGCTTTCTCCTTTTCAGAAGCAACGCCAACATTGATATAACCCTGTCACAATTTTTTACCAGATTAAGACTTTTACCATCAATTCTTGTGGGTAAAAAAAAAAAAAAAATTCACCAATACAGATACATATCTAAAAAGCTAATGAGCATGAAAAAAGGAAACAGTAGGCAAATCAATTCTAATAAAAACAAAAACAAAAATACTAAAGAAAAACTCACTAGACGTTAAAAACTTACACACTGATCAAGAAATTTATAGATCTCCCTAATAAGGGAAGCACGTGGCGGCTCATTCTCAGAAGGGGAATGAGAGACCCCACACTCTGAGAGTGGCAAAATACGGCTAACATCTCTACTCCAAAGACTTAAGATCTGATTCCTGCATCATTGGAAGCAATTAAATTTTAATGAATTGAAAAGGGGAATAAAGCTTATGGAAGAAGGGCACCTCACGCGGAGTAGCACAAACGGAATTTGACATTGTTTCACAGAAAAAAAAAATGCAGTTCTTAATATGCCTCAAAACATAACATTGCAAGCAAATAAACAACCAGGTCTCATAAACAGTAACTAACCTGCATTCCAAATACTCCTGAAGTCCACCTCTACGCTTCAAGATCTCCTTAAATTTAATCTTCTCAAATGGACCAGCTGCACGAGCTTTCAGCCCAGCAGATACTGCTGCTGCCCCACCAATTTCAGCTTCAGTAAGAATACTTGAAGAGGAATCAAACCTGTCTCTTGTTCTTAGAGATTGGTCATAGTCTACAACCTGGTGACTTTCAAGAAAACCTTGCTCATTTATCAAAATCTCCCAGTCAGCATCCCCCTCGTAAGCCATGTCTTCATGCCTACGCTTTTTAGAATTGCGCCCAGCACGTTGGACAGCTGATAATTTAGCATCTCTGTTTTCAGAATCAGGCATAGATACTGCATCTTCTGGAGAACCTCCATCTGGAGTTACAGATGAAGGAGAGTCTCCAGCCACTTCATTGATGGAGGGGCTACCATGACCTGGAGGGCAAGTTCCTTTAGATGCATCGGAAGGTTGATTTTGATTGAAACCTGAGCTGCACTTCCGAAAAGGAAATCCAGATTCCTGGAGTCCACAAGACATTTCAGTTCTTGGAGATAGCCTACCACTAGATACTACAGCATTTTTCTTTTCAGAAGAAACTGCAACAATATCTGTCACTTCTGCAGTGGTATCAGGATCATCAGAGTCACCACAAGTCTTTGTCATCTCCACGGCATTAAAGGATAGGTTAGACACGAGAGGAGAAATCTGATGAAAACCTTTTGCACATTTATCAAATTTTATTTCATTTTCTGATTTTGCAGCTTCCGAGGAGTTCTTAGATACAAATTTTGATGACGCCTGCAGAATCTGTTCAGAAGCTGGTTTATGAATCTCTTTGGATGTAGTTTTACAGGTATTGTTTGTTAACTCATCATCTGCACAAGGAGAGGAGGAAATTCCAGGATCTTTACTCAAAATGTGTATTGCTGAAACGCTTTCAGATTCTTGCTCCAATACATCAGTAAAGCCTCTGTTCGGCTCACCCTCAAATTCATGAAGTTCTCCCGTCTGCTTTGGAGATGATACAGGATCAGCCATTTCTGCAATGTCAGTCACCAAAGTACTTTCCCTAGCCATAGAACCATCACCTTTGAACTGAAGACAAGGATCCTCGGTAGGTTCTTGGCCATTTGACCCACTAGAGTCCACAATCGGTTCAACTGTTTTAAATCGTTCAGAGGCTAATTCCAATGTACTCAAATCAGAAACAGGGTGCAAACTATCATTGATTTTTTTATTTTTGTGAGACACTTTAGTGTCAGAAGCAAATTGAGATCTCCTTACAGACTTTGATAACCCTGAACCACCACCTTTGGAGCAGGGGCTAGATCCATCGTCCAAATTCCTATCAATGTTATTCTGTTTAAAACTGGAACTTGTGCTAGATTTCCTTAATAATCCACTTGGGGTCCTCTGGAAAGAGGCAGATAATGAGTCTTCAAGCTTTTCATCCAAAGAGTATTTGGATCCTTCGCCATGCCATAACTCTTCCTCTTTCTGATCTTCCAATGAACCACCCCGAGACCCCATTCCCTCCAAATCATCGTCACATGAGGAAGGACCCCCAATGTTTCTAATCTTTGAACTGATTTTGGTTCTTTTCACTCTTCTATTACACAGAGTTTCAACCCCTTTAGCCATAGTCACATCAGCTCCATCCTCACCAATTTCCTGACCCTTCTCCACATTCTTTGGTCTCAATTTCACATCCAAATCCCCACCATCATCCATCGTCCCATCTGAAGCCAAACCCCTCTCCTTTAAACTCCCAGATCCGGTATCTTTCTTTGGACCCTTCAATTTTTTCTTGAAACTAGCCAATGTATCATCCATACCCCCCAAATCCTCTTCCTCAACCACCAATTCCTCTCTCCTAACGTCAATCTTTTGCCCCCTTTTGCTCTCTATCACCGGCTTCACCTTCTTCAGATTCCTGTGTTTCCTCAACTTAAACAAGAACCCAATGGGCTCATCATCATCAGAATCAAATCCAACCTCAACCATTTTTGACCTCTTCTTGGACTCCAACCTCTTTTCCTTACCGCCTATCGTCTTTTCCCTAGCCCTAGGTTTCAAGAAACTCTGAGATAAACTCTTCCCTAACCCTAAATCAGCATTCGTGCCCGAATCAGATTGCAAGTCCTGAACCAAATCATCACCTTCCATTTCTCTATCATCAAAAAATTAAAGCTCATATATCACCACCGCATCCTCCTTCAACAATTCCTGACTTCTATTGAAATCCGAGATAAACTTCCTCACAATATCACCAACACAAAACAATTGACTAATCAAATTACATACAACACACAACAAAATGTTCCTCTCAACCACTCAGCTCTAACAAAAAGTAATTCTCAATGCCTTGTCTATCTAGTTTCGACAAACATTAAACATTAAAAAGAAAAATGAGCCTAGGGTTTGCAATAGAGCTAGTGAGCCACGAAGCGCGAAAACAATAACCAGATAAACAGAGAGGGAAGTTGGAGAGAGCAGACCTGAGTAAACACAAGCTGTCGTTAATGGATTCGACAAAGAGACTGCAAGGCGTACTTTAGCGTCTTGGTTTCTGGAAATTGGAGGTCTGGTCTGGCTCTTTATATTGCGCCCCCGGGATGAGGATAGTGACAAATATAAAAAAGGAAAATTTTATTACCGATTATACAATCGTAGAATGGACTCGTCAATAGTCAAAATAGATAAATAACATAAATATAAATTTGTATTTCTTTTTTATTTTTTTAATCAAAGTAATTGGAAATTCGAAACAGTAAATAACAAATTATAACAAGCTACGGAGAATCTGATTTTGACGTGTTTACAAGTTTATAAAAGTAAATTCCGTTCTGGTTGCAGACATAGTCTGATGGTTTAATGGTAACCACGTATGCTAACATAGTTGAAGTTTTAAGTGCAAATTCCAGAGCATATTATCATGTATGACCGATCGTGTCATTTTTTACGATGACTCCAGTCATATCAGTTTTGATGATGACTTCAGTCGGCAGTCGTATCAGTTTTGATGATGACTCCAGTCGTATTAGTTTTGGCGGTAACCACACCTCGTTACTACTCTGACCGTTTTGGCAATAATCGCTCCTTTTATACGAGAGCATATTACCATATATTATCATTATGACCCCAGTTGTATTATCTTTGGCGGTAACCACGGCTCTTAACTACCTCGGTCATATCAGTTTTGGCGGTAACACCACCTTTTAACTGTCTTGGTTGTTTCAATTTGGGCGGAAAACCCCACCTTATATAACTAGAAAACATGTTACCATATATGACCTCAATCATACAATTTTGGCGGTAACCAATCCTCTTAACTACCCTAGTGGTGTCAATTTTAACGGTAATCACACTTCTTATCACTGGAAAGCATATTACCATATATTATCGTGTATGATCCCACTTATATTAGTTATGGCGGTAACAACACCTGTAACTACCTTAGTCGTGTAGTTTTGCTGGTAACCACACCTGTTTTAACTAGATAGCATACTACCGTATATTATCATATATGACCTCAGTCGTATCAGTTTTTACAGTAACCACACCTTTTAATTAAGAGGTTGTTTGTTTTCTCAACTTAACACTTAACGGATTTGAATTGAATTCATTAAATTATTTTTATTTATTTTTTAAGTGGTCAAACAATCTGAATTAAAAAAAAACTTAAAATATAAAAGTTAGGGGTCGTTTATTTTTTCCACTTAACACTTAATGAGTTTGAATTAGACGCATTAAGTTATTATTTTTTTAATGCTAAAAAAAATAACTTAAAATAAAAAGTTACATATTCTGACTTATCACTTAACACCTAATCACTGAATCATAATTATAATATTTTATTCCATAATTACAATATTTTCTTCCATACTTACCATTTTTATTTTAATATATTTATAAATTTATCTTTATTTAGATTTTTTTCCTTAAAAAAATAAATAATCAACACTTTTATTTAGATGTTAAAAGAAAAAAAAATAAACATGTCATTCAGGCTTTAGGTTTCAATCGTTGTTCAATTTTTGAAAAAATTCAGACCTATTCAGTTTGTAGATAAAAAAAATAAAGGACCCCCTAGAAATTTTAACTTATCACTTAACATTTAATCACTGAGTCATAATTAAAATATTTTATTACATAACTATCATTCCCATAGTAATATATTTCCCAATTTTATCATCATCATATGTACTACAACTTATTATTCTTTATAAATTGGTTGTTTTGTCATTAATTTTAACCACGTATTTTTTATAAATTAAAAGAACACATTTATAATTTTAAACTACATGGATTGAATTTTTCCTATAATGTTATTATATAAATAATAATTTTATTATTATTATAAGTAAAAAATTTAATTTATAAAATATTATTAATGTATAGATAACTTTGGTGTAAAATCTATTAAATTATTTGTTTTAGCTACGTGTATTATTTCAAATAAAAGTAAACAACAATGCGTAGTGATAATTTATAAGGATAAAAAAGTAAAATTATTTATTTTCAGATATTTTTATCTAAAAAAAATAAATAATCAACATTTTTGTACCGTCGTTAGAATGAAATAAACAAATATGTCATTTAGATTTTAGAATTCAGTTATTATTTAATATTCAGAAAATTTTAGACTCATTCAATTTTTAGATTAAAAAAATAAACTAACCCTAAGTTTAAAGCATTTTCCATAAAGATTTTATGTTTATCACATTTGTTGTGACATAAAAGCAAAGTGAAACACATCATTTTCTTTTTTATTTAATTTATTAACATTTTAAAAATTAATAATTAATGTTATAAATGTTTGAACCGACTGTTAAAGATTAATGTATAAATAGGGCCCGACTGGTAGTTACCTTTCAAATGCATTTTTATTTTTATTTGACAAGAAACCTACTCTATGCGTGTTTGGTAAGTATTTTCCAATTATTTTTAAAAAATAAATAAAACAATACTAGTGTTAAAATTGAAAAACACTAGAAACACGTTTAAAGCATTTTTTAATTAAAAGAAATACTTATACTGAGAGACTGATCATTCTTCTTCTTCTCGATCTACTCCTATAAGAAGCGTCGTCTTCTTCTTTCTTTCCTTCTGATTTACTCATTCATATCGACTCCTCCAACGTCGGAGAAGGTGAGATCCTCTCAACATCGCCGTTGGAGGCAAAAGCATCCTCACCTGCCTCCTCTATGGAACATACTTTATTATTTTTTTAAAATTTATTACCGCTTTTTAAATTTAATGAAATTAAATTTACTTATTTTATAAAATTTTGTATCTTAAACCTTTTATGAAAAGAAAATTTTGTATCTTAAATAGTTTATATTGTTTTATATAATAATAAAAATTATTTTAACATTAATGTTAATTTTAAAAGTTATATAAAATTGTATAGTTACGGTACATTTATTAATTTTATTTAGGCTTTGATTACTTCTAAATTATGGGTTTAAATGTGTTGAATATTATTTGTGAGAGCTATTGACCTAATTTTTAAATTACCGTTTTCAACATATATTACTATATGTATTTTAAAATTTTGAAAATAAAAATCAAAAACACTATTTTTATTTTATTCTTTGAAAACAAATAAAAAATATAAAAAAAAATAACCGTCTTATGCTTTTCAATTTTTTACTGAAAAAATATAATAAGAATTGGGTTTCTTTAAGAAGTTACTGGGGGGCTATTTGAACTTTGGGTGGATAGACAACCCAAAGAATTTAAAAGTGTCATTAAGTGAAATTACGTAAAAAAAAAAAAAAAAGTGATAACCTTTCTTCATACACCCCATTTAGAAATTTGAATACTTCTCACTAAAACCCCCCCCTTTTTTTTCTAATTTGTTACAATATATATATATATATATGTATAAATATATAATTTAAAAGAATGACGGCAACATATTCAGAGTCTTTAATTAGAATTAAATAGTATTTTTATTGTAGTATCCTTTGATTATTTATAAAGACGTTAGCTTTTTTTCTTTTATAATATAATCGTTTCATTTTTTTTATTTTATTAAAGTAGCTTCTAGAGAATGTTTCAAAAAATGGGTGTGTATATGTGTGTGTGTGTGAGAAGAAGGGTTTCTCAATCCCTCATGGTATATTTGTTAAGACAAATAAAATTATAATTTTATCAAAAAACAATTTTAAAAAATTACCGGTAACACTAGATTAAAAAAGTTGGGGTGCCAATAGCAACCCTGGAGTTTTACAAACGGATCAGCCCAGAATGTGATTCTCCATGAGCCCAATCTTTAAAAGCTCTTCAGAGTCCAAAACTGAACAGGGTCTTCCTGTAGAAATCAAAGAGAGTGAAAATGAGCAAGAGAGCGCCACCTGATCCCCTGGCGGTGCTGAGAGGTCACCGAGCTTCTGTTATGGACGTTTGTTTCCATCCTACCGAACCTATACTGTTAACTGGGTATTTCTTCAAACTTGTTATTGTTTTTTCATTTGTGTTTTTTTTCTTCTACAAATTCTGATTTTTTATTTTGCTTTGTGCAGTTCAACTGACGGTGAGTTGAGAATTTGGGACACGGTGCAGCACCGGACAGTATCTTCTTCATGGTTGTCATTTTACAATGCTAATTCTTGGTTTTTTTTTTAATGATTTTATTATTGTTTTGATTTTGATGAGCATGGCATGGCATTGCATTGGTGGTTCATGATTGTTTGGTGTCTTGCTTGTATAGGGTGCACAGTGCAGCACATGGCATTATATCTGTTGCTTGTAGTCCTTTGATTGGAACCAACAAAGTTATCAGGTTCTTTTTCGAACCTTTATCTTTCACAAAGTTGGTTTTTTTTGGTTTTTTTTTTTTTTTTTTTTTTTGTGGTTCTTTTTTAACTAATGAATTGTATTGCCTATGTTATTCGGTGTTTGTAGCCAGGGTAGGGATGGAACTGTTAAGTGTTGGGACATTGAAGATGGCGGTCTGTCAAGGTACAATGTTTCACCTTTTATCTCCTTTGATATACGAGTTATTGATCAATTGGTATATTTCAAAGCACAAGCATCAACAAGTAGCAATATATTGTTGCTCACTTGCATAATTTAATGTTCATGTAAAACTCGACGGGTTGAAATTTGAAACAGTTTAGCACGTTTAGATGCATATATTGAAGTCATTCGGACTTGGCAGTAACAAGTAACAATTTCTTCAATGCTGTCAAGGTGAATTGTTAATTTCAGAATGAGATAGTCGTTTTATTTGACATTGGCTTTTCAGTACTTTATTTAACTTTTGATTCTTATAAATTATAATTCCAAACAAACCTTGTCAATCCCATTTTTATTATTGCCATTCTTTTTAAACTTGAACGGTTGTTCTGGACAGAAACCCTACACTTACTATCAGGACAAACTCCTATCACTTTTGCAAGCTTTCGTTAGTAAAGAAGCCTTATGCTAGTGCAAAACAAGCTGAAGGGCCTACTCATGAGAGTGAGAGAGAGTCTAGGGAAACTGTTGATACAGAACGTCTGCATGACAGCAGAGGAGAGGCTACAGGAAGTGAAATCGAGTGTTCAACCAACCAGGAAGGTTTGCTCGAATTAACGTTTCAAGAATTTTTGTTGTCTTTAATTAACTTCAAATGCAATTATCAAACTTTGAGTAAAGGATACAAGTAGTTGAGACTAGTTCCGCCAAGATTGGGCTTTGGAACACAAATTATCTGGAAAATATTGTACTAAAGCTAGCTTTTTTTCCTAATGCAGCAGGAATGGGGACATATTGATGCCCAATTAAGTATTAAAGTTGGATCCTTGTGGTGTTATTTCATTTGAACCAACATAGTTGCAATATGCAGACCAACCCACTTTATCCATTTAATTCTCAAGACCAGTTGTTAAGTTGTTGCTTTATCAAAGTATCTTTTCAGGGCGACAAGGCATAATTCAGACTACTAGCAATTGCATATATGGGGTTGGGGCTTTCTTAATTATCATTCTGCCCAACCTTTAGAAGTTATATATATGTGATATCATCATGAAGTGACAAAAAGTTTAGTTCTACTTGTTTATTTTCTTGGTGGATTCTATACTTGTTTTGATCTTTATTACTACAAGATGATTTCAAGCACAGACTAACAGATATATTTTGAAATCTTAGATGATACACATTCTGAAGGAGCTAAGTATGTTGCCGTATCTGGAGAACAGAATTCTGAGGTCAATGCACAACTTTCATTCCTTTTTAATTTATTGCTATTTTGATTTTTTTTTTTGTTGCCCCGTTGCTCATCGTTCCATGTATTTGGTGTGCAAAGGTTGAGATTTGGGATCTCAATACTGCAGAACGGTTTGCGTGCTTATCTCAAAACTGCTCTACTGGCTCCCCAAATATTTCAACTAAAGGAAGAGGTCTCTTCTGTTTTTGTAGCACGTTTGGCTAATGAGATTTATATTGATTAGAACGAATCTAGATATCCCAGTTATACGCAGAGCCATTATCTATGTTTATTTGTAAATATAATCACATACTTGGTTGGACATATGTATCTTATTTGAGTCTTATGTGTTGTTTATATTGTATATTTATAAATATTCAAGAAAATATGTATTTAAAGATTTCTTTTTTTTTCTGCAAGTTTCTTTTTTCTTATTGTTGCATCATATTTAATTCATTTTAATTTTCTGGGGCCACAAAATACAAACATTTAGAGTCTTTAATTAGATATCATTACACATAAATCGGATAAAAGATCACCAATAAGGAAAAATAATTGTAGATTGATATGCTTGCTATGATGCTTGGGAAGTTTAGCAGCCATGGATATATAATATTCGTTTCTTTGCAGGGATGTGCATGGCAATTCAAGCATATTTACCTTCCAAATCACAGGGATTCATAAATGTCTTGGCTGGGTATGTGCTTCTTCTCCTAATGCTTAAGGGTGATTGAGCACCTTAGCAATTAATTGCTTTTATTACTTTGATTATGTAACATTTTAACTCCTAAATATATGCAAATTTATGTTGACCTTTGGAAACAAGGAATTTCAATAATTATCCGATCTTATCAACAATTAGAACACAATGATGTTGGAACATGGTTAATCTATGGCAGTTATGAGTCAGTAAAAGTCAATTAAATTGTTGCTTCTATTCCAATTTCTTCTGTCTATTTCAACCCTGTCAATTCTGTTGTGGATTTTTTTGCTCCATTTACAGGTACTTCTTCTGATCGATTTTAGTCTGAATTTTGCATTACTTGAGAATTATGCCACCTCCTTTTCCCATCCTAGGTGTCAGCTTTTCTTTGAATATGTGGAATCACTGTACACGTAAGGGTTGGTTTGGGAGTATGTTTGTAGTGTAGATGCCAGCAAGAGTGCTTCATATGTTTTGTTGAATGCGAAGGTTGACTTTTTTTTTCATGGTATTCAGTGGTCTATTGGACATTATGGTTCTTGGAGTTTGGACTTGTCAATTATTGCAACACTGATGTTTTATATGGTTCCCATGATTTGAAATAGTCCTGACAAATTTCTACCTTCAAGTTCATGGATGGTAATAATCCAGTTTAGTTTGTGCGCTCTAATTTTGTTTCCTTTATTTCTACTTGTGCTAGTTATGAGGATGGTTCTATGCTTTTGTGGGATGTACGAAATCCGGGGATTCCATTAACTGCTGTGAAATTTCATTTAGAGCCAGGTGTGGGATCCAGCATTTGGAGATCCCCCATGTATACTTCTTCATCTACATTTTCATCTTTAATATATCAGCGTGTTGAAGTATGACTCGTTATGTATTCTGTATCCAGTTCTAAGTCTATGCATTGATCGGTCATGCAATGGAGGCATCTCAGGAGCTGCAGACCAAAAAATTGTAATGTATAATTTGGACCATTCAACGGTTAGTCATTTATACTATCTATAACATCTTCTTCCACATTATATTAAATGTAGTGGTTATCTTGTTGAAGTTGAACATAAGATAGATGGATATGTAATGTGTCGTGAACACTGATGATATTTGTCTAATTTCTCGTGACGGTATGTGTTAATTGACACAGGGTTCTTGTTTAATCAAAAAAGAAATTAATTTGGAACGACCGGGCATATCAGGCACCTCAATTCGACCTGATGACAAAATTGCAGCAACAGCTGGTTGGGATCATCGGTTGGTATCACAATTATCAATTTCCTTTTTAATTCATTCTTTTTGGAAATTCTATGGAATTTCACATGCCATTCTAGTCTCTGTCAATCATGATATTCTCAGTTTTTCTTATTGAAGGAGCATAAGCTAACATGCACTAGTTTATGGTTTAATAATCAAATAATACTGTTTCAGAACCCTGCCCTACATTCCCATGCATCCACATCTGAAAGATAAATGTTGAATCATATATTTATAATTTGTATGCCTTAATATGGGATTAATATTCTGTTTGGTCCCATTGATGAGTTCTTTAATCAATTTGATCTTGGCAAGTCCTCGAGTAATTTTTCATGACTTGTGAGATTATTTTAGCAGCAAATTTATAGAGCTTTCAACTATGCAATCTTTTCTTCTAGATGTACAACAGCTGGTCATGCACTCCTTGAATAGAGAAATCTATAGTTGCTTAAATTCATCTTGAAATGGTGTAACTTTGCACTTTGACGGCATAACTTTGGCTTCTAAAAGACACGCCCATTTGAGATTTCAAATTTAACTTGTTGGAATATAGTGAACTTCCTTGAGGAAAAGATTCTAATCTCTCTTAACTGCTCAAAGACAAAACGATAAAGTATATTTAGATTCCAAAAATACTATTCAGTCTGTAACAACTGTTCGGCTCTATAAAGGTAAGGCTTCTTTTTTCTTTGTGAGAAGTCAAAACTACCTAAAAAATTAAAATTATTTTTATTCCTTTTCCTCATATTTACAGCAACTAAACTCGACTTTTAATTTAATGATCTTTATGAGTCTCTTTGCAGCATACATATCGTGAGTAAAATGATAATTCTGTCATTTTGTCTTTACTGTGTAAGGGTTGCTTATTAATTTACACTTATTTTCTTTACCATTGTTATTTATTATTAGAAATTTATCCTTGATGACAGTGTTAGGATATACAATTATCACAAAGGAAATCCACTGGCAGTATTGAAGTATCATCACTCTACGGTATGTCCTTATTTCCTACCTTAGGGGGAAAAAAACAATAAACAGTATACTTTAGTCCTTGTGGTGATTTATTTATTGATTTTCTCTATTTCAATAGAAAAGAAGAAAAATATTCAGTTGGTGTTTTTTTATTTTATTTTGTTAGTTTCATTCAGTACACTTGATAGTTTATGAAAACAGACGTTTCTATTTTTCTGTATTGTTTTAGTCTAGTCATACGGATGTGAGTCAAAGTTTAAATAGGTCTTTTGATTTAAAATAGTTTATAGTTGGAACTTGTTTTCCTCACAAATTATATGTCCATTTTTATCATGTCCCGTGGCCATGGACATATGTTCTGTAACTATAAGTTAACAATTGTGTTAAAAGTTTGAGCAAAATACCAGTCATTGAATCGGTTGACTAGTAGTTCATAACTTTCTACTTCAAGGCAGTTTGCATATTTTGTGAGATTTGATAGATCTCTCCCTCTCTCTCTTGCATCCTATGGCTTTACAGATTTTCACAGATACCCTTTTTTCCATTTTAAAATTGACTCTTTTTTTTTTTTTTTTGGCTATTATTGTAGTGCAATGCTGTCTCATTTGCAGCTGATTGTAAGCTCATGGCCTCTGCATCAGAAGATACAACAATTGCACTGTGGGAACTCTACCCGCCGCAAACTTGAAATGTGAAATGTAATTGTGTTCGTGTTCAAATTTATACCACCAGCTTCAACTCATGTTCGACCAAAGAGGTTATACAGATGTCGGATCATATGTTCTATCTGCTAGTTTACGACCTTGGAGGCATAGGAGGTGGAAAAAGGATCATTTGTATCGTTCAGATTTTGTATCCATCCGTGTTGTAATTTTGCCTGCTAATCAGAACAAGTGTTTTTGTGGTTGTGCTATACAATTGTGGATATCGTTGTATATCCTGAAGTACGTTTACAGTATTTTGCTAAGATATATAAATTTGTAAGAGAGCATCAAATGTTATTAGCCAATTCTGTTTCTTATCTTGTAATGAAGTAATGAACCTAGTTAACAATGACGGCCCTCAAGTTAATTTCGAAATAATGGGGTCCCAATCCGAATGCTGCCAATATACGAGTTCTTTTTGTTGATTTATGTGAAAAAAATATACAAACTTTCACCCAGTTTAGGTAGTTGTACAAATATTGCATGAAATTCGTTGGCTAACAGATGAATTAATTGTTAATTAATTGATTTAAAGTTATAGTTATTGAATTATTTTTTTTAGTTTGATCAAATTGTCCTTTAGATAATTAATTAATAACTTTAATTAAAAAATAATATAATATTTAAATAATTATCTAAACGGTAGCTTGATCATTTTTAAATTTTGAGGCAGTCAAACGTTAAATTTTACTAGTCAACAAATTTTAGAGGATATTTGTGTAATTATAATAAAAATTACCGTTACGTGTAACGTTACCTAAACTAATGAAAAATTCGTACAATTTTTGTCTATGTAATGAGGCCCTTTGGCCCAATCACTATTAGATCCAATTACAGCCAGACAGTTTGTGGGCGTAGTTGACGGCTTTTAGATTTGTGTATTTAAACGTTAAATTTGTATAGTTTAACGTTAATGCTCGTCTTTTCTACTGTCTTCTTGCCATGGTGGAGCCACATTAGGCCCAGTGGGGGCTTGAGCTCCCACTGGGCCAAAAAATGACAATTATTAAAGGTCCAACTTAATGTTTCTTTGCACACACTTTTTAAAGGTTCAAAGCCCCCATTGGGCCAAAAACTTACAATTATAAAAGGTCCAACTTAATGTTTATTTGCATGTACTTTTATAAAAGGTCCGAGCTGCTATTACCATTAGACCCTATTAATATAAAAGCTAGTAAATGTGTATCCTTATTTTTATACCTAAAAATTTTATTGTGTTATAATTATGGTTTTCTATCTTTTAAGATTTCAAAAGTGTGTGTGTGTATATATATATTAGAGTTAGAATTTCAAACGAGAATTATGACTTGTGTATTTTTTTTAAGAATTTTAAAATTAAATTGTGAGTTGTGTACTGTAGTGGTAAAAAATAACTCAGAAGGTTTAGACCCAAAAGACAGCAAAATATGGCTTAAAACAGCCCAAAAAATCAAGCCCAGCGCTCGACAGGCTCAAAGACAATCCCTGCAGGTTAAACAAAGCCCAGCGCTCGACACAGGCCCAACATAACAAGAAGCCCAAGCGGGGGCCTAAAACCTAAATGCTAAACCCGGGCGCACGACCCTGCCCAACACCCACCAAGAAACCGACTTAGTCAAACATTGACTAAGTTAGTTGACTCAATCAACTTTGCCCAGTCAAATAAGCTTCGAGATAATAGAAATCTCTGATATCTCGGAGCGCTACATCCTCAACACGACATGTATGCAACGGCTAGCACCAACCCCTATAAATACAACCTTATGGTTTCATTATCAGGGGTCAAGCAATTTTTACTATAAGCCGTCACTCTACTAACAAACAATCAGACTCACGCACAACACAATACTAAGGTCAGCTACGCATGACATAGTCTCCTCTAAGCTTACTACAGTAGTACCCAAAAATAGCCAAAGCCCAACGAGGCTCAAAAGCCCATCTTACGAGCTACCACATGGCCCAAAATTTGATTAAGAGAAAAAGTGTCACTCGACCTTAAGCTATTAGAGGAACCAGTTGTCTAGGCACAGGCATTGTAGCTCGACATCCAGGACAATCGTCGTTCAACTAGCCACTTATTACTTCGGCATCTCCCAGAATTGATAGCATGGTTCAACACCATACGTGGCTCGACACTACATGACCTACAACCATGTCGTTTGACATTGCACCTTAGTCCCAGAATGGCTCACCTTAAGGACTAACTCAGCTATCAAGGCACTTCTGTCGCTCGACAACCTTTGCCCTGGGTCGATTGGTTGCTCGATCATTTGCACACTCTATTGGAAACCAGACCTCTTACTTAAGTAGACTAAGTAAGAACCTTATCAGATTTTTAAACTCCGAAAGAGCTGATCAAGGGAGGAAATCACGTCCCCCTTATCCACGCCACGAAATCATAGGGGATTCACCCACCAAGGGGTAGGTGACCCCCAATATAAACCAAACCCCACTCAAAGTGAGGGTTCACGAAATTCACTACTTTTTAGCACTCAGGATCACTTGAAAATTTGATTCCATCAAGCAATCCCTTAGGACCTCCATCCACAGATGATTTTTGACAACCGGCCTACGCCTTCCACAACCAACTTCGTCGTATCCGTTCGACCTCCATCGTCAATTATTGACGATCAGGAAGTTATATTACTCCTTGTTCTTCATTCTTTTCGTCTTTTTCAACTCTCATACTAATTTGATCATCGGAGTATCTTTGGCCGACATTGTCCCGGTGTCTAAGTTCTCCGGTCGACTAGTCGACTCTTGTTTTACAGGTTGTAGTGCCCCGATCATCGTCCCACCTCATTTCATGGTCTACAACTACTACGCTCGACGTAACGTCATATACTTCTCGACATACATACGATTCAGGTAGTATTTATTTCATTAGTCTTTTCTTGTTTAGATTCATAATCTAACTTGGACGTTGGAGACTATTTGGCTAGCACCACCCCGGTATTCTAAGAGTACAATATTTTTTTTTTTTGTTTTGTAGATCGTCGTCCCCTACTCGATCATCGTAGACCGCCAGGTCATCAAACGTAAATTCCAGCATCTACATGTACAGATAGTGAAATAGTACCATGAAAATGATATGTTTCTTCCATGGGGTTGTTCACAATGTAAAGCTCCTACGTCACAAACATGCATCACTATCAAGTTGTGCTATTTAATATTGTTTTGGATATGTAACTTCAAAAATTAAACAATCATTTCAATGAGGCTAGCACTAAATTACTACTTTGTTTGGCATATTTAAGTCCAAATGACTCATTTACTTCTTTTGATAAACAAAAACTTGTGAATCTTGCTAAATTTTATCTGAAAGAATTTTCTCCAATTGAAATTTTAGCATTTGAAACTTAACTTCAGACTTATATTACAAATATGCGCTCTAGCAGTGAGTTTTTAAAATTAAAAGAAATTGACGATCTTGCTGTAAAAATGGTTGAGACTAAAAAAAATAAAATGTATCTATTAGTTTATTTGTTGTTGACACTAGTATTAATTTTACCATTTGTCACTGATACAGTAGAGAGAGCATTTTCAGCAATTAATATTTTGAAGACTCGTTTGCATAATCGAATGGGAGATCAATGGTTGAATGATAATTTAATTGTGTGCATTAAAAAATATGTGTTTAAAAGGATTAATAACGAAGTTATTGTGCAACGGTTTTAAAATATAAAACTATGTGGTTGGCAGCTATAAATTTATTAATAATTATGAATGATATGTAAGTTTTAATTTTTTTAATTATGCTATTATTATTGGTTTTATTATTACTATTGTTGTTACTTATATTTTATAATATTAATCTATTTAAACTAAGTTCTCATAAGAAATTTCTAGCTACGCAACTCCAGTTGCCAGATAAGGAAAGCAAGCAAATATATCAGATAATGTGGTTGTGAAAGGCATGCTAATACTTGATCGTCCTAGGCCAAACTACACTTTCGTTTTCATTTTCATTTTCGTTTGACGTGAAGAAGTCTGCAAAATCTCTTTCACGAAGGTAAAGGAATTCAACATAATAATAGATATCATTGCTTCAACGCCATGAATTCAACCCAAACACCTTTTTCAAGATCGCCATTAATTGATCAATCAAGATTTTAGCTGATTGAACCACGTCAAACATCACTATCATGTTACAGGTTTTACACACTAGCCGGCATACAAAAAATTCCATGATAATTATAGCAAGTTTTGATTTTTTTTTTCCTTTTTTTGTTTTACTTTTTTTGTTTTCTGAGTTTTCTCTCGTTTTTCCAACAAATGGATGTTTTTCAAAATGACCTTATCTCACCGACAATAATTTATATACCTAACCCTGAAATTAGTAATTCTCCGACCCTCCAGTCGAAGTAATTCAGTGGTAGATTCCTCATACCCAGACATTAATGTTTGCGCGTTGTAGATGTTTGACACTCGCTGGTACATTGTTCTTCTGCGCAGACTGCGCCATTAGAATTCAAGAATTGGTTGGTTTATAGCCTTGTCTTGTCTGGTTTTTCAATAGCAGCCAAGCTGCACTGTTGGCAAAATCGGTGAACAACTGCGTTTGATGTTCAAGAGACCAGTAAAATGCTGTCGTTTTTGTTCCCCATGTGCCTGCTCTCGAATTCTTTAATTATTAATTAAAGACTCCTTCTCATGAATCCCAATTATTTAACTATACATTTTACTAAAAAAAAAAATAGATAATTCAATCATATTCTATCCAATAACATAATCATTTTTAGTACACTCTACTTTTTAATACTCAGTATAATTTTATCAAATTCTTATATCATATATCATCTTATTCCGTACATTAAAAACAATCTAGAAGGTCCGAATTTTATCCTCACACGACGTAGACACGAGACATCTCACCCAAGTGGACATGTAACCACTGAAAATGAATCAAAGAGAACTTCTATACAAATTGAAACTCTTCTATGAGGTTTGTCATTTGCCTTCTTCTAGCTAGTAACTCTAATTATACTAATTCTTAGAATCTGTCATAGGTTATGTAAATGCTAACCCTACAAATTAAATAATTTATACAAGCTATATGTTCATATGAAAATTAGTAACGGAAGTTGAATTCTCTTAACATATAAAAGAATGATTGGATTTTTATATACGTATTTTTATATCCACAAATGATTGGATTTTTAATATTCATAAGAAAGAAAATGTACAGTACGTTACAACAATAGAAAGGGACTCATTTGATCAAACTCGTGACAGAGATACATATGGCAAAATATTTGGAAAATTGAAATAAATAAATTGAGCCAATGTAGTCTTTTACTTCAACCAACCTGAAATCCTGATGCTGATGCTGATAGAAATGTTGCAGCTACCTTATATTTATTTATTTATTATTTATTGTAAATAAAGGCCCCCATATATAATAATTTTAAAATAATTGTCAACACTTTGAGGGGCTTAAGTTACAATAGAAAATGAAGTTTAGCCAATCTTTATATGATTTACGATAGAAAATGAAGTTTAGCTAATCTTTAATTATATGATTGAAAAAGTTATGGAATTGAATTAGATTTTTAGAGATGTGACATTGTCCCGTTTGACACGGCATCATAATTAAAGTATAATTTTAAATTAGGGTTTTGCTATATATATATATATATATATATATAATTCTTGGTGGGATATTAATATTCTAATTTATACAGATTTAATGTTTAGTTAAATAAGTGAAATAGTAATTATAACAAATTTATATTCCTTGAAGCATCGCTGTGCATTTGTTAATTACATTGTTATATATAAATTCTACGGGTAGTTTGTTTTTTGATGTAAAAATTGAATATGTCTGAAAAGACTAAACAACGATTGAAATTTAAAATTAGAATTATATATTTATCTTTTTTTTTATTTATAACTACTGTATAAAAGTGCTAATTGTTTATTTTTAAGATAGAAGTATCTGAATAAAGATAAATTTAAAAATATATTAATATAAAAATAATAATTATAAAATAAAATTTTAACGTTTTTAAGATGTTTGATCACTAAAAAAAATAAATAAAAACATCTTAATATTTACCATTCATATTCATCAAGTGCTAAATGAAAAAAAACAAACGACCCTTACGTATTCTATGTTTAAACTCGCATAATCTAATAAATTATCATTAAATTAGTGATCCAATTAAGAGAAATACGTTGTTGGCATTTTTCAACCCAAAAAAATCATACATTCTCAATGGATATATATATATATAATCAAAGTGAAGAGACCTGTAGAAATTTAAAATGGGAAAATGGGATAACAAAACTAATAACAATTTAATTTTTTATCTATTCTTTTCAACTAACAAATCTAATAAATTTGTAAAAAATAAATTATTAGTCAAAGAGATATGAAAACAGAATGTTGCAACAACTAAATTAATGTACCCAATCAAGGGAGGAATATGATTTACAGCTTATAATTAATTAATTAATTAAGCTTGTGAATTTTGACAAAAATCAAAATTTTGAGTTGTTTGAATTATCTAATAATGAGTCAATTACTGTAAAATAATATATACTTCAAGCTCCAGCTACCCAATCAAAAGGAAATTTATTGACTTAAGAAACCCTAACTACGTAAACAGGCTGTGAAATAAACACTTGCAAATTTGCGTGCCTCATGCTCAAATATAATAATATCTACAGTACTCTGCACTAATAATAACTCTCCCCTGTTCAATTAATTTGTCACTCGTTTATATATATATATAATAATAATTATTAGGAATGAGATTCTGTATATTTTTTTTTAATTATAAAATTTTTAATTTGTAATATTAAATTGTATAAAATTCATTTTGCACGGTAAAAAAAAAACCGTTGGTATTCCACACTTAAAGAAACTTACTGCACACGTACAATAAACCTTTAGAAAATGGGTTATAAAATTATTTGAACTAAAATTCATAAAATACATCTCTTAAATTCAAAAAATAACGTGTTTTTTCTTCTTCTTTTTTTACGCTTGTGTGTGTGCATGTGATAAATTTCGACAACACGGAAAAAAAAAATTAATTAACAAAAGGAAATTAATAAAGGTGATCTCACCTCTCCATTTCGTTACAACTTGTGATGTTATTCTTTTTACATTCTTTTATCTCTTCCTTTGTTTTGAAACTAATTTGATGTTTCCGTATTTTTTCTAGAAAAAAAAAAGAAAAAAAAAAGAAAGGAAATAAAAAAGCACAAAAAAAGCTGGAGAGATCCTCTCTCTTTACAGTTTGTCAATAATTTCAAAGGCAGAGAAATTAAAAGGTGATTGAAGCAGCCTTTTTACACTACAATGAAGTCTCATTTTCTTCATAAACAAGCTTTGATTGATACTCATTTTTTAATTAGAGATTCTGATTATGAAATAATTAAGCATCTAAACCACTTGGTGAATTTGATTAATTAATTTCCATAAAAATTAGCAAACACGACAGACATTAAAACAATACACGGCAACTAATGTAAGCATATTCGACCCCCCTTTTTGGTCCCAATTGGCTTGTAAATATAAATGTCATTTTTATGCGGCATGCATTCACCAAACACGATTTCAATTGCCAATAACATTTTTCCAATTTTAGCTAAAATTTGTCTCGTCAGTACTAAATTGTGTTGGTTGGAAGTTGGAGCCCCGTGTCGCGTCGTGTCAAGTGACAATAATAACGATTTGATAATTTATGAGGTTCTCATATCGTATGCGGATATTATCTCAATATCGATATATACATGAGTACCATCAAGGCATCGACCATTCTCTCGAAGAATTATCGCACATATGTAGCAGACCATTTAGTTGCTACATACTGAGCTGACAGTCTCGTCGAGAGCTCGGTATAACAACTTTTGAATTTCATTTTCAATAAGGCTAAATATTTTGAATTTCTCATTCCAAAATCAAGTGTCCAAATTGTTTGTAACGGTAATGTAAAATATATTTTTACAAATCAACTGCTATACCAATTATGATGAAAAATTTAAAAATAAAAACAAATTTAATAAACGTAACATTAATAACTTATTGACAATTATACCATTTTATTTTTTATCCATAGTTTTTTTTTTGCTGCTTTATCAAATGTTATAGAAAGTAACATTACACGACTCTTTACCTATTCATTCATTTTTTAGCTATCTTCCCAAGTTTTGCTACTTGTGGTACATTTTTTAAATTCGAACGCAATTGACTTATTGGATATGCTCGACGTGACTCAAATTAATGGGTAAAAAAATTCTTGGATACCCTCCAATTTATGGCACGTAACAGTAGAAAATAACCATGACCCAGTACATAAAAAATTAAAATGTCATTAAATAAAAGTGACAAAAAAAAAAACAAAAGTTAATTATCTAATTAAGATTAATTAATCTTAAATTTACATCACATGAAAAAGAATCTAAGCATATAAATACAATTAAGTAGTAAATTAATGTGAAAAATTAGATTAATTAAATTATGACAAATAATCATTCTACAGCTAAAAACAAAATCAAAACGACCACATCATTGAATATTAATACAAACTTTTGATGATCTTTAATCAAGACGACTACATCATTAAATATTAACACAAACTTTTGATGATCTTTGGACATTATTCGAAGAACCAGACAGAACATTGTCTCTTGAGCTGTCACTGAACTAAAAAAAAAAAAAAAAGAAGAGCTTCACCGACGCGACTATGCATGAGAAGAATCAACAGAGAGGAAGTGAAAAGACAGTAGAGATACTATTCGCAGCATGGCTTTTTCTGCTTCGAACCCACTTTCTTGCACGTGTTATTTAATCAAAGCATCAGGAAAAAAATATCCACTCTCACTTGATTAAGCGCGTGGACCCGACCAACTAAGTGTTGAATCATTAAAATTTTAATTTAATGGTGGGTTTGGTTGTGAAGATTGGATTAGGATTAGACTAGTCATAATTTCAATTCAATCCTATATTTTTAGTCTAATCTCATTTTATTTAATTTTGTCAAATCTAATCTTATACATTAAATGCACTTTATTGCACGAGATTATATTAAATTATTTTTATGAGATTGGATTGGATTGAATTGAATTAAATTGGATTGGATGATATACGTTTGGTCTACTACCATATTGAATTGAAATAGTGATGTGTTAGATTTGGGTAGTTTATGATTTGATAGAATCAAATTGAATTAAATTATTTTTTTTCATATAAAATAAAATTATTTTATAAAATATTATTCTAAATAAATTGAATATATCAGTATAAAATATTTAAAATAACAGGATCTGCCAACAATATTTATTTACAATTCCAACAAGATACAAACATGTGATTAGACTGTAATGCAATCCACGTAACAAACGCACCCTATTTGTACATGGTTGGTTAGGTGGTTGGCGTGGATAAATAAAATTTGGGCATGCTCTTTAATTCAACTATGAAACTGGTATATATGTTTCCTACCAGTGAGAAGTAAAACCTAGGAGTTTTTCCTACCAAACTAATTGAATTCCATCATTCTAATAATTTAAGGAATTCATTAAAACCCACCTAAATAATTCAGATGTTGTTAAAATTAATGTGAGATAAAAGCATAACCCTAAGTTGGAATCAAATATACTAGGTGTAGAAATATTTATACCAAAATGTATCAATAAGTATGTGTATCACATCACCTATAACTATAATGTCCATTTAATATAATTTTGTTGTATATTTTCTTTAATCGATATATAGATACATGTACTGTAAAATTTTATTTAACGAATGTAGAAATAATAAGATACATTCGTTCTATTAAAACTTTTTTTCTTCATGTTTTTGTTAATAATGAATTTTATCGTCTAAAAGAGATGCTCAATAGTAAATCTTTCACAGTCACATAAAAAAGATTATTGGTGCGGGTAATATAACATCCTCACCTCCTCCAATCTTAGTTAAATTTTACTTTAACTTCTTTTAATGGTATGTGATTTTTGGATAAAATGTTTGTCTATATGTGAGAAAACAAATTGACCATGCATTTTTTTTATGCTTATTGTCACTAAATTAAATAAAACCAGATAAAACACAAACTAGAAAAAATTATTATTAGAATATAAATCAATTTAGGAGAATTTCTATTTAGTATGATTTATTTTATGAGTAATGTTAGAATGTAGGCAAATTTGTCCAAATTTATTATACAAATAGTGTACGAAACTGACTGGTAACAATATTATATAGTAGTTATAAATCAACTTGCCAAATCATATGGATAATAAATTTGGAGAAATTTTTTGTCAATCTAACTTATTTTTACATTACGTACTTATTTCTTATTTTATTTAAAGTATTTAAGAGGTTGCTTTTTAATTATTTATTTTTCAGGAAAATCCTATAGAGAAATATTAGCTTTAGTTTATTATTTCAATTTAATATAACAAGTTAGTTTTAGTTATATATTTTATTTTGTGATATTTATTTCCTATTTTTATTTAAGACTTTTTTAGGTTTTTTCATGGGATCTTCCTTTATTTCTCAATACCGCGAGACTATAAAGCAGACAACCTCGACACATCCACTGCACTCCACCGGACCAAAGACACCAAAAGCGACAAGAATGATGAGCCAGACATCCATTTTTTACTTCCTCCTCTTTCAGCTGACAATCCTAATCTCTCAACCATGCCAGCTGTTCCTGACCCACGCAGCCGGTGGGCGGTGGCAGCTCCTCCAAAAGAGCGTCGGCATATCAGCCATGCACATGCAGCTTCTCAACAACGACCGTGTCATCATGTTTGACAGGACCGATTTCGGCAAATCAAACCTATCGTTACCGAACGGAAAATGCCGGAACGACCCCAACGACGCTGCTCTCAAAATAGACTGCACCGCACATTCTGTCGAGTACGATGTGCTGTCCAACACGTTCCGTCCTCTCATGGTCCAGACCGATGTGTGGTGCTCCTCAGGGGCTGTGATGCCTGACGGTCGTCTGATCCAGACAGGTGGGTTCAACGACGGTGAACGTAGGATCAGGGTGTTCCAGCCTTGCAGTAATGGTAACTGTGATTGGGTGGAAGTTGAAAACGGATTGGCAGGGAGAAGATGGTACGCTACTAATCATATTCTTCCAGATGGTAGACAGATTGTTATTGGCGGGAGAAGGCAATTTAACTACGAGTTTTATCCGAAAAATGGCGCTCCGAATTTGTACAGCTTGCCGTTTTTGGTCCAGACCAATGATCCTGGAATCGAGAACAATTTATACCCTTTTGTTTTTCTAGTTGGTGATGGTAATTTATTTATTTTTGCGAATAATCGAGCAATATTGTTCGATTATTCAAACAACAAGGTGGTGAAGACGTACCCGGTGATGCCAGGTGGAGATCCACGGTGTTATCCGAGCACTGGTTCTGCAGTGTTGCTGCCATTGAAGAACCTACAAGCACCTTCTGTTGAAGCCGAAGTTCTGGTGTGTGGTGGAGCCCCGAAAGGGGCATTTACCCAAGCAGGGAAGGGTAACTTTGTTGGAGCTTTGAATACCTGCGGGCGGATCAAAATAACAGACCCGAACCCGCAATGGGTCATGGAGACTATGCCTCAAGCCAGAGTCCTGGGTGACATGATATTGCTTCCAAACGGCAACGTGTTGCTCATTAATGGTGCAGCCGCAGGAGTAGCCGGGTGGGGATGGGGACGGAAGCCAGTTTTGAACCCTGTCCTTTACCGATCCGACAACAAATTCGGGTCACGTTTTGAGTTGCAAAATCCGACCACCATACCCAGAATGTACCATTCCACGGCGGTTTTGCTTCGCGATGGTCGTGTACTTGTAGGCGGAAGCAATCCACATATCTACTATAACTTCACAGGAGTGCTTTTCCCAACTGAGCTAAGCTTAGAAGCATTTTCTCCAGCTTATCTGGACCCAGAAAACTCAAGTCTGCGTCCGAAAATCGTCTTACCAGCCAGTCAAGCCAAGCTCAACTACAACCAGAAGTTGGAGGTGAGGTTCACCGTGGCGGGCACCGTCAGGAAAGACAAATTGTCGGTGACGATGGTGTTGCCGTCTTTCACGACGCATTCGTTCTCAATGAACCAGAGACTGCTTGTGCTTGGAAGTGAGAAGGTGACGGATCTGGGAAAGAGTACGTACGCGGTCCAGGTGACAACACCTGGGTCGGGTAATCTTGCACCACTCGGATATTATCTTCTGTTTGTGGTTCATCAAGATATTCCAAGCGACGGCATTTGGGTCCATATACAGTGATTTTTTCCTCTTTTTTTTTTCTTCTGATAGATGAAAAAAAAAATGAAAGGATTGATATGTTTTTATATATAATAATTATTATTTAATTTAATAAAATAAAATATAAATGAAGAGACCGGTGCATTTTGTTTTACTTCCATATAGTTTTTTTTTTTTAAGGGGTACAATATTAATAATTACCGAGATCTGTCGACATTAATTACTAAACGCGAGATCCGGATATCTACTCTCATAAATAAATATGCATGGTGGGACTCGAACCTACCACCACTGAGGTGAGAGGAAGGTACACTAACTACTTGCTATTTCCATATACTAGGTCATCTCCAATCGTACTCTATTTTTTTCATCAAAATAGAGATCCAAAATAGAATATTTTAAGAATATTTCATCTCTATAAATTTACAACTCCAAACATACTCCATTTTACAATCTCTAAATAATAAAATATTATTATTTTTTTCTTTATAAATTATATTTTTTTTAACTTTATTAATAATTTACTCTTATAATATAATTATAGCTAACTATTTTACATGTAATAATTTTAATTTTAATTTTTTAATAACAAAATCTTTCATCTACCTAATTTTAATAATTGGTTTTAATTTAATTTTCATGTACTTATTTTATGGTTATTTTAGTTCTAATATTTTTATTTGTAGATATTAATAATTATTTTTATTTTACTAAATTATTTTCAGTTAATTATTATATTAAATGATAATTATATATATATATATATTGAAGCTTTCAAATAATTTAATTTTAAATAAAATAATTATTAGGTTATTGATTAATAAATAGATATGATAAATTAAAATTTTAAAAATAATTAAAATATAGTCAATATTATACTTACTTGAAAGATCTCAACAAAATATTTCTAATGATATAATTTTTATGCTAATTATATTTATAAATAAAAAGTTATAATAAGTTAATTGAGTTTAGTTAAAAATTTAAAAAGGATATGGAAGGAATAAAATTTATTTAAAGAATGGATAGAAGGGTAATAGTGGAATATATAATGTTGAAAAAGTAATAGAGATTGGAATAATAGATCTCCAAATTGGAGATCCATTTGCCAATCTCTATTTAATATTTTTTGGAAACAACAATTTAGAGTGTAACTGGAGAAGTTTTGATCTTCAAATTAAATAATTAGAGTGTGATTAGAGATGGCCTTAGAAGTAATATAATCCATAGTTGCGTGTTGAGATGCAGAGAATGATAATGCAATTTTATTTTGTATATAGTCGTTTTTTCCAAGCTGTAGTGAATTTGATTGGTACCAAAACTTATTACGCAAAATCTTCAATGGCATTAATGAACACGAAGGGAAATTAGCTTTTTGGCCGGTTAGGAAACTTCCTCAATCCTTTGGTTTTTCTTCCGTTCGATGGAATCTGTCGAAACCCAAGAACAATAAATATAGGAACAGATTGGATAACTATTTTCATAATCGTGAGATATATATTTTATTAACTACTCTCATAATCGGAAAACATCCCATAATAATCCTTCCTTCCGATTTCATGATGGCTGCAAACAATATCGTAATGAACTAGTTAATACCCACCCACAACAATCTCAAAAACACATGATTATAGTCATGTCATGCACGTAGAATAGCAGCTGTTTTTCCTCCTTTTTAATTTTTGCTTTTTATTTATTTGCATGCTTTAGAAGATTTTCACTTTTTTGATTAAAGCCGTGTCTTTTGAATATCTCTATATGCAAGTATTCTTTAGCAATCGCTGGGATTTTCATGTCTCTTTCGGTTCCCAATTTAAAAGCAACACACAAAAACAAAAGAAAATTGGAAATTCTATCTTATATATCAATTATTATTCTATCAACTAGTAGTACTACTGGAGTGTGTCAAAATCATGTAAATATTGGTTTAAGATTTGTAACAAAGACCTCTCTTAAAAGAAGTGAACCCACAAGTCATTTTCCAAGTTTACTAGCTTTGGTAGAACGTCACATTTAAGATTTCACATGGGAATCTATCCTCCTAAAATGCTACAAAAATTATTATCTTACTAATTATCTTATTAATTAGTTAATAGCTAATTTAAAATTTTCATATAACATTTAAATTAATATATAAATCACCCCTTAATTAGAAGTTGGAATCAACATTATTATTATTATTATTATTTTTGGATGAGTAACACTCTCTTTTTCTTTCTTCATGATTAAGGTGATGATAATATATGTGTCCAAAAATTGTATTGCGCGTCATTAAGAAAATGAAATGTGAAATATAAGAATATTAGACGCGGTTTCTTTGGTTTGTAGAGCTGGTGTTATATATATACACATATGATGAAATTGGAGGACCATTTTGAATAACAAAAATACAAAAGAAGAGAATCGTGTCCAGACGTCAAACTTGATAATCACGGCTTCTTGTGTTATTCTTACAACTTGATGATAGAAAATATAAAATACTCAAATCAAGATACTTACAAGTCATCGATATATATATATATATATAGATTTATGTTTTAAAATTAATCTGGAACGGAAAGGCTACAGTGCCAGTACTACTGCTCGCCGGAGGTATGACCGGAAACAGGACCGAAGCCAGAGGAGGTGGTGATGGTGTGGTCTGATCTGCCATGCAAAAGAGAGGGAGTGTGTGGACTACACTCTATCCTCAATATTTCATAAAGTTATAGAACCTGGTGGGTTCAGCTTTTTTTATATATATATATGTCTTGATGGGTGTAGCGTCCTCCTTACATCAGACAAAAAATTAACTCATCTCATTATGAATCTAAAACATAAGTCATACTAAAATATATATATATATATAATTAAATTTAAGTACATTAAAAATGCTACAACAATATAATCATTATATACCAAAATATATCAATTTAAAATGTTCAAGAATATTTGACAATTAAGCTAGTACACGGGAGGTAGGATATAAATATAAACACTTCATACAAAGACTTCACGTTTCGACACACACCGAAAACACACTATGTCAGTGGAGCTTGTAGGATCTCGTGGCCTACCCATTAAGTGCTTCCAAAAGGACAAACTGATAGAAGCAGACTGCATCTATATACAATGATTCTTCTGTTTTTTTTATAAAAGTTGGCTCAAATCATCTAAGTTACCACATTAGTTAGTATGATAATTAGGTGATATTTTGAAAAGCATAGTATTTTTTTTACTTTTCATGGCAATGCAATATCTAGCTAACATATGGGATTTTACGTAAGCATTTGTGGTTTATGATTGATAGTTAATATAGTAATTACTTAAAAAAGGGCACAAATCTGAGTAATACATTACTAAGATTCAAAACAATTATATATATGAATTACAAGTGGCATAGACATAGACATGCACAAAGGTTACAAACATCAAAAGGATATATATCATGTACACAGCTTTTTTTTCTGCCAATACACACACAATCTATGTGGTGATAAGTTGTTGTCGTGGGGTGGTGGTGTGGCTTTATTTGCCATTCATGTGATCCTGTAAGTTAAATTAAATAAAGACATGTTTGTTACAGAAGCTGGAAATGGGATACAAACAAATAATGACAGAATGGGGAGGGCGACATGTGTGCCAAAAACAAAAAAATGGTCGGCAGTTTTTTGCAAATTGGTGTGCGGGGCAAAATGGCATTTAGTTCGTCACGGGTTGATGTGATCTTCAAATGTCAAGTTCACGGGTCTGTTTTGGCAGGACTAGACTGGAAATGCTGCTAAATTTGAAGTATATGTCATATATATTGCGAATTTAGTAGAGAATAACCCGAGAGACAGCCATGTGCTATATAAATGCCGCCGCCGCCACAAGGTAGCCTAGGAGAATATGGAATCGGTCCATCGTGAAAAGCCCATGTTAGTTCTGGATTTACATACAACTACACAAGCAACTTAAATGGGCTTTTGAAAAGCGTTGAAGAAAACTAGTAATAAGTGCTGCTAAATGCACTCCACCTGTTTTCAGAAAATCGACATTGTAATTCTTAAACAGAACAAGCTTTATCATCTTTTCTTCTTGGCTTTTCGACCCACGAATTTAATATATTTGGGATAACAAAATTAAAGTAGATGCCATTGTCAGAACTTTCTTGCAAAAACTGTGATGGAGAAATTAGCAGACTCATCTGCATATATGCCTTCTTTGAGCATATTGCTGGCAACTCGGCATGGAAATTTCGCTGATTATAATGTGTATCTAATTCTTCTAGCTGGACCGAGAACACCTTTGGTATCATCGTTATCCAAGAACCTTCGTCTGTGACATCCTTGTGAATAATCAAGCGCAGAATGCACTCAAAAGGGCAAAGGCAACATAATAATGGCAATTATGGCAGACAGTAACAGAAATTGGAGGGCAGGAAACATTGAATACAAACCATTATTGGGGCCCGTGAATTTCATAGTAGTTGAATAGGAAGAGTGATAGAACGAAGGTGGTTTATCCGAAGAATCCCTTCATTAGTAAGTATTGGCAAACTCGATGCAAAACTTCGTTCAGATTTTAGCTTTCCTATTTTGAATCCTAACATAATCCTCCATACAACAATACAAGATTAAATATAATAATGATTGTTGGATTGAACAAAATGAAAACCTATTAAGTGAAATGTGAAAAACCCATTATTTGTCTTGTGGAAAATAGCAACACAAAGAAACTGATCAACATCAGCATCGCTTTTGTAGCTCATAAAATGATAAGAAAAAATCCACTCTTTTTACTCGGTTAAATTACGAATCATTGTTTCAGTTTCCACTTCAAACCATCTATTCAGACAACAAAGGCAACACAACAAACCACAAATATATTGACACAAATAACAATGCAAAAAAAAAAAAAAAAATCCAAAGCAACAAAAATATGCGAATTGCGAAACCAATTACGAATTTACTAAAAAGGAAATGAGTTTCCAAAGCAACAAATTATCATCCTCCTACATTTTTCCACATATAATTAAAAGTTCCTTCTTTACAAACCGAACAAATAACCACGC
The DNA here is from genome assembly GCA_003430845.1 of Xanthoceras sorbifolium. Taxonomy (NCBI): domain Eukaryota; kingdom Viridiplantae; phylum Streptophyta; class Magnoliopsida; order Sapindales; family Sapindaceae; genus Xanthoceras; species Xanthoceras sorbifolium. The sequence goes on from CM010617.1 coordinate 32,229,412, forward strand.
CCCGACTACATATGGAAGTTAATTGACTATCAATTCATATAGGAAAAAAAAAAAGGGGGGAAAACTATATTATCATCATTAGTCCAATTAAGCACGCTCGCCCCGGATTCGCCTTGCGAGCTGGATATCTTTCGGCATAATGGTGACACGCTTGGCATGAATCGCGCAAAGGTTGGTGTCCTCGAACAGACCCACAAGGTATGCCTCAGCAGCCTCCTGAAGAGCAAGCACGGCGTGACTCTGGAACCTCAAATCAGTCTGCAAATAACAGAGGCAAAACAAAAAATGTATATCAGATAACCAAACGACAGTAACAATAATAATACTTGAATTTGAAAGATTACAAGATCTTGAATTATTGGGCAAGTGAAATACCTTGAAGTCTTGTGCAATTTCACGAACCAGACGCTGGAAGGGCAACTTGCGGATCAAAAGCTCGGTGCTCTTCTGGTACTTACGGATTTCACTGTAATGTATAAATAAACAAATCAATTAACATACATAATGAATTTACATATCAAGACATGTAAAGCATAGAAATGAAATAAGACATTTGAATTGAAGAACAAATCGAACGAGTCGTGACAATTACCGTAGAGCGACTGTTCCAGGACGGTAACGGTGAGGCTTCTTGACTCCGCCGGTGGTGGGAGCAGATTTCCTTGCAGCCTAATTTGATTAAATAATAAAACAATTAGAACCCCAAATTCCTCTGATACAAACGCCTAATTTAAAGAAAAAACTACAAAAATTCCAAAAAATCTTGAAACCCTAGAATCGAAATGCATAACATAATAACCCTAACGGCCTAACAATTCTGAGAAACTGTCCCAACAAGGAAAAATTTATAACATACCTTGGTGGCGAGCTGCTTTCTTGGAGCCTTTCCACCTGTAGACTTACGAGCGGTTTGCTTGGTACGAGCCATTCCTCTTTCAAATCAACGAAACAAAATCGAACAACTGCATATTTTGTGACAAAACAAAAATAAAATCCAATCAGATCTTGAACCAGGGACTCGATTCCACGAACCCGTCAATTAAAAAAAGAAATCAGAAAATTCAGACATACCTTTTCGAATCACGAAAAATAAGAACCCAAGAGAGAATTAATCTTGATCTTGTAAGACGTGTAAAACCAGAAAAGCGAATTGTCAACATATGAAAGTACGGGGCATTTATATAGGTAGGTGGTGGTTAGGTCGGTTTAACGTGGATAGAGAGTTCAAAAAAAAGGCCATAATCTGCGTAGACGTCTCTGATTGGTTCTTTTGTTTGGATGTGGATTGCCAGCGTGGACGAGTTGTGCTTCTTTTGTGAGATAAAAACAAAGGGAGTTTTTGTGTCGATGACTCAGTGACTCGGCCTAAAATGGAATGAACCGTTATTTTACTATAATTTTATTTACCCTATACGCTGACGTTTTGTCCTTTCTACGTTTTGCACGTGTTTCAAATTCGGACTTGTGGGAACTTCATGTTTCAAATTTTCAAATTAACAATAATAGAATTTTATACTTAATAGAGTAATTAAAAACAACATAAAAGATTTCGATTCACTTCCTAATAGGTACGTGCATCTTCTAAGTGCAATGGAGGGTGCCGCGAGCCCGTGACATTGTTAATTTCGTTTTACGCTTATAGATGTTAACAAGTTAGCTCGTAACCTAGATAAATTAACTATTGTTAGGGATTATAATTTCGTTCTCGTATAAGAGGTTCCTCCTAGTCTATTACGGCTAGTTATGGGGGACTCTAATTTTGTATAATTCTTTTGGTTTATTATATCCCTGACTTTTTTAAAATAAGAAAAAAAAAATCTAACCTATGTATATTGTATATGGGTCCATTATACAATTTACACTTGTGGCCTAGATAGGGTAATTAGGTTCATTATTTAACTCAATATTTAGGTCTAACCATCATAAAAATATTAATATATTGGTTGGTGATTACTTAAAAATCAATTGGATACGACGTTTAATTGAATATTGAAGAGATATCTTATAACCATCTATTTTAAAGTCAAATTTTCCATATTAAGCACAAATTATCATCTAAGTTGTAATGTCTAACTAATATATATCGTAGACAACAAATGTGTCAATGTAATTTTAACCGTGAAAAATGTTCATATCTAGTCTAGGTTGATAATTACTTGAAAATAATTTGAATATGTCATTTAATTGAATGCTAGAGAGTTATAATCATTTATTTAAATTTCAAAATTTCGATCTCGAATACAAATTATTATCTAACCTATACATGTCTAATTAATATATATATCGTAGATAACGAACATGATAGATGCAATTTTAGTCGTGAAAAATGTTCATATTTGGGCTGAATTATTCTAACCCCTTTCAAAATCCAGACATGCTAATATTAACTTTTATTGGAGAAAAAAAAAATAGTATTAAAAATAAATGAATAGCTTAATGACCACTATCATCTTCAGTCATCTATTTGTTGTTGTTTTTTTCTTTCTAAAAAACAGACAGTTAAAAAGTATATCAACTGCATATTCATTTATAATTTAGGTAGTTAGTGCACATTCATTTTACATTAGTGATTAGGGTTCAAGTTTGACTATGTGTATTTATTTACATTTGTGAGTAGTTTTTTTTCTTATTATGGAAATAAATGTCTCCCGTTACGTAAGTAGATATCTGGACCACATATTTTGTGATTGATCTCGGTAGATACTAATAAACTTGTTATTTTTTTTCGAAATAAAAACTAGTGCTAATGAAAATGAAAACATTACATCAGTTATTGAGAATTACCCATAACAGAAGCTTCAATACAAAAAGGAAAGTCTTCAATCCAAACTAATTTATCCTCCATAGTTAACGCAAAATTGGCTAAATCATGAGCCACTTTGTTTGCCATTACAGGCCCGACACAGACATTGTTAACAGGAACATGAAGCATAATATTAAAAATCTCATGCATAACTAAGCCGAGTTCTGATAGAACATGAGACTTGGATCGAATAAGCTGAACCACAGTAACTGAATCAGATTCTAAAATAATAGGATGAAGGCCTATTTCTGCAGTAAGTTTGAGACCTCGAAGAAGGGCAATAGCCTCAGCCATTTCAACTGAAAATACAGCCTGATACCTCAAAGCACAAGAGGCCATAACCAAACCTTGACAATCATGAATCACCATACCTACACCAACTGATCCAGAATTAGTCGACAAAGCTGCATCTGAATTCACCTTATATACTTATGGATTCGGTGGCTCCCATTTGACATCTCGTCGGACCCCAACAACACCACTAGCTGCATCAGAAATACAAGAAAAAAATGTTGAACGATAATCCTCCAAAAATGAGAAAGACCAATTAATAATATCACAAATCAGCTTAAAAAGGCTTGGAATGAACAAAACAATTCCTTCGATACTAAATATGCCAGCAAATTACAGCAAGATGTTCCAAGTCTGGTTGGCAGATATAGGAGAAATAGGTCAACATAAAGGACAAGTAGGAGTTGCAGGCACTTTGTGGGCAGCCAAATTGACCATAGTAGGGATTCAATTAAAACATGTCTTCCAAACAAACAATTTTATTTTTGGTGGAATCACATGGTTTTGAAAATAAATTGGAATAAACACAATACACTCCTTTAACTGAAAAATGACCATTTTTATTATAGCGTCAACAAAGAGCATCAACACATAAGACATTTACCGTGGTGGTTTGGAGGCTTGCCTTGGTGGTTTGGAGGCTTTAAAACCTTCAAGCTACCAAAGTTTAAACTTTAGCGGTGTAAATATGTAAATATTTATTTTTCACCATTACCTATAATACCTCAATTGTGTGGGTAAACCTCTCCCCCGTGTGAGAATAGACCTCTCCCATTACTGGAAGTAGTTGTCCGGACCTTTGATCCCGGTAGTTGTCCGGTCCTTAAAAAAAATAAAATAAACAGCGTATTTATTTCGGTAAAAAACTGATAATTCTAAAAAAATTGAGGAGCAAAATGATTTTCGCCATTCTTTTATAATAAAACAGAGATTACCAGACCAGAACAGTGGAACCCATGAAAATGAAACAGAAACGATCTAGTCTTTTTTTCTCATAAACCAACCAACCCACCAAGTATGAAACTGAAGAAAACCATGAATCGTCAATCTAACAGGAATCTCGAGGCACAGCCCACATTGGAAGGTCGAAACGGACTCTTGTCCATGGCCCATTTTCGCTTCTCATCGCAATTCACAACACAAATCACAAAAAGAAGAAGAAGCCCTCTTTGTGGAAACCGCGCAGTAACTCTTCAAAGTTTAAACTTTTTGATTTTGATAAAATTGTAACACAAGAGAGGACATAGACAATTTCACAGCGATGGAAGGAAGAAAGGGAAAAGGCTACGGTTGGGCAATTTCAGCTGGATTAAACGCTGCTCTTGCCGCCGTTTCCGCGAAGTTCTTCTCTTCTCAGGTATCCACTTATCAGATCATAGCAGATTTGGCTTTTCAATTTTATCATTTTTCAATTGAATCAGGATATCATTGCTTTTAATTGATGACCTGACGCAGTTGTAACCATAGCTTTTATATTCTGTAAGTGAGCTTCAATAATAATTATACGTTTTCATGGTAATTTTGCTAGCAATTTGGCTGATAGAGAGCAATGATACGTGGTTGCTATTCTTTTGTTGATCTGATAGCTTTAGAGATAGTGGTTTGGCATACACCATTTTTCAGAAATTGGAATTCAGTCCTGTCTACTAATAGAATTAACTGAATCCCTAGCCTGTTGGAGAAACTTTTTCGAAAAGGATTTGAATTAAGGTTTTGTTTAGTAAGGGAATGTGATTGAAGGAAATCAAGATACCGTCGAATTTGCCAATTTGGATGGAAATGGAAACGTTGATGTGGTATTGACCAATAGGAAATTTACTACACCGGTTACCAATCCATTGATGCCAAAGATTTATATAGTTATTTTCTCGGCAGTCTTGTTGTTTCTGGTCATTGGGACTCTTCTACTTGTGCAAGCCTGCTTTTTGAAATGTGTTTTCTTTTTGGCAGTTTGTTCTGTTTTCTTGGTAGTGGCTTCTCTATATACGTCCGATAAGACTGGTCTTTGTTCAATCTCATAAATGGTCATCTGCAAAGATGTTCCAAAGTATATTAGTTATAAATTATCTAAACCTTCTTCTGTAGTTCTGTGAGACTTGTCTGTGTTAGTAGCTACACAGTCACAAGTTTTACACATGCTCGGGCATTCTGCAGTTTTTCATAAAGATAACCCATTCGTTAGGTCTGGTAAAAAACGGTGTATTGATTCATTTACTTGGATTTCAAGACTCAAATAGCCCTTAATCGAGCTGACACAATTACTTTTGTATGCGACTCATAGTTTTGACAGAAGATCTTGGTTTTTTACTTTTGCGGAATTCATGTGTATATAGAATTTTGTTGAAACATATTAACCTTAGAAAGAGTTTGTATATGGATTCTGCTTTTCTTCTACTTTTGCAATATATATACAGCCACCAACCCGTTTTCATTATTTTTTAGCCTGTTTCTCTTTTGAGTAGTGTCACTGATATATGAATTTTTGTTGTTCTTAACAGTTAGTTAAATATTGTATGATTATAATATTTAACGTCACAATGTGGGGATGTTACGTCAACAGTCTTAAAGCCCTCTCATCCCTACAGGCTACAGTTACAAACTTTGCTACTAACTTCCTCTCTTCTGGCATAGCTGGATTCTTTTTGTTTGAAGAAGCATTGTCATTTCAGGTAATTATTAAACAATGTGATCTATAATGTGAATATCTTAAGTACAAGGTTTGTGCATGCCTTAATTATTTGCGTTGTAAAAGGACTTTGTTGCCCCATGAAAATTATCATTTTTGTGCCTTTATAAACTTTCCGCTGTATAAGTTGGTATATCCATGATTCGTGAGTTACTTCACATGTAAAAGATCTGGGCAAAAGTGGACCTTTACCTCTGGTTATGGTTGATGATTATAGCATGCAGTGCTTTGTTTCTTTTTCAAAAGAGAATAAATAATAATAATAGAAAGAAAGTTTATTGCAAATTTTGAATGTCATGGTTTGGTGACTTACACCTTGCATTGTTTGTATAGGTGCTTTTTAAATTGAGAAACTGAAAAAACTACCAGTTAATAAGTGAATATGTGTAACAGGGTAAATTATGATGGATTCTGTTCTGAATCAGGCAATGTCAAAACTTTCAGTTTGCTCTTGGCCTTCAGTTGGTAATATCGTATTTCGGATTCATTGACTTTCTATGCCATTGTTTGGTAGATGAATGATAATGCTGGCTTATCAAGATTATGCAAGAAAACAACCTAACGTTAAAAAGTGAAAGATTAACTCTAGTTTTGCATTTCAGTGAAAACAAAAACACTTCATGCAGCGTTTTCATTTCTATTTATAGTTACTGATTATATGGGATTAGTTTCAAATTGTTTTCCAAGATTACATTGCAGTATTGATGGATAATTGAGCTTGAGATGTTTGTTGCCAAAGTAGTAACTGTTTTAGTAATATTACTTGTTAATTTGCACATTCCTGCTAAAAAAACTCGTTTAACAGTGGTTTGCAGGTGCATTGTTAATTGTGATTGGTGTACTCATTCTAAGTAAATCAAGCGTAGAGCTGAAGACCAACACAGATTGAGGATGGGAACGCTCATACGTAATTTTCTGTTACAAGTGAACTTCATTGAAGAAAATTTCGAGCTTATACATTGGTACTCTGCCCGTTTCAGAAAGATTTTTGTTGATCTTCGGATACTCTAGTGCCGCTTTTAAGGTTGTTATGTTTTCATATAAAAATTTTCAGGTTCAATGATAATGTAGGATAAAATGTTCTCTTAAACCCTTGTATTAATTATGTTAATCATCTTTTTTCTGCACAAAAAATTCAGGATCAAGGGCCATCAAGATATGGTGTAAAAGATTGGCTCAGGATATTAGAAGATGATAAGAATTTGGTTAAAAGGGCTGCTCGCTGACAGAGCTATTAGTCATTTACTCGAAAATAAACTTTTCCATCTTTTAACACAAATTATTACTTGAGTTGTACCTGTCTAATTAATATTTATCTTAGACAATAAATGTGTCGGATGTAATTTTAACCGTGAAAAATGTTCATATTTGGACCGATGATTACTTAAAAATGAATTGAATATGTCGTTTAACTGAGTGTTAGAAAGAGAGTCATTTACTTAAAAATCAACTTTACTATCTTTAATCACAAATTATTATCTAAATTGTACTTGTCTAGAGTAGACAATGCATGTAAAATTCAATTGAATATGTCCTTTAATTGAATACTAGAGAGCTATAGTCATTTATTTAAAAATCAAATTTTCCATCTTTTTACCCAAATTATTATCCAAGTTGAAAATGTCTAATTAATATTTATATTTTAGACAACGAATGTGTTGTATGCAATTTTAACCGTGAAAAATACTAGAGAGTTATAGTCATTTATAAATTAATATATATCGTATACAATGAATGTATTGGATGCAATTTTAATTTGTAAAAAATGTTCATATCTAAGGTGATGATTACTTGAAAATCAATTTAATATGTTCTTTAATTGAATGCAAGAAACTTATAGTCATTTATTTTAAAAATTAAAATTTCCATCTTTAACATAAATTATTATCTAAGTTGTACATATCTAATTAATATATATATATATATATATATATATGCAATTTTAGCCGTAAATAATATTCATATTTGGACAGATGATTCTAACCCTCTTAAAATTCAAACAGGTTAATATTAAGTTTTATTTAAAAATAAATAAATTTTTTTACGGGGTACAATTACAATATTAATGACTGTCAGAATATGTCGAGATTAATGACAAAATGTGTGGTCCGATTATCTATTTTTATAACGGAGATATCTACTTACATAATAAAGGGAAAAAAATATCTGTATATATATATATATATATATATATATACTGTGTTGGGCGAGAATTTACTGGAAGAATATCCAAAAATGAATGAATATGTGAATGGCCACTGTACTATCATCTTCTGTGATCTGTCTCCTATATTTATTTTTCCTTAAAAAAAAAAAAAGACAGTCATAAAGAGTGCACCTACTTCTGTTTCTGTCCTGATAAGACTGTTACAAGTATGTGCAAATAAACTGTAATTGAAGATTCTTTTAAAATTAAACAGAGATTAGCAGACCAAAAGAGAGGAGCCCATGAAAATGAAACAGTCACTATCTTGTCTTTTTTCTCCACAACCAACCCACCAAAGCATAAAACTGAAGAAAACCCTGAATCGTCCATCTAACAGGAATCTCGAGGCACAGCCCACATTGGACGGTCGAAACTGACTCTTGTCTATGGCCCATTTTCGCTTCTCATCACAATTCACAACACAAGGATCACAACAAAGGAGGCCTCCTTGTGAAACCGCGCAGTAACTCTTCAAAGTTTTTTAACCTTTTGATTTTGATGAAATGAAACACAAGAGAATATAAAAGGGAGACAAAGACAATAGTAGATAGATGAGTTTTGTGAAGAGAAAAAACTGAAGACTGTAAAAATACCCAACAACGAAAGAAATAAAGTAGAAATTCTCTTGCTTCTCTCTCTCTCTCTTCTCTTCTCTTCTCTTCTCTTCTACTGTTCTCTTCCACAGATTTTTCGCCTTCCGTTTGGGGTTCTTGCTCTCTCTCTCTCTCTTGTTCTTTGGCTCGTGAGTTTCACTTTATCTTCCAGTTGTATTTTCTTTTTGTCTGTGTTTTCAATTTGAAGTATCTGATTATTGTTATTTCTTTGCAACTACCGTTAAAATTTATGTTTTTCTTTTTTATTTCCTGAAATGGGTATTTCGGAAAATAGTTGAAGTTATATCACTGTGTACTTCTATTCAATTTTGGTTTTTGTGTGTGCAAGTGAAGCTTGCTTTTGAGTGGCTGAGAAGGGTTTTGATTTCTGCTGTTTTGAGCTTTTGCGAAGGAATGGTTATTTAGATTGTTTAGTGGGTGGATTTTGAATGTTCTATTTGGAGTATTGGCAGCAAATTAGATGTTTTTCAAGTTTCTTGTTGGAGCTCAAAATTTTGGCCTTTTTTAAGTGCTTGACTTGAAGAAAAGTTGGATCTTTTTTGAGTTTTGGGTATAGTTGAAATCTTTATGCTTGATTTCTGCTTAGAGAACTGGTATTTTAGTACTATTGTTATAGCCTTCCATTTTAGTATTATTGATAGGTTTATAAATTGTAGTGGGTGCTGAATAACATGTTGCTACATCTCATCGGTCCTGATTAGAAATGTTAAAGTTGGGCTATTGTGTTTAATTGATTAGGGATACGATTTATGTTGCACGTAAGGGGGAAATGGGCAAAATGTATGCGAGTTTTGATGCATTGTAGCTGTTTTATGATCACAGACTAAAAGCCATAACCTTAAAACCTCTGGTCATTCTGGGCATCTCATGCAACTGATAGATGGTTACTGATATCTGTTTCTCTACATGCATTTTCACAGTTGTGCAGATATAATCTGACCTTCTTAGAGTTTGTATGTATTTCTTAGTTCTTATGAAGCAGTAGATAGTTTAATTAAAACTAAAAGTTGACATGATTTCTTCTACAATCATCAGATTAGAAATAGAAATGAAATTACTTCATAGTTTTTCAGATTGGTATTCATAGCACCGAAAGTAATGATCATTTTTATCAATTCTGTTGCTAGTATGTGGGATGCTTGCCTCCTGAAGCCTTGTATTGGCATCAAAATTGAATTTCTAGTTGCGACGTTTTGGTTTCATACTTCCAATAATAACTATCGTCTAATATCTATTATTGCTTGCTTATTTCTACTTATATTCTTATTCGGTTTGTTGAGAAACTGTCCAGGCTGGGATCTTTAGGTTTACAACCTCTAGTTTGCCCTATCTCCCAATACTTCTTTAAAATTCATTACATTTGCTTTAAAACCTTTCAGACCCCATCCCAACTGTTTTGACATCTAAAATTTGTGCAACTTTTACTTATCCTTTTGGGTATGCATCAGTGCTACACATATGTGAGTGATGTCATTTCCTTGTAAAAGATATAAGCTTCCCTGTGAAAGAGATATCAATCTGTTTGAAATGCGCATGGTTTATTTTGACCAGTTACTGTCAAAATTTTCCTATGCAGTTGTGCTTGTGGTGATTATGCGTTCTTAGAATCTTGTTTATTTTCATTGAATTTCTTTACTCCAAGTTGTTTGTGCTTCAGTTCACTTTAGTGTGTTCGCTGGGTGCTGGCTCTGTATGCCAGACAATAGTTGCTTGTTTATTTTCAATTACTGAGGATATGCCCTAAAAACCAAGTCTGAATGGTCTTATTATTCTTCCCATGCTTTCTTTACTTTGATATGCAGGACATCCATCCATGATCCATGAAAATATTTTGAGGCTTAATTGAGTTAGCATTGCACTTACACTGGAGTAGTCTTTCTGTTATCTGCAATTACAACTTCTTTGGATCTCAAATGGATGACGGTGGGCATCGTGAAAATGGGAGACACAAAGCTGATCAATATAAAGCAGCTCAGGGACAGGTATTTACAAGCAATTCTGCAGATAATGGAATATGTTCAACATCTTTGAATTTTATTTGTTTATCAATATATGCAGAGTTTATTTTTCCACATTATTCTGTCTGATGATGATTTTTTCACTGGTGTTATAACAGTGGTTTATGCATCATCAGCCATCTATGAAACAGATAATGTCTCTTATGGCTGAGAGAGATGCAGCTGTACAAGAAAGAAATTTGGCTCTTTCCGAGAAGAAGGCAGCCATTGCAGAGCGAGACATGGCATTCCTGCAGCGAGATACAGCAATTGCAGAACGAAATAATGCTATTTTGGAGCGAGACAATGCCATTGCAAGTCTTCAGTATCGGGAAAACTCCTTGAATACTGGTAACATGTCCTCTTGTCCACCCGGATGCCAAATCTCACGTGGGGTGAAGCATATGCACCATCAACAGCAACATGTACACCATATGCCTCACATGAGTGAAGCTGCTTATAACACAAGGGAAATGCACCCAAGTGATGCTCTTCCAGTATCTCTTGGTGCTTCTGAGGCTGCAAAGCCAAGGCGGGGTAAAAGAACAAAGGAGGCCAAGGCCATGTCACCTAATAAGAAGACTTCAAAATCTCCTAGAAAGATCAAGAGGGAGAATGAGGACCTGAACAAGATCGTGTTTGGGAAGTCAAATGAGTGGAAGAGCACACAGGATATGGATGGTGGTGATGATGATGTAAACAAACAGTTGGTTGTATCTAAGTCCGATTGGAAGGGTCAGGTCCTGGGTTTAAACCAGGTTACATTCGACGAGTCAACAATGCCAGCGCCTGTATGCTCATGTACTGGGGTCCTAAGGCAGTGTTACAAGTGGGGAAATGGGGGATGGCAGTCTGCTTGTTGCACAACCACAATTTCAATGTATCCACTGCCAGCAGTGCCCAATAAACGCCATGCCCGTGTAGGTGGCCGCAAGATGAGTGGAAGTGCGTTTAACAAGCTACTTAGCCGCCTTGCAGCTGAAGGCCATGATCTGTCAAGTCCAGTTGATCTAAAGGACAATTGGGCCAAGCATGGAACAAACCGTTACATAACAATCAAGTAGATTTTCTGGATGGAGTAGAGAAACTTTCATTAGAATCAGCAAGTGCTCAATTTTTCTTGAGCTGTGGGAGAAAATAAGTAAGAATATTATGTAACTGTTTCCAGAATTGCTCGGGCCAGCCAAATTTCTCATTTTCTACGAATTGGTGTACATCATCACTCGTCAAGTTTTCATTTTAAACTCTACCCACTATCATTTTTGTTGTTCTTGTTAGTAAGAGATGTTCCAAAAGTAATGGAGGGCTGTTTCTCATTGTCTTAGTTTGACCATAGATTAAAATTTGGTGTACTCGAGCAATCTATCCATGTAACTCCAGAAAATTGTAAAGCGTTGTATGTATGTACCATCTCAAATTCTCAACATCTAATTGTACTTGTACTTAATAAAGTTATTCATCTAGCTATATATTTCCTGCAACTTGTCCATGTTCTGGGTGATTCGATTATGTGCCAAAAATGATCATCAAGTGAATATCAAACAAGAACTTAAATCAAATGGTCACTGAATTTGTTTTCCTGATATGGGTTTGGGAAATTGATCTAAATTGTGTTTGTGTCAGATCACAAAATTATCATCACTAGTCATCAGCCAGGGATAACTGTAATATATATGCTCTCATCATACACAAACACTGGTGAGTTATAAAATCATGTTTAAAAAAAATGGCTTTTAAAAGAAAAAGTTGAAATTTTTTTAGATAGAAAAAGCCTCAGACCGTCCTAGTTCATGAATTTCTAACATTTATGCAAGTCAAAATAACTCACATTTCTGTCAACCTTTTGAAATCATCACAGGCTTCTATCAACCACAAGAAAAACATAAACAAAAACCAAAAACACTGGAAAACAGAAGGAAAGTATTGACAGTAACAATTAAGAGGAATGGTAGAATTTTCAAAAGTGTCAGACTTGATGAAATATCAGCACATTAAACTCAGACAGGGATAACTGTATATTTCATGTTTCTCATCATCCACAACCCACATGAAAATTCATAATATATTGACCTAAAAATATATAAAAATGAAAACTTTACAAGAAATTGAATATAAAATCAGCATGGAAGAGAAGCATCAGATCTTCCTATTCAATGAAATCGAATCATCATACTCAAAGCAAAGCCTGAGCATTCAACCATTTCAAATATTCATCATTTGGGCCTCTCCACATCTGTACACAAAACGAAGAAATCATGCAACTTTTTGAGACTCAAAAGACAAGAAAAGCATAACCCTAATAGCAACGACAATGGAGAACAGGAGAAGGGATGGTTACGGCGATTATGCTAGCTAGGGTTTTGTAATTTGAGTGAGCTCAAGATCTCAATTTATAAGAAGATTTAGGTGACTGGGGTTTTTGTGTTGGGGGTTTAATCCAACGGCTGAGAAATTTTACGGCAGGAAAATAGGTTGTTATCTTGATTGGTCATTTAGTCACTGTCACAGACAAGTTTCATGAGGCCACGTCATGACGTTTGGCACAGTTTTCCAACACGAAAAAAAATCTACGGCAGTGACGAAAGAGAATAGATTCGCACGAAAGAGAGAAACGCGTGTATTAATTTATTTTTTTTAAAAAGTAAATAATAAAAAAATCCACCCTTGTCCCTACACACGCGCCTTGTGTGTCTGTCTCGGTAATTTTGAGGTTCCACAGATTATTTTATTTTATTTTTCTCTTCTAACTTGGCAAGTTTGTAAATTTCGTTTGATTACCGCCATATTTGGGAGACGAAGTTGCCATTTGCAGATTCACTTGACATTTTTGGTAGCTCATTTGCCGTGTACGGGGATTTATTCTATGTAGTGTATGTATTGATTCATTGTACTGGACCAACTCCAGGATTTTTTTTGTAACCCCGATATATACATATAGTATACGCTTCTCAATAAAACTATAGAAGCAATTTTTACTTTATTTTACTTTAACTTCTCCGATTCATGTAATGTTCAGGATTTCAGGATTTTTAGGGTTTTAATTATAGCCTGGGAAGTGAAACTTATGCAGAAACTGAAACTACAGTCATCTTCAATCACGGAGACTCGTAGGAATTTGGATGTACCGATTTATGGTGGTGGTGCGACGAGTCAAATGGGAGCTCCAGTGTATAACAACTTCAGTCCTGAGAGCAACAGGAGACCAGGTATACCTCCATCACACCCGAATAACCACCCTGCATTGCCTTATTCGCAAATGATGATGTCTTCTCGTAATTCGAATTTGAATTCGAAACCGAGACCATCACAATATAGGTCTCTGTCTCAGCCTTCTGTTTTTGATTTATTGCCTCCTATTAGTCCAACGAATCCATTGACTCATAATCGTGAGTCACCACTGTCATCTGTTGTTGTTGCTGACCGAAATTTGAGCAATGTGTCTGTGGAAGAAAGAGCTGGTAATTCACATGGATTATCAGTTCCTTCTCCTGTTAATATAGTTAATGCTTCGATGGTTGGTGAGAATTTGCCTCCTCGGAAAGGACATAGACGATCTATTAGTGATACTCCATTAGGATTTTCAGCTATGATTCAGTCATCGCCACAATTGATGCCAATTAGGAGTAGGGGAGTATTGGATGTGCCGATTCCTGGGAGGGAAACTTCGGTGAGTCAAAAGCCAATTCAGCTAGTGAAGCGAGAATCTGAGTGGAATGACAAGGATGGAAAGGACAATGTAGAAGGTATGGGAGAGAGGAAATTGGAGGGAGAGTTTTTAGATGACTTGTTAAGTGTGTATATGAACTTGGACAGTATTGATACATTGAACTCGTCCGGAACTGAGGATAAGGATTTGGATAGTAGAGCTAGTGGCATGAAGACAAATGTAGGTGAAAGTAGCGACAACGAAGTGGAAAGCGGCATGAATAGAAATTCAATGGGGTTGCAGGGTACTAGTTCGAATGTTTCAAGCGAGAGAAGGGAAGGAGTCAAGAGGAGTGCCTGTGGAGATATTGGTCCGGCTGCTAGGCATTATAGAAGTCTGTCGATGGATAGTTATATGGGGAGTTTCAATTTCGATGATGACACAGCAAGGCTTCCTCTGCAAACTCGGGTTGATCAACTTTCACCTGGCAGTCCAATTGATGATAAATTAGCTAAGTTGAGCTTCGAGTTGAATGGTGAATTCAGTGAAGCTGAGCTGACAAAGATTTTGGCAAATGATAACCTTGGTGAGATTGCATTATCAGATCCCAAGCGTGTGAAAAGGTGTTGTGCTTTTGATCTTTATCTGAAATAATGTTTGTGATTAAAGACAAGGAAGTAAATATCGGGGTCCCAATTTTTGGAAACTTTGTTGGAAATATCGCCAATATCCTCAAAATATCGAGGCCTCCAAAATATGGAAAATATCGGGATATTTCAGTCAAAATATCGATATTTACTTCCTTATAAAAGTTCGTAGGGTTTCTTTTCTCATGTTTGATTTATTTGTCACAGGATTCTGGCTAATCGTGAATCAGCTGCCCGATCCAAGGAGCGAAAGATGCGATACATGACAGAATTGGAGCAGAAGGTGCAAGCTCTGCAGACAGAGGCAGACACATTGACTTCCCAGATTGCATTTTTACAGGTAGGTATCTACAGTTTTGATCATTTTGCCCAATTATCATCTTTTTGCCCCTTTTTTTTTTTGTTATTAACCCTAAAGTCTAAACTTGGTATTGTTTACCTTGTTTGTATTCAGAGAGATTCCGCAGGACTTGCAACTGAGAATAATGAGTTGAAATTCCGCCTTGAGGCTATGGAGCAACATAATCATCTCAAAAATGGTATTAAGCTTTTCCTTTTTGGTTGCCCTAATCATATACACTAGTAAATTGAGGCTGTCCTTGATTTGTTTATACTGAATTAGATGTTTTGCTACAATATTTTCTGAATGCTTAAAATGTGTAAAATATCTTCATTATGTTTTTCTTTTTGTTCTGCTAGTGCTATTCTCCTATCGTTCTATGGGATGTAAACAGGCTGAAGAGAGTTTTCTCTCACTGCATTTCTCTTAGCAAATTTGATTGTCATGCTTTGTGATATGATAATTAATGTTATTCGCCATGTGCTTAACAAAATCTTTTGTGGATGCAATTTTTAAATTTACTTGACTATTATTCCTAAGTCTAAAATGATTGTAGTCAGCCAGCTTGACTCTGGCTATACATTTTACTGTTCTGGTTTATTTAGACTTGAAATTTAGTCTACATCCAAGCCAATTATATGGACATAGTAACTTGTGTTGACATAGTTGCATTTTGATTGAGATTTGTCTCTATGGCACTTTTGTGAGTTTTGAATGTTCATGATCTAAGTTCTATAACCTCATTTCGGTACAAGTATAGGTGACTTTATGCTATCATTATCTGCTCCTTTTTCAAGATTGCAGAACAGTGTTTCAGACTATCACGTAACTTATAGATGGAATGTACTAATAATATCCTAATATATTCAATTCATAATGCACATAAACAATGCGTGATTTTCTTGGTTTAACATGAGTGGTAGATGATTGTCTATATATTAGGCAGATGATGATGATGTGCTATTGTTTTATCATGTAGAGACTAGTCTTGAGATGGTTTTAAATGTTTTTATTTTACTACATAAGGATTAGTGTTTAATGTGGTTTTGATATTATTTGATATTCTTGGTTTAACTTCAGCAGTTGTGCGTGCTTGAATTTCCTGAAAGTTCTTGGTATTGAATATAAATGTATCTTGTTGAATTATAGTGTTAGTACCTGCTTTGCTTTTACGATACTTTCTTTTCTTACTTTTGTCCTGTGATGATTATTAGGAATAATTCTATTATTGAATATTGTAATTTTTATTAACCATGTACATAACATTAAGGTCATTGATATTAATTTTTTCTATGCGATCTTGAGACAATTAATCTTGGAGACTGCCAATAATTTGATGTGACAATGAATATTCCATTGAATGAGGATCCCCATTTATCAGGTGTTTAAAGGTTGATAAGAAGAGAGAAAAGGCTGTCAGTGGAAATAAAGTCCATTCAAAACTGTGAAAAGATATGTAATTGTTGATGAAATATGACGTAATGAGCCTGAGCATGTTTATATAAATAGATAGACAATTTTTACATTTCTTTCTTTGAAATATAAGAGGGGTGGTAAAACCAACTTCTAATCTATTATTTTCACTTGTAATAATCTGTTAGATGTGGTGCAAAACCACTATTCTGTTATTTAGCTAATCCCTCTAGGTTCATCAGGCATTGCTATGGTTGAGATTTCATTGAGCAACTGCAACTTTTTTCTTATTCTCAGATGTGCCAAACTTGTCATTAGAGTCCCAATTTCACAATTGTCATATTGCGTGTAATTGTAGAGCGATGCAACCTTCGATTTTAACTTCTCTTGGCATTCTGTTTTCAGTGTCAAATGGAAACCATGCTTGAACATCTAGAATATGTTTCCATGTAAGAACTTTCTTTTTGGTATGCATCAGTGTTACGTAACCAATATCTTTTTCAGATTTTCTGCTTATTCATTCTGCTGGTATTTGTTGTCGTGCATGTGTGGTATTTTTTTAGGATCGATCTTTTGTCCCTTGTATAATGTTTGTTAGCACTGATACAAGTAATTATAAATTGCACTAGTTTAGTTCATTGCTAGTCCAGCAGTTCTATCATCGAGAGCATCGTGTGTATCAGTTTTCTCTTGCTAGTGTCATTTCCATATCTAAATGCAACTTAGTGTGTCTTGTCTAATTTCATTTTTGTTTTCACAATTTATCCCATTGTCTTGAGATCAATGCTTATTTTATTCCATGTATTCAGCATAAAATATTCATTCTCTTTCGTTTTTTATTTGATAGCTTTAAATGATGCATTGCTAGCGGAAATTGCAAGAATGAAGCGTCCTGCTGGAGAGACGAGTGGAGAGGCCCATCTAGCAAGCTGCACGCCTCAGCAGCTTCCCATCAATAATCAGATGCTCCAGCGTCAGCGTCCGCGGTTGAACGAACTCAACTTGTACCAGTTACAGCAGTGGTACCAGCGATATCAGCAGCTACAGCAACAGCATCCTCAGCCTAACCAAGTGCAACCCCAGCCGCAGAATGGTGAGGCTGCTGCACCTGAGTCGAAGTAATATACTTCCAACTCAGCCATGAACTTCCGTTGATGCAAATCGCAGACTCTGAATTTGAAATAAAGGTAGTATTGGATCGTTTATTGGCTATCCAATAATGCTACTAGTATCATTCGCATCTGAATGAACATAACTTGACCATCGATTTGTTCGTTGGTTGTTGTCGAGACTATAGACTATGAAGCTACACTCTTCCCTGTTCATGCATTTGTCTGCAATAATGTTCAGGTTTATAATGAAGGATTTTTTTTTATAGACTTTTAAATGGGTGGCGCTATAGTTTCTTAAATTTTAATGATTTTATGACGCGTTAGACAAGTTAACATGACCAGTGAACACACAGCTTATCTTAAAATTGGTCACTGTTTATCATAATATACGAATAATTTCATGAGAAATATCAAATGTGCTTATAAGCCTGCTTGAAAGTAAACATAGTTGTTAAATCTAAAGCATGTATGGACTTTTGTGATTACCTTGTCTAGTATCTATTCACATATTAGATTCTCAATTGTTAGATATTTCAATCAGGTTGAGAACTGATCTATTTTCAATAAATTTAGAATTCGGATCTCAATGGGGTGGTTACCATTAGGTTATGCTTGTGACCGCAGAACAACTATTGTTGGGTTTCACGAATCTATATATAAATATAGAACAAGTTTTTAATGCTAACCGAAATCAAATAACTTTAAAAGATCGATTTCATTTGAGATGGTTCACCGATAAACTCCTCACACCTACTCATCATTGAGACCTACTGTGATTGTTGCTTGTTATCAATACAACGAATTTGAAGACAATAGTTTCTGGATAGCAATTGTCTTGGCCATGGATGTATATAATTAATACCCAAACCAAACAAACAGATTGGGCATTATGTATATAATCATATCATCATTGATTTTCTGAACAACTATTAATTTCAATAGAACTTCTACTTTCATTTTGTTTTGTCCTTTCAATTCATGAAATGACGTATACTTCACTTGTTTCTTGCACCACTAATACTATGCAAACAAAAAAAATCAACCCAAAAATCGACTATAATAACATGATAAATAACTTAAGAAGTGGATGTGTTTGAACACGAATGGGGTGCATTTAGCTTCTACTGTTCTTTACATTTGACTAGATCTATTTAAGGAACCAAACAAAGTCAAATGTCATCAAAAAGCCTGTCCACATCCAGGGCCCACATAATGGGCACTGACCCGAATAGTGGCCCAAAGAATCCGAAAAGACCGTGTTGGAAACATAGGACCAGACCAATCTTGTTAAACTGACAAAAAACAACAACAAAGTGGATAAGGTGGGTTTATAAAAACTTCGACTCTTGCTTTTTTTTTTTTTTTTTTTTTTATTGTGTGATTGGCCAAGACAAAGTTTTTTTACTAATTATTTTTAAATTAATTAAATATTTTTCTATTATAATTTAATATATATATTTTTCTAAATAAAAATAGCTATTAGAGTACGAAGAGACAACATAGAAAGAAATGAAAAAAAATATATATGACAATGACTAGAGTCTAGAAACAATAAAATTAAAAAATTAAAATAAAAGGAATAAATAAGGAAAAAAAAAGAAAAAGAAATGGTACAGTTACAGTACATTAAATTACACAACAGAAAAGAGAGAAACAAAACTCTCTCCACAAATCGCCATTTAATTGCCTTTATATTAATAAAGTCGCTATTCTTGGAAAACCCCAAAACAAAATCCCTTTTTATCCTTTTTATATACGCACTCACGCATCAACCCCTGCATTTATTTATTTTTATTTTTGAATTAGGGTTTCGTTTTCTTCTTTCTTATTTTTATTTTTGGCTTCTTCACTTTCACTTAAAACCCTACTCCTCCGATCTCCACGACTAGCCGTTAACCACCGTTTCCCGCCAATTTGAGCATTATCTGAGCCGTTGCTTGTTCGTATTTCAAATACCAGCCGTTGGATCTGCTCCATTCTGGTATATTTTTTTTCTTTTGTGAAAAGGAGAAAGAAAAAATTTGACCTGAAATGGCAGGGGTTGAAGCGGAGAAGAAGGTGGAAGATGAGGTGGAAAAGGGAGGAGAGCTACTGTTTTGCGGTTCCACGTGTTGGAATGTTGTTGGTCGGCGCAAAGGCGCTGTTGAAGGCAACTTGGTCTCTCCAACTCGTCTTCGTCCTCTTGTTGGAGTAAATATTCGCTTCGTCGCCTCCGGTTGCGGTTAGATGAATAATATAACGCACATTATTTTTCTTTTTTTTTTTTCTAACGTGTTCCATTTCATTTTTTACATTTTTGGTTTTTGTTGTTTGATAGTTTTATAATGAAGTGGGATATCATTTCAATTTTTGTTTTGTTTTTTTTTTTGTTGTTTATGGTGATGTAGCATCATGTCATTGTGTTGCGTTGGATGTTGAAGGGCGTTGCTACACATGGGGCCGCAACGAGGCATGATTAAACTCACTTCTAAAACTATTGCTTGTGAACATATAGGTATGCCCATATTCTGCTCTGTTTATTTTTACTAATGAAGCTTAGCTTTGTGCGTGCAGAAGGGGCAGCTGGGTCATGGAGATAAAATTCAGCGTGATAGGCCGACAGTTGTTTCCGAGCTTGCAAAGTAAGTTGCTGCTTCTGGGATCAATACCATGTATAGCTTCCATTTGACAATGTTGAGAGATTTTCTAAACTTAGTTCTTTTTTGTCTCTTGTTGTAGAAAAGTTTCTTAGATAATATCTCTTAATTATGGAATATTTTTAACCACGGTTGAAGGGGTTCCGGTGCTAAGGACTCATACCTATTAAACTTCTCATTTGGGATTACAGAGCTTTGTATAAAGGCTGCACATTTGTGCTTAGAGTCCGTTATAGTAAAAAGAAAAATGTTTTGGTTGTGAAAGACTATCATCTCAGTGCATGAAAATGATATGGGAAAATAAGCTTTGACAATCTAAACTGTTTATTCATAGGTTTTCTCTTTTACCTTGTACCATTGAATATTTTGGCATTCTTCTGTTAGTTGCTGTTGGTTGTTTAAATCTGGTCATAAACTTCAATTTTTTGAATTTCTAGAAGTCATTGGTTAATAGATTATTCTCACTGATGCTTGTATTGAAGGTACAAAATTTCTAAAGCTGGATTAGGGAGGAGTCATACTGTGGTAATTACTGAAGATGGTCATTCCCTAGCCTTTGGTTGGAATAAACATGGACAACTGGGTTCAGGTTCTGCAAGAAATGGTAGGTTCAATTCCTAAAGTTTGTATTGACCAAAATTTCATAATATAAGTATTTATCTGTACTATGGAATTGGCATTAAAATCTGTTTATAAATTCCATCATCTTCTTTGGTGTCTTTGGAATGACAAGCTTAATATTTACCTATGCAGACATGTTGTCAACGAATGACTATTTACGGTTTTCTTTAGTTGTTTGCTGTTAAGATGAAGTGGAGGTAAAAATGAATTTATTCATTTTATTTTTCCCCATGAGAAGGATGGTTATTGTTTTCTTCCTTACTGCTGCTGACTTTGTGAATTACATGGGGAAAGAAAACTGGAGATGGTTATTTTTCTTTATTGATTAGTTTTGTTTGGTTGTAGCATGTTCTTGTACATCTCAGAGGATTTGTCCTTTTAACTTTCTATACAACATCACTCCAACACCTGATCCTCTTTTTAATCTTACTAATATTCATTTATTTATATTTTTGTAGAAACTGAGCCATCTCCCGTTCGCTGTCTTGTGTCTGAAGTCAAAGATATTGCTTGTGGGGCTGACTTCAATGTTTGGTTATCTTCAACTGAAGGCGCATCCATACTGTATGGTTTGTAGATTTGTATTGCTTCTGTTTCATGAATATGTAGCTGATTATTTATATGCTTTGTCGTTTCCAATTTAATTGGGATTCTCACTGATTTGCGAAATTTTCTGGTGGTTTGTAGGACTGCTGGCCTTCCTCAGTATGGTCAGCTTGGGCATGGAACTGACAATGAGGTATGTTGATAGAGATTGTTTTGTTGACATGGCTCCTTAAGTGTGTTTTTCAACGACTTCATTGACTTTATATTCAAAGGGAAAAGTTGAGTACTAATATGGCATACTGTTCTGGTTACCCAGTGGTAGATAAAGGTTTATAGCACCACACCTTGGTGATCTCAAAATTTTCACGTTACCTGAGTTCTGAGTCTCTTGTTGATTATTTGTGGTTGCATTTCCTTGGATTTGCTAATGAAATTTGAATGCCTGTATTTTTTTCTTTCAAAATATAAACTTTATGATGTGCGTCTTTGGCTCTTATGAACTCTCGATTTGGGTTTGGCACATTGGTTGTTTGGTAAAAATATGATAGTGGAAACGACTATTGTACAGTAAAAAATTGCAACAGGTGTTCATCAGGTTATCTTTAATTGCAAATTTACTGTATGGAATCCTCAACCACCTTATACTCATACTTTGTTGTGAAGAAAAGTATTTTTTAAGCCTCTTACTTTATTTGGTAACTCCATTCAATATATGGGTGTCCTTGAGGTTTTGAAGGGCAGATACATGAGGTGTGTTGGAAATATACTTTATTTTACTGTAATCTAGATATTTTTCCAATTCAAAGCGTTATTTCTCAAGCTGCAGTAGCCTATCTGGTGTTAGGTTTGAGAATTGGTTGCCTTTAACTATACCGTAGTCAATTCAATAATGACTCCAGATTTGAGTGTGTTAATGAGATTTTATTTTGCTCTGGACCTTGACATAACACTATGTGCTTGTAGTACAATACCAAGGATAGCTCAGTGAGGCTTGTTTATGAAGCCCAACCGCGACCTAGAGCCATAGCTTCTCTTGCTGGAGAAACTATTGTAAAAGTTGCATGTGGATCAAACCATACAGGTTCATGATAACACCTTCTGTCTTTCTCCCTATCTTGTTTTTCCCTCTTCAAGAAACTCCACATTGTTTATCTGATTTTCTAACTTGTTTTTGTCATTCAGTGGCTGTGGATTCTAACGGTTACGTTTACACGTAAGTACACCCGTCATTGATTTCATTACACCTTTTGCTTCTGTCTTTCTCTGAATCACCGATATCTATAAAAAATTGATAAAAAACTGTGTTGCAAACATTTGTAGGTGGGGCTTTGGTGGTTATGGAAGGTCGGTAAAATCTATCTCACATCAGCCTCATTAATGCATGCTTCTTTCACTAGCAAGGCATTCCAGTTATTTACTTAAGGTTGATGCCTTAATGTGGTCTTTGATCTTATCCTGCATATGGTTCCTTGGTTGCTAATTTGTAGGCTCGGACATAGAGAGCAAAAAGATGAATGGGTCCCACGTCGTGTTGATATCTTTACAAAGCATAATGTTCTACCTCCTAATGCAATTGTTTCAGCTGGTGCTTTAAACTCGGCATGTACTGCAGGTATTATTTTTAATTCGTTGCTCCAAAGCTACTAGAGAATATTAAATTTTATAATTACATTATTCTTTCAGGTTTTTCTGTTTATTGGTTGTCTGCTTTAAGGTTATGATGTTAAAATAATTGAAAGCTTTGGCTTAATAGGCTGAACTCTATCTTAGTCATGTTCTGTAGATTAGTATGCAATTAGGGACTTTTAAGCTGGTTTATTTCCCGTGTAGCATGGCAGTGTTCCTTTACAGAGAAATAGGTGTATGCGCTTGAAGAAAGATGAGATTGGCCAGTTATTTGCTGAATAACAGTTTGTATAGTTTTTTCACCATTTTGTTTTTGATCAAAAAAGCTGGACGATGATATCATTGGGTGACTGGCCAGCCATTTATTAGTCTAAATCACTGCATGCGCCCTCATTTCCTCTTCTGAATATTGAATACCCATCTTGCCAATTGGGCAGTCACTAATATTGTCAGTTGATAGTTGCATATTCCGAGAGGAAGCAGACTAGTATAAGGGCTTCCTTGGGGTTAATCCTTTGTCTGATGTATGCATCTTGTTGACGAATTTTTATGCACTAAATAGTGAGCAATCAGTTTTTGTCCTTTCTAAGTTCTAATAGGCTATATCTTTGCGGCCATTATGATATATTGGAATTTTGTTACTTTTCTCTATGTCAGAATGCTACAAAGGTGGAGTGAGTTAACACAAGTTTCCTGGCCTCAAGTGTCTGCTTGATTTTTTAACCATCACTTTATAATTGCTATGTCTTTTGTGATAAGTTCTAGTGTGCTGGATGATTGATTTGATTAGTGATTGATAGATCACAGGTTTATGTTATACTGGTTACCCACTTAGACTCTTAATGTTTCCGATGGTTCTACACATGATGGAGAATTAAAACAAATTTTATCAGTTGGATATTGATTTACTGTAAGGAACACAAAATTGTTGTCAAACCCAATGTTTATTTTAGTTCATAAGTTTCTCTGCCTGAACTAAACATGTATGGAATTTTAGTTTGAACTTGGCTGCAAATGTGTTTCATAAACAGCTAACTGCTTTTACTAATTACTTTTCGGTTTAATTATTGTAATTATTTGGTTTTCAGGTGGTGGACAGTTATATATGTGGGGCAAAATAAAGAATACTGGTGACGACTGGATGTATCCTAAACCTTTAATGGATTTAAGGTTCTGCTCTTACAATGCTTAAATTATTTTCAATTTAGTAGTAAGTAAACTGGACAACTGGTTTCCTATAAGAGATGTCTCTCCTTCTTGAGTTATTTTTCTATATTCTAGTGGTTATTGCATATGTATTATCTGTCTTACTTAAGTCAGTCACTCTCACAGAATTTTAAATTGTTTCAGAATAGTTTTGAAATAACATGCCTTTTATTCTGTCTTTTGTCTTCATAGAGACCTATTACATGTAAATATAATATCTAGTCAATACACAAAGGAAAATAATTGTTGAAGCAAAGATGCTGAATCAGATTTTTGCTTTGTCGACTGAGAGGATGTTTTAGCAGACCTATTATAAATTGACACTCAAATATAATATTTGCTGTCTCAAATATATTTCATTTTTATTGTTGAGATTTGGTATATGATCTATTTGGAGAGGAGTTTATTCATATTTTAAATGATTGAGAATTCAGATGGCATGCATGTCTCCCTAAACTCCTTTGTTTTTCAATATTTTGTAGTTAATATTATGGTGCTTGGTGTGCATCCTTGAATACGGTTTGGCTCTTGCATCCACTGATACACTTCCATTTCTCTTCAGTGGTTGGAATATACGTTGCATGGATTCAGGAAATATGCACCATTTTGTCGGGGCTGATAACTCCTGCATTAGTTGGGGCCATGCTCTTTATGGAGAGCTGGGATATGGCCCCAATGGACAAAAGTAAGTGATTTTGTGGTAACATAAATGACATTATTTCTTTGAACCTTCTTCCTTTTAAATCTTCAATTCGGTGTGTTTCTGCTATTCAGGTCTTCAGCAATTCCGAAAAAGGTTGATATTCTTGAGGGAATGCATGTTATCGGGTGGGTTTTTATGTTCATTTTAGGGATTTTAAACATTTTGTTTTTTATTCTTCAAATCCATCTATAGGACATTTTCTTTTGTTGTAGTGTTGCCTGTGGTTTTGGCCATTCCATGGTTATAGTTGATCGAGCAAATGTTGCTGACCGACTTGATCAGGTACTTCTTTTTGTTAATACTGCTTATTTTGTGCTTTACGACGTAGTTCTAGTTTGAGGTGTATGGTTTATGTAATAATTGTTCCACCGTTTTATATAGCTCTTATACAGTTTCAATAAAAACTTGTTTTCATGGAGAATTTTTATTAATATGGTACAAGGAGATAATTAACACTTCAGGTTTCAACATCATCAGTTGATTTTGGAGCATGAAATTTAGGCTTATGATTAGCTCAAACTTTTTTGAATGTAGAATTTCCTTGTGTTAAAAAAATCTGAGCTGGTTTTCTGATTGTCATAACTAATATGGGGTGTTTCTGACAGCTTGATGTTCATGATGGTGAAGCTACCGGTGAAGGTGAAGGTAAGCTGGTTTATCTATTATCGGTCATTTTTATTGCTCTTGTAGAAGAATTCTTGGCAGTAGTTTGGTAGGGAGTCGTTGGCATGCATCATGGGTTTAACCATTGATCTTCTTGCAGTAACTGAGGAACCTGAGAGCAAAACTATAGTTTCCACGAAAAAAGGCGCTGCTAAGGCTTCTGATAAGGCAAAGAAGAGGAAGCAATCAAATAGTTCGTCAGAGTCAGAAGAGGAAGAAAACAGTGACGATGAAAGTGATGACAGTGAAGAACAGATCAATGGGCAGATGGATAAAAAGAAGCAGCAGGCGGGTGGTAGAGGTCGAGGTAAGAGTGCTAGTAAGTCCTCAAGTGATGGAAAAAGTAGTGGGCGCGGAAGGGGTCGGCCTCCTTCAGCAAGTAAAAGCTCACAGCCTGCTCAAGCAAAAGCTGGTAAGAGAGGACGACCCCGTAAGTCATAACTTACGTGCTCCCTGTTCAATACAGAAATTTTGTTTCTCTCCATGTAGAGAAAGTGTATGTCATCTATATTGCCTGGTGCACTTGCATTATTATTTTTCAATTGTATTTATTTTACCTTGGAAACTCAAATCACGACAATCTAATTGCGCTCAGTGATGAAACTGCGGTAACAATTTACTTTATGAGGTCAGAGAGATCAAAGTGTGAAAATTGTTTCGGAGTAGCAGCTTGTACCAAATTCTTATAATTTTGGCACGTTGTTATTTAATTGGTGTACGATAACTTTTCAGTAGTAGTTTTTCTATCCTTTTTTGAATCCTCTCTGCATTTTTATTTTTTTGTAGTGGTCAAACTAAGCTTAAGGCCCAAAGTACAGGCCCAATACATTTAAAGCCCAAAGATATTGTATTTAAGGGGCATTCAATGGATCCAGAGCCCAACCGTTTAAATATATAATCTTTTATGAACAAAGGCCCAGCTTGGGAAGAATTATATCGCTCAATCCCAAATCAATACCTAGGTACAAGAGAACATCAGATAATTTGAATATCAAGCCAAGTCGTCAAAGTTGACGTTGGTGAATCTTGAGCGGAACCGCCTGAAAATAGGGAGGACGTGGCCTCTCTTCAACGGGAAGGATATACGATGTCCTATAAAATGATAACCCTTATTCTGAGTGAGGGTTCACGTAATTTTATTTACTGTGATTATAAGAATATCTTACATTTACAGAACTGACAGTTGCCATACTTCAACAATCTTCGGTCAATTTCGATCACTACGTTTTCACACCTTCGATCATCATCAATCAACTAATATACTCAAGAAGTATTTTTTTTTTCTAGTCCTCTTTACTGCTTTAATAACATTCGTATCCAGTATATTAATTTGATCGTCGGAATGTATTCGGCCGGCACTAGTCCCGATATGCCATGCATCCTACTGGTAAGGTTTTTTTTTTAGTTTTACAGGTTGTAGTGCCCGTATTATCATCCTACATTTTCTACGGTCTACACATGTATTTGTGCGTTAGGCATACAAATATTCGAAAAGTCACTTAGTATTCAAAAGTTTTATAAGAATTCATGTTTATTTTTTCAATATATTTACATATAAAAGAAAAAGGAAATCATTCTTGCATAGGCAATTGACAATACGACCAACCAAAACATGTGCTTGCACGGGTTCATTTGAAAAGACAGAAAAACGAACAGCATAGTATCGTTCATGTACTTTTGTTTAACTAGAACGTGCGCCTGTATAAGAGTATTTGTTGGCAGCATGAAAATGTGAAAACAAGCTTTAATGGATTTATTGTTGTTTGTTTTGGGAGACCCTGTTAGGTAGAGGAGAAGACAATGCAGAATTGATGGCACATAAATTAGGCATCTGAGCTAATAGACGACAGTTCATGATAGATGGCCTCCAGTAGCCCACAAACTCCGTAAATTTGTGACAATTCATTTCTTGTAGGGATATTATCAAATTTAGTCTCTATTTATTTATATTTTATTTTTAAAATGTGTGGCAATTGCTCAATGCTATTCCTTTTTTTTTTTGTGTGTAAAAATGATTGTTTTTTTAACAAATTAGTTTTTCCATAATTGCAAAGAGAAGCCAAAAGAAGTTTAAAATACATTTCATGGGTTTTGATTGTAATTGCATTATTTTGATTTATGAACATGAATTCTTGAATTTTTTTATGGAAGTTTTGATTGTTGAATTTTCTTGACATGTTCAGTTTTTTATAATACATTATAAGTAGTTTTCCTTGATATATCCTCGAAGTTACATGTTTTTGCATAGATGAATTATAATAGAGTACACTGACGTTTGATCATATTGTAATGAAATCGTGAGTTTAGCCTTAATTTCACATTAGTATTCTCCGTTGACTTGGTTAAAAATAAAAGTTTGACTAAATTTTTTACCTAAAATGACTAAAAATACCCCTGGTTAAAAAATAAAAAATAATATTAATTACTAAAATTAAAAAAATTAAATAATTAAAAAATTAATTTAAATGGATTCATCCATTTTAAAAAATTTATTTTTTTTAATTTTTAATTTTTTAATTTTAATAATTAATATTATTTATTTTAACTATGAGTATTTTATCATTTTAGATAAAAATTTTGGTCAAACTTTTTTTTTTGACCAAGTCAACTAAAAGAGAGTACTAATATGTAATTAAAGCTAAACTCAGAATTTCATTGTTATGATCAAAAGTCAAGATATTCCATTACAATTCGCCATTTTGCATATGCCTTTTTGTTGGATTGCAGTTGGTGACTGAATCACATCATCCTCTTCTTCGCAGTTGACATCGTCTTTTCTGACGTACGTCAGCAAAAGCTTCTCTCTCATCAATGAAGTAGTTGTAACATCTATGTTTTTGCATCTACCTCGTCTACCTCTTCATTTTAGCATGGTCGGCAGAGACGGAGCTCCTTTGGATTGTAGCCCAGCCCATATTTTTTGATAAAAAAGTTTAAATTTTTATATATTTTTTAAAAATAATTTTAATAAGAGTCTAATATTGGTATTAGTTAAAATTTTTTTAATATTAATCTACAAGATATAAAATTTTTAGCTACATTCATGAATTGGTTTGTGTTGAAAACATATCATCCTTTTCTCCGTTGTATTCGACGACATCTCCTCGAGCGTCAACAAATGGTTCTCTCCCTCTATCTCTCTTATCGATAGAGAAGTTGTAATATTATTTTAGGGATAATTGCACTAAAGTACCCTGACGTTTGGCTATATTGCAATGAAATCGTGAGTTTAGCCTTAATTGCATGTTAGTACCTTTGACCACGTTGACCGATATGTTGACTTTGACTTTTTGGTAAAAAGACAAAATTGCCCCTAGTTTAAAAAAAAATTAAAAAAATTAAAAATTTTAAAAATATATCTCCACCGTCCATCAATCTTGATGGACGGTGGAGATCTATTTTTAAAAATTTTAATTTTTAAAATTTTTTTAAAATTTTTATTTAATTTTTTTTTAACCAGGGGCAATTTTGTCTTTTTACTAAAAAAGTCAAAGTCTAACATACCGGTCAACTTGGTCAAGGGTACTAACATGCAATTAATCAGTTAGTTAAGGGTATTAACATGCAATTAAGGCTAAACTCACGATTTCATTGCAATATAATCAAACGTCAGGGCAATTTATTGCAATTAACCCATTATTTTAAAAGAATTTATATTTATTTTTTTAATATAAAAATAAAATGTATTAAAAAAAAAACACCGTTCTTGCATAGACAATTGATAATACAACAACCAACTAAAACATATGCTTGCATTGCACGGGCTCATTTGAAAAGACGAAAAACAAAGGGGACTCGTGGCCCACTTTTGAAATAGACTATACCAGAAACTAAGACGAAGATTATTCTTTTTTTAGGGTTTATCTGGCAGAGGTTTCCGAAGTTTGCTTTTGGTTTTTTAAGCCTAAAAGTTCTTTTGTAAGTGTTTAGATTTTTCAAGAGAATGAGACTTTTAAACTTTAAAAACTCTTCAGACAAAGCAAAAATATATGAATGTTGTAAAAAGAGCTTCCAATAAGCTAAAATTCTAAAATAAAAGCTCTATTAAGCATGACCTTAGGGTCCTTCTTTTCGGAGACCCTCCTCTGGCTACTGGACAATGCAGAATTGATGGCATATGAATTAGGCATCACTGGAATTCTTGAACTAGAAGACGACAGTTCATAATAGATGGTCCAGTAAGGAGTGGCAAAAAAAAGTTTAAAATGCATTTCATGGGGTTAGATTACATATTGCATTACTTTTATTTACGAACATGAATTATTGATTTTTTTGATGGAAGTCTCGACTCTTGATTTTATATGATATATCTGCAGTTTTTTGTGATACATTTTTATTATTTTCCTTAATATTCTCTCTGAATCACATCATCTTTTTTCTCCATTGCCTTCGACATTGTGTTTTCCGGTGTCGACAATTGCTTCTCTCTCTCTCTCTCTCATCGATGAAGTGGTTGTAATGTCCATGTTATTGCTTCTGTCTCTTCGTTTTAGTGTAATTGGCGTCAGAATCACACCGTCTTCTCTTCTGTTGCAGTCGCCGTCTTCTAGGTTATAAGATATCTTACAAACTAAAATGATTATTTATAATTTTTCCCAATAAATTTTGTAAGAAAAAAGGTCCTTGTAGTCTCAATTCAATCCCAAATTTTCCATTTCTACTCTTTTTGCAATAAGTTTGGAATTCAAATATTTTAAAAAGAGTTATCAAACAATTCCAAAAGCCAGCTACGATAACACATAGATCTTTCATTTCATCAAGAAATAATGTTATTGAGACAACAATGACTTTATTGAAACAACAAAATTTATTTGGACCAAACTAATAATTATTAAAACAAGAAGGAAACTTTTGAAATTATCCTTTAAATCATATATTTTTCCTTTGCCGTAACACGAAGAGCATTCTTCTTGTGCATGGTGATTCCAGGTAGAACATCAAAATCTAAATCGTCCCTGTTCATTCCAGGTGGCATTTCCCAATCGAATTTGTACAAGAGATTAGCAAGTGCAAGTTCCGCAATGGAAATCGACATAGGTATTCCTGGACAAATTCTCCTGCCACCACCAAATGGTATGAACTCAAAATGCTGTCCTCTAAAATCAGCACAAGTACTGCCGATGAATCTATCAGGATCGAATTCTTCCGGATTGTTCCATGCTTCAGGATCTCTACCAATCGCCCTATACGTTCACATACACGTATGTTTTTGGTGGTATTTTGTACCCATGCAGGACGCACTCTTCGGTTGTTGATTTTCGGATTAGTGGAATTGGAGGTTGTAATCTCATCGTCTCTTTTAGTACAGCTTTCAAGTATGGTAGTCTTTGAACATCGTCTTCGTTTACAAAATCTTTTTCTCCGATTAAATGTCTAATTTCTTCTTGAACTTTCTTCATAGCTCTTGGATTCTTCATTAGGTAGGTCATGGTCCAAATGACAGCTGCTGCCACCGTGTTTGTTCCGGCCACAAATACGTTCTACAATTGGAAAATAAAAAATTAAATATATATAATAAAATGAAATATAAGGTGTAATATCTAGTATTACTGTACTAATGAATATGTAGTTAAAGTTAATATTATTGGACTTATGGAGAAAAAATAGATTACCATGAGGACTGCTTTGATGTGATTCGGAGTAATATCAATTTTCGATCCACTTTCTTTTTGTACTTGAAGAAGTACATCGATTATATCTTCTTCCCCAGATTTTTGTCTGCTTGGATTTAGATGCTTGTCGATGATTTCTTGGTAGAACTTATCGAAATCCTTGAAGTTTTTTTCAAGAATAGAAGTTTTTCCAGTAAGTCTATCAACCCAGCCCATGAATGAAAAATAATCTGAGAAAAAGAAGCCTCCCAACAAGGCCTCAGTTTCACCTAGTAGTGCATGGAATCCTCTTTTTTCACTTCCTTCGTCGTCATGCCTCTTACCAAGAGCAACCCTAGAAATAATAGAACTTGTAAGTGACATAATTATCTCACTTAAGTTGATGGGTTCACTACCAGCAACAGCCGATTTCGATATCTTTTCGATCACACGTAATACTTCATCTTCGTGAACGGGACGGAATTGCTGCACTCTAATGGGGTTGAAGAGATGAACAACACATATCTTTCTCAGCTCTCTCCAATAAGGACTATATGGTGAAAAGGCCAAATCCAAGCCATTGTAGGACAGCTTTCGCAGACCAAGCACAAAAGGCCTATCACAAATTGAAGATCGTGTGTTTTGTAGATCTCTTCAGACATTTTTGCTGAGGAAACGACCTGGATTGGAGTGAAACCAAGACGCAAAGACACGAGGGGACCATACTGTTTAGAGAGTTTCCAGAGATAAGTGTGGGGACTTGAGTTATCAAATTGGTGCAAGTTACCAATCAAAGGAAGTGCCTTTGGGCCTGGTGGAAGAAAACCAACAGTTTTTGTTGTTCTGTTGTGTCTTTGGAGAAGAAAGATGAGGAAGATAGGGATGGAAAGGACGATGAGAAGAAGCAAAGTCATATTGTATTTCTTTGGTGCAAGCAACTAGGCAATAATGGCAAACATTAATAGATTTATGTGCAGAATAAAATACATATTTATAGGACCAAAGTAAATATTTTACCAAATTCAATTTTAGATATATGCAGAAATATAGATATTAATTATTAAAAGTGCGGATCGGATATCTACTCCCATAACAATAAGTATTTATAACTTCTGTGATAAGGGGAGGAAATTACTCACACACACTGATAAATACATATGCTGGGACTTAAACACTACTACTAGATACACTAACCATTTGAGCTATAAGTAAATATACCGATCTTTCATCATTTATGTGGACATTATTTGATTGGCTCGCATTTCCTAATTGAAACCATACTACTGAAAAAATCTCAATTTATTATATTTCTAAACCTAGGAAAAAAAAAAAAGGCTCGAGTTCATGTCACCACATGGTGCGATTTTAATAATAATAAACTGACTAGTCAATTTGTCGTCATCTGTACATTCACTCATAGATAAAATAGTTAGTGTACTTCTCTTCCGTCTTAAGTGAGTGCTCAAGTGTCACCATACATATTTATCGATATGTGTGGGTAGTTTTCTCCCCTTATTGTAGAAATAAATATTTAGGCTAATAATTGATCTCGATAAGTCCGTATAAATCTGTAATTAATCTTATAATTATCCTTATTCTACGTTTGGCAACACAATTGCACATGAGATTAGTAATACTGACTGGCACTTTAATCCCCCCTACACCGAATTACACAAACCCACCATACCCCCACCTCTATTAGTCCCATAACTAAAAAACATGCGGGCCTCACATATTTATTACCCAATACCTACCATCTCTCCTCTCTCTTCATTCTCTCCATTTTTAATATAATAAATTAATATAATTTAAACTAATTTCTTACATTATTTTATTTTTAAAAAATTATAATTTTATTTTTTATTCAATAATTTTTTTTTATTGGATGATTCTCTTCCTAATTGGACCAGAGTCTTCTGTCTGATCTCCATTCAATGATTTAGTTTTAGTTGCCTCTTTTCTAAAAAAAAAAAATTACAATCATTTTTTCAATTTTAATTTAATTACAATTTATTTCTATTTTAATCGATCAATTATATTTAAAAATATTAAATTACAACTATATAACAAATATTTCATTACATTATTTTTAGTCTAATTCTTAGTAATTCAATTTATGCATGTAGATTGAACTATTTTAATCCTATCCCCTATTACGTCATACAATAGATTGGACTATTTTAATCATATCCCATGTTACACCAAACGGTGGATAACATTATATTTAATCCAATCCCATAAAATAGTTCAATTCAATCCCGCAGTACCAAACGAGGCTATGGGCCTGATATTACAGCTACCCAAACATGCTTTATGGTTGGGTTTTATTATTAAACCTTTTAATACTTAAGTTACATTAAGTTTTATTATTAATCACTAAAGCTTAATAAACTAATATTTTACTTTTAACATCACTTTTATACGTACGTTTTGGTGTGTTGTTATCTTACCTATGAGATTCTAATAGTAGTTGATAGGTGTCTGCCTATATATACTTTAGTTGATGTTCTTACTGTTTACTCTGATCTATAAGGTCGGTTAGTTGAGATATATTTCGATAGTTAAAACGCCACGTCATTTTAATATATTTTAAAGTCAGATGTTATTATCATCTTTGACGGTCTATGATATATACCATTAATATTTATTTATAAAATCACAAAAATGTGAAACGTTAATTTATATTATTCATAGCATACTTATAGAGATACGTACAAAGGTTAATGTTTTTGACAACATTATGACAAGCGATTTACAAAGGTTAATGTTCTAAGTGATACGTACTTCTTTTCTCATTTGTTTTTTTTTTTTTTTTTTTGTTTTTTAATTTCTCAAAAAAAATTTTAGGGTGCTATCATCCTCTCAACTATACAATTTTCACTTATAAATAATGTATACGAAGGTTAAAACCAATAGCCTCTTTATTTTTAACACAAATTATGATACAAGTTTTCACTAATTAGAAAATCATAATACCTTTACCGTTAACCGCTAACGCTAAGCTTATATATATATATATATATCTAATATGCATGATTTATTTCAATATTGTAAACTGTTATATATATGTAATATGAAAGTGCATCATTAATTCGATTGTTTAAAAATTAACATAATAAAATAGGGTGTATATATTAGACATGTAACTTATAATTTATAAAGCTAATATTAATTTATGATTTGGTTCATGCATATTTATAGAGCTGCTAAATACACAACAATGATCATTTCTAAGTGTAATCACAAGCTAACAAGAACGATTGAACTTATTTTTTAA
This sequence comes from Xanthoceras sorbifolium, assembly GCA_003430845.1. Taxonomy (NCBI): domain Eukaryota; kingdom Viridiplantae; phylum Streptophyta; class Magnoliopsida; order Sapindales; family Sapindaceae; genus Xanthoceras; species Xanthoceras sorbifolium. Next base: position 32,264,036 of record CM010617.1, read on the forward strand.
CATTTTGAAGATGTATATACAATAGCTTAAAAAAAAAGATGCGTACACAAACGATAGATAGGGATTATCTACAAGCAGTCTGCCGAATTATCTATTTGCTAGAATATATATTTTCGTCATCAAGGCCTATACGTGTTCCTTTGTCTATTCATATATAGTTCTTTGCCATAAGCTGAAGAGCATTCTTCTTGTGCATGATTATGCCTAGTTGAACTACAAAGTTCATCTCTTTCTTCTTCATTTCATCAGGCATTTGCCAATCAAATTTGTAAAGAAGGTTAGCAAGTGCAAGTTCAACTGTCGAAATTCCCATATGCATCCCTGGATAAATTCTTCGACTAGCACCGAATGGGATTGGCTCGAAGTTTTTTCCTTTTAGGTCAACATAATTGCCTAGGAATCTATCAAGATCAAATTCTTTCGGGTTATCCTAAGCCTCGGGATCTCTTCCTATCGTCCATGCATTTACAAAAACTGTCGTTTTGGTTGGTATTACATATCCATCTAGGATGCATTTTTCAGTTGTTTCTCTTGGTACTAATAATGGAACAGCAGGTTGCAATCTCATGGTTTCTTTCACAACAGCTTTAAGATACGACATTGTTCGAACATCATCTTCCTCTACGAAACCTTTGTCTCCCATTAAATTTCTAATTTCCTCTTGAGCTTTCTTCATTGCTTTTGGATTCTTCATTAAGTAGGTCATAGCCCACACCACACTAGCTGAGGCTGTTTCTGTGCCACCAACAAATATGTTTTGCAAAGAAAATATCGATTATTAAAATAAAGGTTCTAAATTTCTTTTTCATGACCGTCTTCATAAGAGAAATATTATGTATGTGTGTGTGTGCGTCTGAGGCTATATAAAGGAAGCTAAAAAGTTATATTTGAACTGGATAAATAGATGATCTATAGTAAGATTAATTTTAAATAAACGTTCTTTCCGAAGTTGAAGTAAAACATTAATAATATCCTCCTGTTCAGATTTTAGTCTGTTTGAATCCAAAAGATAATCGATGAGTTCTTGATAGAATGTATCATAATTCTTGAAATTCTTTTCGAGGCGTGACCTCAATCCTGTAAGCCTATCAACCCATCCCGTAAATGGAAAAATGATCCGAAACGAAGAAGCTTGCGAACATGGCCTCAGTTTCTTTAAGTAGAGCTTGAAATGTACTTCTTTCAATACCTTCGTCCTCAATCGTACCTCTCCCCAAAAGCAACTTTACAAGTAATATTGTGCTTGTAAGAAACATCATCAACTCACTTAAGTTGACTGAAGTAGAAGCAACAACTGATTTCGATATCTTCTCGATCATACGAGAAATCTCATCTTTTCGAATGGGACGAAATCGCTGCACTCTATTAGGGTTGAAGAGATTGACAACACATAATTTCCTCATCTCTATATAATAATCATTGTACGGAGCAAAAGCCAAATCCAAGCCATTATAAGACAGCTTTTGCTGGCCAAGCAAGGAAGGCATGCTACAAATCTGAAGATCATTAGTCTTCATGACCTCTTTAACCATTTTTTCCAATCGAGGAAACAACTAGGGCTTGCACAAAGCCAAGACGCAGGGACATGAGAGGGCCATGTTCTCTGGAGTTATCAATCTGGAGTAAGTTACCGATCAGAGGAAGACCTCTTGGTCCAGGAGGGAAACGAGCACCACCACTTTTTGCTGTTGATTTTTTGTGTATTTCGATTAGAAACCAGATAAATATAGACAAAAACATCTCATAGCTTTTTGTGGTCCTAGACAAAAAAAAAATTATGTCCTTTCAGATTACCTTCGGTCAAGGGACAAGGTAGAACCATTCATGTTAAGATCAATTGAACATTCAACTTAATAGGAAAGAGAACGAAAAAACCTCTTAATTGAAATTAAAAATCTTACACAATTTTACTTTAACTTAAATTAAAACTTGTTTGAATATCTGATTTAAATAGTACGTTCCTTACAAAATGAAAATAAAGTTGATCAATTAGAGACTACCCTTTTATTGGGCTGTATTGCTAATGAGCCTAATAAGTAATGGGAACCGGGTTTAGAGAATTCTGACCCAAAACATGAATCGCACTCACTTCAGATCAATTACCTCTATAAATATTGGATTTATCTGCATGTCCTTCAACAATGGTGAATAAAAATATGAGAAAATTCCAATCAATCAATTAAGGTTATAAGGGCACTTCTTGTACTTACTCGTTTTTGACAAAGAAAATGGTTCTCGGAAATGGAAATAGTTAAGTCTTTGTTTTTCTCATCCTCTAGTTATATTTAAAACTTTGCAATGCAGTTCCAAAACATATATGATAATTTTTGTTTCCAGTATATCATGTGACGGTGGAGCAGATATAGTTCAGCAAATAACTCCAACTATACACTGCATTTGTAGTACTTCTCAATCTAGTCCATGTTCTTGGCCATAAGCCGGAGAACATTCTTCTTGTGCATGGCAATTCCCGGTAGAACATCGAAGTCCAAGTCTTCCTTCTTCAATCCAACAGGCATTTCCCAATCGAATTTGTAGAGAAGATTAGCAAGTGCAAGCTCCTATGTTGCAATTCCCATATGCAGCCCTGGACATATTCTTCAACCAGAACCGAATGGAACTAGCTCAAAGTGATGTCCTTTCATGTCAATCAAACTGTCAATAAACCTTTCTGGATAGAATTTTTTTGGGTTATCCCAAACTTCAGGATCTATTTCTATTGCCCACGTATTCACAAATACAAGCGTTTTGGATGGTATCTCGTACCTGTATAAGATGCACTTCTCTATTGTTTCTCTTGGAACTAGTAATGGAACCGTTGGCTGTAATCTCATCGTCTCTTTTACAACAGTTTTAAGATGTGGTAATTTACGGACGTCGTCTTCATCTACAAAACCCTTGGCTCCAATTAAATTTCTAACTTCTTCTTGAACTTTGATCATCGCTCTTGGATGCTTCATTAGATAAGTCATGACCCAAATCATAGAAGCTGCACTCGTGTCCGTACCAGCAGCAAATACGTTCTACAAAATAAAGTAAACAATATATGTAGTTTGGTGACATGCATGTAAACAATAATACATTTTGGATTGGGATAATTAGCTAGCAACAGCTGCTGCTGATTTTGATATCTCAATGATTAGAGAGACCTCATCTTCTCGAATAGGACGATATTGCTGCACCCTATTGGTCTTGAAGAGATGGACAACACATAATTTTCTCATCTCTCTATAATAATCATTGAATGGTGCAAAAGCCAAATCCAAGCCATTATAAGAGAGCTTTTGTTGGCCAAGCAAGGAAGGTCTACTACAAATTTGAAGATCATGAGTCTTCAAGACCTCTTTAGCCATTCTTGCGGAGGAAACAACTAGGGTTGGCACAAAACCAAGACGCAGGGACACGAGATTAGGACCATATTCTTTAGAAAGCTTCCAAAGACACTGGTGCAGTCTGGAGTTATCAATCTGGTGTAAGTTGCCGATCAGAGAAAGACCTCTTGGTCCTGGAGGTAAATGAACACCACCACTTTTTGCTGCTGTTGATCTTCTGTGTATTTGGATTAGAAACAAGATGAATATAGGGACAGAAAGTAGAAGGATGATAATTATAAGCAAAGCCATTGTATGTTAACTATGGAGCAAAGCAACCAAGTATAGCAATCACTTCAAATCAATTAACCTCTATAAATACTGGATTTATCTGCATGTTCTTCAAAAATGGTGAATAAAAATATGAGAAAATCCCAATCACTCAATTAAGGTTATATGGGCACTTCTTGTACTCAGCTGGCGGAGTCAGAAAGTTCTTCCAACGGGGGCTTAATTAGTTCAAATAGATTATATTATAAAATATAAATAACAACAATAGAAATAATAAAAACAATGATGATAATGTAATAAAAAAAAACTAAAATTTTCATATCATTCATAATTATTGATAAATTTATAATTGCCCACGACACGGTTTTATATTTTGAAATCGTTGCACAATAGCTTCGTTATTAATATTTTAAACATATTTTTTTCAATGTACACTACTAAACTATTATTCAACCATTGATCTCCCATCCGATTACGTAAACGAGTCTTCAAAATATTCATTGCTGAAAATGCTCTCTCTACTGTATCAGTCGCAATTGGTAGTATCAATGTTAGTGTCAACAACAAATAAACTAATGGATACACTTTATTTTTTTTTTTCATCTCAACCACTCTTATAGCAAGATCGTCAATTCCTTTCAACTCTGAAAACTCACTGCAGATCTGAAGTTGAACTTTAAGTGTTAAAATTTCAATTGGAGAAAATTCTTTCAGATAAAATTTAGCAAGATTCACAAGTTTTTGTTTATAAAAAAAACAAATGAGTCATTTGGACTTAAACATGTCAAATAAAGTATCAATTCAGTGCTAGCCTAATTGAAAAGATTGTTTAATTCTTGAAGTTGTATATCCAAAACAATATTAAATAGCTCAACTTGATAGTGATACATGTTTGTGATCTTAAGAGCTTTACGTTGTGAACAACTCTATGGAAGAAACATGTCATCCATGTTTGGAACATCGATATGGTTGTTACCACAAAAAACAGACACTTGATCAAATAAAGAATCTCATCCACTATCTCCATCAACTGCAAGTTTTGCTTACACACCTCAACTAATTTCATTGCATTCACAATATCCTAATCTTTTTTGTTTTTGTTTTTATAGTGCTTGCGATAATTTATTTGTCAATCCAGTTTTTTTTTCATCAAATACAAGCTAAACAGAAAATCGAATGAGGATATATATAAACTCTAGTAAATATTTTGATTGAAATCTTTGCTTACTGGAGTTTGACACATCTTCTACAACTATATCAAGTAAATCAATTAAGGATGAAAACAATCAAACCTAACCCAGTTGTTTACTTCATCAAACATCAAGCTGGGCCTGGTATCAAATATCAAGCCATCGATATGCTTCAACGTCTTCGCTATGAAGACAACGATAAATGTATAAGATTAAATTAATTTTTTTTATCACAAATCTTGAAAAGGCCGGTATCAACTGTAAAAGTAAAAGATTAAATTAAATTATTAATTATTTTATTTAGTACAAATATTGAAAAATTCCATATATATATATATAAAAGTTAAACTACTTCTGAGACGAATACAACTAAAAGCCATCACTTTAAGCCAATCGATAGTGTAGGACATGTAACTAAATCAAATCTCATTTAGTCATAATCTTTTTTCTTTTTTTAGCAAAATAACATAATCTATTTTAATCGTGATAAAAAGTTAAAGTATATGATGGGAATATTCAACCACATGGATAACTGGACTCTCAAGTGAATTCGCAGGCAAGTGGGCCTATTTCCAAAAAAAAAAAAAAAAAATTGGTTCTATGTTAGCTCCCCCTCTGCTTGTACTTACTCGTTTTTGAGAAACTAAACGGTTCTCGGAAATGGAAATAGATAAAGTCTTTGTTTTTCTCATTCTGTAGTTATATTGACTTTGCAATGCAGTTCCAAAACATATATAATAATTTTTTGTTTCCAGTGTATCCTGTGACGGTGGAGTAGATATAGTTCAGCAAATAACTCCAAGCACACTGCATTTGTAGTACTTATCAATCTAATAAAACAGAAATGGACACAAAAAAATAATTAAAAACAAAATACTGGATTGAAAACTCTAATTTTTATAATTTGGTGAATATGACGTTCTCTCCTCCAAACTTTGTTGGTGGCATTATCATTTGGACGATTATTCTGCAGAACACATGAAGATGACAGATTTTCATTTTTGTTTGACAGGAATCTTGGTTTAGTTGTTGTTAGCAGCTTATTGTATGTCAATTTAATTTATTTTTTTTTTTTTTAATTCTCTTTGATGTTGTAGTAGTATATATCCGTCGTGTCACGCACGCATGTAGTGCTTGATTTTAGGTCAAAATAAATCTCTATAATAAGAAATGCACATGCCTTAACGGAGGACAAGCAGTCGATGCAGGCTTAGTGTCTTTAATGGAAACTAGGTACCATTAAAAGTATCATATGTCTGTAATAGATAATTGATATCCATTACGGGTTTTAAAAGCCCATTGTGAATATAATTAATAACCACAGGCTTTTAAAGGCCCGTGGTGGATAAACATTTTTTATCACAGACCATGAATGCCCGTGTTAGATAGGCTATTATAGTAAATCTTTTTTCTTATAGTGCATTTCCTTAATGAAACCATAAAACTAAAAAAAAAATCTCCATTAATTATATTTCTAAACCTAAGAAAAAAAAATATTCGAATTCCCATCACCATCACCACCACATGGTGTGACTCTAATGAGAGTCAATTCGTCATCAACTGCCTCCTTTTAACATTAGTTTTGTGTTCATTTTTTTTTTTGGACAAAAACATGGGGCATGGGCTGGGCATGTACTGTTATGGGTTGCGCCACATCACATGCATTATGACGTGATTTACAATTGTTAGTGGTTCTCTCTCCATTGTGTAAAACTTGTGCAAAAATTTACATATTCTCTCGTTTAGCCTTCGAGTTTGTGAGTTCGAGTCGTGTTTCTTTCCCTAAATTTCGAATTAATTGTAAAAAAAAATAGGTTGTATATATTAGACATGTTACTTATAAAGCTAATATTAACTTATGATTTGGTTCATGCATATTAGAAAGCTGCTAAATGTACCAAATGATTATTTATAAGTGTATACCACAACATATATTTTTAAGATGTATATACAAACGATAGATCTGGATTATTTATAAACAGTCCGTCGAATTATCTATTAGCTTCAAAGGATAGATCCGGATCTTCACGGAGGCCTGTACACGTTCCTTTGTCCATTCATATATAGTTCTTTGCCATAAGCCGAAGAGCATTCTTCTTGTGCATGGTAACTCCCAGTAGAACTTCAAAGTCCAACTCTTCCTTCTTCATACCATCTGGCATTTGCCAATCGAATTTGTAGAGAAGATTAGCAAGTACAAGTTCAACTGTCGAAATTCCCATATGCATCCCTGGACAAATTCTTCGACCAGCACCAAATGGGATAAACTCGAAGTTTTGTCCTTTAAAATCAATAGAATTGCCTAGGAATCTATCAGGATCAAATTCTTCAGGGTTATCCCAAGCCTCGGAATCTCTTCCTATCGCCCATGCATTTACAATAACTCTCGTTTTAGCTGGTATTACATATCCATCTAGGATGCATTTTTCACTTGTTTCTCTTGGTATTAATAATGGAGCAGCCGGCTGCAATCTCATGGTTTCTTTCACAACAGCTTTAAGATACGATACCTTTTGAACATCATCTTCATCTACAAAACCTTTGTCTCCCATTAAATTTCTGATTTCCTCTTGAGCTTTCGTCATTGCTTTTGGATTCTTCATTAAGTAGGTCATAGCCCAAACCACACTAGCTGAGCCTGTGTCTGTGCCACCAACAAATATGTTCTGCAAGGAAAAATATCGATGGTTGAAGATAAAACTAAAGGAATATATCTAAGGTCCGGAATATATATAAGGTCCTTCTTAATCAAGACGGTTCTGACTTCCAAAACATTACAAATTAAATGTCAAAAATAAGTTCGTGCTCGCACGTGTGTAAAGTTAAGAAATTATATTTTGAATAGGATAAATAGATACATACCATGAGTACTCCTTTTATGTGATCTATAGTAAGATCAATTTTAAATGAACGTTGTTCCCGAAGTTGGAGTAAAACATCAATGATATCCTTCTGTTCAGATTTTGGTTTGTTTGAATCAAGATGATCATCGATAAGTTCTTGGTAGAATGTATCACAGTCCTTGAAATTTCTTTCGAGGCGTGACTTCAACCCTGTAAGCCTATCAACCCATCCCATGAATGGAAAATAATCAGAAACGAAGAAGCTTGCGAACATCGCCTGAGTTTCATTGAGTAGAGCATGGAATCTACTTCTTTCAATACCTTCGTCCTCGTACCTCTTCCCAAAAGCAACTCTACAAATAATTGTGCTTGTAAGAAACATCATCAACTCACTTAAGTTGACCGGATTAGAAGCAGCAACTGATTTCGATATATTCTCAATCAGACGAGAAACCTCATCTTCTCGAATGGGACGAAATCGCTGCACTCTATTGGGGTTCAAGAAGTTGACAACACATAACTTCCTCATCTCTCTATAATAATCATTGTACGGAGCAAAAGCCAAATCCAAGCCATTATAAGACAGCTTTTGTTGCCCAAGCAAGGAAGGCCGACTACAAAATTGAAGATCATGAGTCTTCATGACCTCTTTAGCCATTTTTGCTGTGGAAACAACTAGGGTTGGCACAAAACCAAGACGCAGGGACACGAGATCAGGACCATATTCTTTAGAAAGCTTCCAGAGACACTGGTGCAGTCTGGAGTTATCAATCTGGTGTAAGTTGCCGATCAGAGGAAGACCTCTTGGTCCAGGAGGCAAACGAACACCACCACTTTTTGCTGCTGTTGATCTTCTGTGTATTTGGATTAGAAACAAGATGAATATAGGGAGAGAAAGTAGAAGGATGGTAATTATAAGCGAAGCCATTGTATGTTAACTACCGTGGAGGAAAGCAACCAAGTATCGCAATCACTTCAAATCAATAACCTCTATAAATACTGGATGTTATCTGCATGTTTTTCAACTATGGTGAATAAAACATCTGAGAAAATTCCAATCAATCACTTCAGGTTATATGGGCACCTCTTGTACGTACTCATTTTTGAGGAAAAAACACCGCTCTCGGAAATGGAAATAGTTAAATAAAGTCTTTTATTTTCGGATTCTGTAATTATTTAGAACTTTGCAATGCAGTTCCAAAACAGATATAATTTTTGTTTCCATTATATCATGTGACGGTGGAGTAGATACATTTCAGCAAATAACTCCAAGCAGACTGCATTTGTAGTACTTATCAATCTAATAAAAGAGAAAATGACACAACAAAATTGTTACTATAACAATCCAATAATATCACTCAATATTATTATACCATATATTATGTAATATTATTGCGATATTATTATGATATATTCGTATTTCCTTACATATATTATATTATTCTAGTTTCCATGTATAAGATATTTTATGTAGCCTATAAATAGGATCTTTATTGTACATTTATATTCAGACTGTGAAATATTATTCTCAGTTTCACTATTATGGTATCAGAGCCAGGAGGTCTTGGGTTCAAATCCTCTCTCCCCATTTTTTCTTGATTTCTTGTTCATACACACATTACACGGTATGAGGCGTTTAATGTGTGTGCGAGACATTTACCATTTGGTTCTTGCACATATAATGAGTGTCCAAGGTATTTGTCATCATATTCACATTACACGTGAGGGAGCGTGTTAATGTATTATAAAGCCCATCAACCTATGATTTAAATACTATAGTTATATCATTTCCTATTAACTTAAACTTTTAGGCCTAATGGTTAATGACAAAAATAATTACAAACAAGATTGAAAACTCAAATTTTCATAATTTGGTGATCATGGCGTTTTCTCACCCACCAAAAACTTTTTTTATGGAGATTTGGATGGTTATTCTGCAGAACACATGGAAGATGGCACATTTTCATTTTTGTTTGACAGGAATCTTGGTTTAGTTGTTAGCTGCCTGTTGTATTTCAATTTTATTTTTCCAGAATTCTTCTCTCTGTACCATAATTGTTTTTCAAAAATAAAATTTTCTACCTCTAAGAAGGTTTTAATTGAAAAAAAAAAGATTCTTTACATTAAAAATAAGTCTTTAACAATTATATTGAATAGATTAATCTTTAGCCTTGTGGGAGTAAATATCTGTCAAGTCACGTATATAGTGATTGATTTTAACAGGTCAGAGTAGATCTATCTTGATAAATCCATCACACACACAATTAAGCTGCAAGAAGAAGATGGAGGATACCCTATTTCTAAAACCTCTTTAATGTTACATCTTGTACCCTACATCAAATGTAATTAAGCTGATTTTGTGCCTTGAAGAGAAAATTAAGGTTGTTCTTGTCATAAACCAAAAAATAAATTCTTTCTTACTTCAAACATTAATCAAAAGTATATTGTTTAGTAAAAATCAGATGTGGAAGATAGGTGGTTTTTGGAAATAAATTAAGGTTAATTTCACATAAATTAAAAATGTTTAATCTCTTAAAAATTATATTATATTCTATTAACCAATGGCAACTACTCGTCAAATTATTATTACACACACAAAATGAGATTGGGCCAAGTATAGATACAGCCCAATTACTAAAGACTCCCCAAACCATAGCAAGCTCATAAACATACATCATATCACTATAACATGTTGTTTGTACTTGGGCACGAGGCAGAGAGCATTCTTCCTGTGCATGGTAACACCTGATAGAGAATCGAATTCTAAGTCTTCCTTCTTCATTCCAGCCGGCATTTCCCAATCAAATTTGTAAAGAAGATTAGCAAGTGCAAGCTTCACCGTTGTAACTGCCATGAAAATTCCCGGACAACTTCTCCGGCCGGCACCAAATGGTATGAGTTCAAAGTTGTGCCCTTTCACGTCAATGGAACTGCCGATGAATCTCTCCGGATAAAATTCTTCTGGATTCTCCCAAGCTTTATAATCTCTTCCTATTGCCCATGCGTTAATGGAAACTCTCATTTTAGATGGTATCTCATACCCATCTAGATTGCATTTATCAATTGTTTCTCTTGTAACTAGCAATGGAACCGCCGGTTGCAACCTCATAGTTTCTTTGACAACAGCTTCGAGGTAAGAAAGCCTTTGAATATCATCTTCATCGACCAAACCTTTTGTCCCAATTAGATATCTAATTTCTTCTTGAGCTTTCTTCATTACTCTTGGATGCTTCATTAAGTAGGCCATAGCCCAAATCACACTAGCTGTACTTGTTTCCGTGCCAGCCATAAATATGTCCTGCATGCAAGCAAAAACAACAACAATTTTTAATCATATAAGGACAAATATATATTTTGTAAATGTATTAAAATTCGATATATATGTATATGTATATACCGCAAGCACTCCTTTAATGTTATCCCAAGTAAGATTAATTTTGAATTCACGTTCTTTTTGAATTTGAAGCAGAACATCAATGATATCCTCTTGCTCGCGTTTTGGTCCATTTGGATCTAAATGCCCATTGATAATTTCTTGGTAAAATTGATCGAATTCCTTGAAATTTTTCTCGAGACGTGAGATCATCCCTCTGAGTTTATCAATCCAACCCATGAATGGAAAATAGTCTGAGTAATAGAAACCTCCTAAAATGGCCATCCTTTCTTCAAGTAGAGCATGAAGTGTACTACTTTCGATTCCTGCATCCTCATATCTCCTGCCAAGAGCAACTCTACAAATAATGGCGTTTGTAAGAGAGATCATCATCTCACTTAAGTTGACAGGTTCGACAGAGCTGGCAACTGATGATGATTTTGATATTTTTTCAATCACACGAGAAACCTCATCTTCTCGAATGGGACGAAATTGTTGCACTCTCACAGAGTTGAATAGGTGAACCACACATATTTTTCTCATCTCTCTCCAATAATCATTATATGGTGACAAAGCCAAATCTGAGCAATTGTAAGTCAATTTTTTCACCGCAAGCGTGGAAGACCTACTGCAAAATTGAAGATCATGGGTTTTCATGACCTCTCTAGCCATTTTTGCAGAGGAAACCACAAGGGTTGGCACGAAACCAAGCCGCAGAGACATGAGGGGGCCATATTGTTTAGAGAGTTTCCAGAGGTAACGTGGACGGTTTGAGCTATCAATGTACTGGTGCAAGTTACCAATGAAAGGAAGACCTCTAGGTCCAGGGGGCAGACGAAGTGATGACCTTCTGGTTTTGAGAAGAAACGCGAGAAAAATCGGGAGAGATAAAAGGATGATAAGCAAAGCCGCCATTGTAGTACTGTAAAAATACTTGCAAATGAAACCCTCTATAAATAACAGATAAAAAGCTACTATTACCATGGTTGTATTCATCATGCTAACATATAAGGCTTTGTATGTACACAAATTAAAACAATATTCTGATACTTTAATAGGAAAAAAGTAATATTAAATGAGTGTTTGTGATAATACTCAATCGGTGGTTACTTTCATGTTCTGTATCTATTTAAATGACAGTTTTATAATTAAATATAAATAAATAAATTTTTATAACGACAATTTCATAATAATTAAAAAATGAAAAAGAAGTGATAAACTCGTGAATAAAGTTAACAAATTTCATGATATTATATATGATGATCATGTATACATTGTACATTTTTAATATTTGGTTAATAATAGAAAGCAATTTTAGTGTTAATTAGTACTTATTCACATTGTGTGAATATGATTTTTTCAGTACTATATCTACTCTTTGTTTCTAGAACAAAACAGCTCTAAAATGGCTTTCTTACTCGGCTGCATTTCTCTATATGCATATATGGTATCCTTTTATAGGCATAGAAATGGTCTCAGAGTCAAAAAGTTGATTGCCCTCTCTATATACCATACCTACAAAATAACTCATGAAAGTTCAACCTTAAATTAATGAGCAATTTTTGACAAAGAGAAACAATTTATGCTGATTGCATCTGCACAAAATCTCAACTGCCACCAATTTGCATGCATGCATTTATGTGGTCGAGTTGGCTTTAGCCCCACGAAGTCAAGATATGCAGTTGCCGACCACTCTCGTTCAAGACAATTTTCCACAAGTCTCCACCTTCTAGAATTACTTTAAACTTCATTTTAGTATCCTTCCATTGTTTTCTTCGCCGTACACACCCAAACGTTTGTTCAGCTTCGAAGGATGTTGATCATCAAGTCCAAATAAATGTTGTAACTTAATCGTTGTTACTACCTCAGCCATTATATCCGTAAGATCTCACCACAGCTCCATTTTTTAGAAGATACACGTGTCATTTGTTAATAATCTCTATTATAAAATGAAACCGAACATCAATATATTTTGTAAATGGATATTCATATGAACTGAGTTAAAAAATTATATTTAATCGGGTAAAGTTAAAAAATTATATTTAATGGGGTAAAGGCTATAAAATACAATCTATTAAAATATTTGTTTTGTAGATAGATTTGATTTATATCATAAATTAAATTATACCATTCAAAATTAAAGGAAAGTTGAGTTTTTGTTGAGGAGGTGATGCATTCTTCTCGGCACTTTCGAGTTTATCCTTTTTTCACGTGCGGTTGGGCTGGAACTCAGGAGTCGACGAGTCGTCGTTGTCTTCCAAATATGCCGACTTCTTTCTTTGGCATTTTCACTTCAACCAAACACATGCAGTGATGCAGGCATGCATCTTATTCGTCATCGTCTGCTATGTGTAGACAGTAGTTCTCTGTCATTGATTATTACCTTTAATAAAAACGTTAAAAATATCATCAATAATTTTATTTTTTAATAAGAAAAACACTCCAAATATAGCAAGTGCAACAACTGCCATTTTCTTGTCGTAATTTTTATAAATTATACCTTCATTTAAATCTCACCGATATAAATATATAAATTTAAAGTAGTTGAAGACTAACCCCTTCACTTATGTAATAGGAGTTCGAGTCTCACATTTTACTCATTAAATCATAAAATATGAGGACACTCCTCCTCTGATGCTGAAAATACATTCCAGGCCGACTTTATTACGCCTGATCTCATTAAATTCTGACAGATTCCTAATCTAATTGATGTCATTATTAGAAAAAAAGAAAAAAAAAATCAGATTCAGATGACTTGCACTGTATATTGGGCTTAGTCTTGGGCCTTTTGGTTGGCCCAAATTTAACAATGGGCCATCCTGTCAAAACCCAACATGAATGAGTTTACACAGTAAAAGCCCAACTTCAGTCCTCGGTCCTCTTACATGAAATTGTCACTCGCCATTGAGTCCACGTTTGCCTCGATGATTCTCAACAGGAAAGTCAACTGTCATGTCATGTCAAGTCAAGTCCAGGCTTTTTTTTTTTTTTTTTTTTTTGCCTTGTCTCGGCGAGTCAAGGGCTACATTTTTTAAATCACCTAAACTGGTCTGAAGAGCAGATCATAAACGAAAATATTTACGTGGAGTCTCTCAAGTAAAAAATTTGTGACAATAGATAATTTTTTAAGTAAAATAAGAAAGTGGAAAATATTTACTCTAGTAAATTGGTATTGTTATTAAAAACACATGATTCTCGACTCGATATAATAATATTTTTGTCATAATTTTATATTATTATGCTCGATATTAATACATGTAACAAGACACCATATGTACATTTTATTATATTATGCATATTACATAATTACATTTAATTGGCAACATCACAAATCACACTGCCACCATCAAAATCAAGCACACTAGACTGCTTAACTTTTAGTGCAAATTCATTATGCAAAAATAAAAGTAACACCCTTTTTTTTTTTTGTATAATAATAATAAAATGTCATTTTCCGTACAACTCATGCGAAAAAAAAATCATTTTTTGTATAATGATAAAAATATGCATTTGCCGACATCTATGAAAGTCGATGCTTCTTAATTTTAATGGCCTATAATTACTTTTTTTTTTTTTTTTTAGTGTAATCATTTTACCGTAAAAATGTTGTTAATTTAAAAGTATCACGTTACTATCATATTTGGTGACTAATATTTTTTTTAAAATATAACTAATAAAATACGTGGCGTTTGACTATACTATAATGAAATTATAAATTTAACTTTAATTATATATTAGTACCACACTATTAATTGATTCAGTTAAAAATAACGGTTTGATCAAGAATTTTACTTGAAATAACACAAATACCCTAGTTAAAAAATAAAAAAAATATTAATTATTAAAATTAAAAAATTAAAATTTTAAAAAATATAATGCCCACCGTCTATCAATATTGATAGACAGTGTAGATTCATTTAATTTTTAAAAAATAATTATTTTATTTAAAAAAAACAAAAATAACTATATTACCTTTTTTACTATTAGCTGACTGTCAACTCTAACAATCAACTAGTTAGTTAAGGATTTTAATATGTAATTAAAGGTAAACTCATAATTTTATTATTATATGGTCAAATATTAAAGTACTTCATAACAATTTATTCTTTAAAAAATTATTTAACGTGGTGACTAATACTTTTTTTTCTTTTTAATAATGATTAATAATTTTTAACTATTCTTTTGATTAAATCCAATACAATTGAATAAAATAACTTTTGAAAATTTCAACAAGACAAACATATCGTGTTATTTAATAAATTTTATCTCTCTTAAAAAAATGTGATGATTGCTAATAAACAGCCTAAAATTTTTCCGAAATCTAATCATTAAAATTGGTGATAATTTCACAATAATTGATATTAAAAAATTAGGAGACGAAAAAAAGAAGAGAAAGTATAACAACATGGAAAGGTGGAGACAAAAAAATGAGGAAATTAAAGAAAAGAAAAGGTAGAGGTAAGATTGTAATTTACGTTTTATATATCAATGGCATATTTTAGAAATTGGAGATTAAATCATGAAAAAAGAAAATTTGATTACATCAATTTACCTTGAAGGGAAAAAAAAAAAATACTTTTCAATCAATCATCAACTATCAAATCATACCAACCATTCACAACAACAATCAAATCTAATCAACCATTCAAAACTTACTAATAAGACAAAATCACAAGAGAAAAATTTACTTGCATTTGATATATATAGTGTATCTTTCATCGTAATATTATTACAGAGTAAATTTCGTCACATTGTAAAATCACAGTGGGTGAATACCACATATCATAATGTTTACAAGTTTTTACCGCACGAATCTATATATATAAAAATTCTTATTCCAATAATTTACATTATATATAAGTGTAACTCATATGTCCGTGTTCTTGGCCAGAAGCAGGAGAACATTCTTCTTGTGCATGGTAATTCCTGGTAGAACATCGAAGTCCAAGTCTTCCTTCTTAAATCCAAGAGGCATTTCCCAATCAAATTTGTAGAGAAGATTAGCAAGTGCAAGCTCCACTGTTGCAATTCCCATATGCAGTCCTGGACATATTCTTCTACCAGCACCAAATGGGATTAGCTCAAAGTGTTGTCCTTTCATATCAATCGAACTGCCAATGAATCTTTCTGGATAGAATTTTTCTGAGTTATCCCAAATTTCAGGATCCCTTCCTATCGCCCACGCATTCACAAATACGAGTGTTTTGGATGGTATCTCGTACCCATTTAAGATGCATTTCTCTGTTGTTTCTCTTGGGACTAGTAATGGCACTATTGGCTGTAATCTCATCGTCTCTTTTATAACAGCTTTAAGATATGGTAATTTCTGGACTTCGTCTTCGTCCACAAAACCCTTGCCTCCAATTAAATTTCTAACTTCTTCTTGAACTTTGATCATCACTCTTGGATACTTCATTAGGTAGGTCATGGCCCAAATCACAGAAGCTGCACCAGAGTCCGTACCAGCAACAAATACATTCTGCAAATTAAAGAAAACAATCAATATAGTTTCGTGACATGTAAAAAATAATAGATTTTGGATTGGGACAATTAGGTAGCTAGATAATTACCATGAGAATTCCTTTGATGTGATCCCAAGTGAGATCAATTTTAAATCCACCTTGTTTTTTAATTTCAAGTAAAACATCGATAATATCCTCGTGGCTTGATTTTGGTCTCTTTGGATCTAGATGCTCGTCGATGAGCTTTTGATAGAATGCATCAAATTCCTTGAAATTCTTTTCAAGACGAGAGATCAATCCGGTGAGTTTATCAACCCAACCCATGAAAGGTAAAAAATCTGAGAAAAAGAAGATTCCAAACATGGCTTGAGTTTCATTCAACAGCGCATGGAATCTACTTCTTTCGACTCCTTCGTCCTCGTATCTCTTGCCAAAACCAATTCTACAAATAATGGTGCAAGTAAGAGACATCATCAACTCACTTAAGTTGACAGGTTTGGTAGCAACAGCCGTTGCTGCTGATTTTGATATCTTCTTAATCATCCGAGAAACCTCATTTTCTCGAATGGGACGATATTGCTGCACCCTATTGGTGTTGAATAGATGGACAACACACAATTTCCTCATCTCTCTATAATAATCATTGAATGGTGCAGCACACAAATCCAAGCCATTGTAGGACAGCTTTTGCTGGCCAAGCAAAGCAGGCCTGCTACAAAATTCGAGATCGTGTGTCTTCATGACCTCTTTAGCCATTTTTGCTGAGGAAACAACTAGGGTTGGCACAAAACCGAGACGCAAGGAAATAAGAGGACCAAACTGTTTAGATAGTTCAAAGAAATAGTAGTGAGGTTTCGACTGATCAAGCTGGTGTAAATTGCCGATCAAGGGAAGACCCCTCGGGCCGGGCGGTAAACGAACACTAGTAGTACTGTCAGTTGTTCTTCTATGTATTTGGATTATTAAGAAAATGAAGATTGGGAGAGAGAGAATTAGGATGATAAACAAAGCCATTGATTACTATATATTACATGTGGTATGGATCAACAAGAGCTTTAAGATAATGCAAAATGGAGAAGCCTCTATATATAGTGGATCTTCGTGCTTGAATCCTTTATATGCTCACCTTATTATATGTGTCATCATTTTATTTGCCAAAAGTTAAATCAACTCTAAATTTGATCATCATATATACTCTGTGATCAACTCCAAAAGTTAAATCAACTTTACTTGAATCCTCTCCTCAATTGTGTTTTTTAATAATAATAAAAATACTAAATTTTATTAAATTAAAAAAGAAAAAAGAAAAAATAGTTAAAATCTCACCGTTCATCTCAAAAATTAGTTTGATTGGGAATTACCGGCGGGAATGAAGAAGGAAGACTTGGATTTTAAGTAGTTCAATAAGAATCAACTTATATTAGTGGTAGTTATTTTCTCTATTTTGTTGTTTAGTTATAGTTGTTTTTACTATTTTCTTACTTAGTGGGTGAGTTGTTAACTTTGCTAGTTGTACCAGAAGCCTATATTAGGAATTGTCGGCAGGAATGAAGAAGGAAGACTTGGATTTTGAGCCGTTAAATTGTTATACACAGTATATGGAAAAAAAATAATTGAATATAAAAATAAATAATTATTATAATAATAATATAATATAAAGCCGAGGCCTGTGTTTCACACGGTGTTTCGGCTTCATATTATAATATTATTATAATAATTATTTATTTTTATATTCAATTATTTTTTCCTTGCATCTGTTTTTCCATATACTGTTTATAACAATCTTAAAACATATTCGTCTCCTACCGTAAGTACGTATATTTTCCGGGATACAACTGCTTCGAGTGATTGTCGTTTAGACAACTCTGACGAACTGAATACTGTCTGCACTCTATTATTTAAAAACGGAACGAAGAAATTTTTTTGGAATTGCTTTGTGTATGATTGTGTTGTCAATTCAAAATAATTTGATGCTAATATATAAACAATCAATGGAATGATCGTTACAAGTTATTCATGACAATTTATTTGACTGTTACAAACCGTTAAAAATTTAATTGTCCGTTATGTAATCAATTTGATCATTACAAATTTAATTTTTCCGTTACACAATTAATTTGACCGTTTCAAATTAAATTACCTTAACAATTTTACATTTATTTTTCTAACATAAATAAGAATCAACTTATATTAGTGGTAGTTATTTTTCCTATTTTATTGTTTAATGATAGTTATTTTTACTATTTTCTTAATCAGTGGGTGAGTTGTTAATTTTGCTAGTTGTACTAGAAGTCTATATTGGGAATTATTGACGGGAATTGAAAAAGGAAGACTTGAATTTTGAGGCATTAAATAAGAATCCACTTATATTACTGATAGTTGTTTTTCTTATTTTGTTGTTTAGTTGTAGCTATTTTTACGGGTACAGCTAGCAAAGATTAGCAAGTGCAACCTCAACCATAAAAGATTAGGATAGGTCTAAATTATTATCTTCTTATAACACATAAAAGATTACGATCAAGATTTGGATAAAGAATATGTTAAAGATTTTATTATGCTGACTATTTTGTTGTGTATTGGAATTTACCTGCCAAATTTTTTTCATTTTTCTCAGTCGTAACCAGTTATATATTTTAAATATAAAAAAAAGTAATTACTAAATAAGTTAATTTTCAAATAAATAGTGAATTTTCTTTTATAAATTTAAGTAATTTACTACTTGTACAGAAAAAAAAAGAAATCAGTATATTTTTATAAATTTTGAGTATTATTTATTGTAATTTTATATCATTATACTCTATATTAATACATTTTACGATCATATTAAAAATGTCATTTTCGGTACAACTCATGCAAAAAAAAATGTCATTTTTTTTTGTATAATGATAAAAATATGCATGTGTCGACATCGATGAAAGTCGATGCTTCTTAATTTAATGAAAATTGTAGACCTACAATTACTTTTTTTTTTTATAAAAAAAATGTAATCATTTTACCTTTAAATGTTGTTAATTTAAAAGTATATGTTGCTATCACATTGGTGACTACTACTTTTTTTTTTAAATTACTAATACTTTTTTTTTCATTTTAATAATAATTAATAATTTTCAACAATCCTTTCCAATAATTCATACAATTGAATCAAACAACTTTTGAAAATTTCAACAAAACAAACATCTCGTATTATTTAATAAATTTATCTCTCTAAAAAAATGTGATCATTACTAATAAACAGTTCATTTGCTTAAATTTTTTCGAACTCTAATCATAAAAATTGGTGATATTTTAACAATAATTGATATAAAAAAAAATTAGGAGGGAAAAAAAAGAAGAGAAAAGTATGAGAACATGGAAAGGTGGAGATAAAAAAATGGGGAAATTAAAGATAAGAAAATGTGGAGGTAAGACTGCAATTTAAAATTTACATATCAATGGCATATTTTAGAAATTGGAGATTAAATCATGAAAAAAAGAAAATTTGATTACATCAATTTACCTTCAAGAAAAAAAAAAAAAAAAAGAAATCAATCATCAACTATCCTATCATACCAACCATTCACAACAACAATCAAATCTAATCAACCATTCAAAACTTACTAATAGAGAAGAATTACAAGAGAAAATTTTTACCTCCATTTGATATATATAGTGTATCTCCCATCATAATATTGTCACGTGGTAAATTTTATCACGTAATGAAATCACAGTGGGTGAGGACTGCATATTATGATGCTTACAAGTTTTTGCCGCGGGAATCTATTTGTATCAAAATTCTTATTCCAATAATTTACATTATATAAAAGTATTATTCATATGTCCTTGTTCCTGGCTATAAGCTGGAGAGCATTCTTCTTGTGCATGGTAACTCCTGGTAAAACATCGAAGTCCAATGCTTCTTTCTTCAATCCAACAGGCATTTCCCAATCGAATTTGTAGAGAAGATTAGCAAGTGCAAGCTCCACTGTTGCAATTCCCATATGTAGCCCTGGACATATTCT
Organism: Xanthoceras sorbifolium; assembly: GCA_003430845.1. Lineage (NCBI taxonomy): Eukaryota > Viridiplantae > Streptophyta > Magnoliopsida > Sapindales > Sapindaceae > Xanthoceras > Xanthoceras sorbifolium. The sequence goes on from CM010617.1 coordinate 32,284,504, forward strand.
TCTACCAGCGCCGAATGGGATTAGCTCAAAGTGTTGTCCTTTCATGTCAATTGAACTGCCAATGAATCTTTCTGGATAAAATTTTTCTGGATTATCCCAAACTTTAAGATCCCTTCCTATTGCCCATGTATTCACAAATATGAGCGTTTTGGATGGTATCTCATACCCGTCCAAAATGCATTTCTTTGTTGTTTCTCTTGGGAGTAGTAATGGAGCTGTAGTTGTGTCTTCTCAAAGATAGACCTGAGATCGGGATATCACCAGTTGAGGATAAAAGAGTCAGATATTCCGAAAACTGCATTCAGAACCAGGTATGGACACTATGAATTTGTAGTGATGCCATTTGGGCTGACTAATGCACCTGCAGCCTTTATGGATCTGATGAACAGAATATTCCGGCCATACTTGGATCAGTTTGTGGTGGTGTTTATCGATGATATCCTGGTGTACTCACAGACAGCTGAGGACCATAACAGACATCTCAGAGTAGTATTGCAGATTCTGAGGGAGAAGCAACTGTATGGAAAACTGAGCAAGTGTGAGTTCTGGTTGCCTGAGATTGCATTCTTGGGTCACATTGTGTCAGCAGAGGGAATTAAGGCAGATCCGAAAAAGATTGAAGCGATAGTGGAATGGAAGCCTCCCAGAAATGTTACAGAAGTCAGAAGCTTCCTAGGCTTGGCAGGTTATTATCGACGGTTTGTGAAGGGGTTTTCCTCTATAGCAAGTCCGTTGACCAAGCTACTGCATAAGAATGTCAGATTTGAGTGGACTGACAGATGTCAGGCAGCTTTTGACCGATTGAAGGCAATGCTTGTAGAGGCTCCAATCCTGATTCAGCCTGTTTCAGGTAAAGACTATGTGATTTATAGTGATGCCTCACACCATGGTTTGGGATGTGTATTGATGCAGGAAGGCAAGGTGGTTGCATATGCGTCCAGACAACTGAAAAATCATGAGCTGAACTATCCGATTCATGATCTGGAGCTTGCAGCCATAGTCTTCGCTTTGAAAATCTGGAGGCATTACTTATATGGTGAGAAATGTTATATCTACACGGATCACAAGAGTCTAAAATATCTGCCTACCCAGAGAGAGCTAAATCTGAGACAGAGACGATGGATGGAGTTGATTAAAGACTATGACTGTGTAATCGACTACCATCCAGGAAAGGCAAATGTAGTTGCAGATGCATTGAGCAGAAAAGCACTGTTTGCTCTGAAAGCTATGAATGTGTATTTGCAGCTGAATCCGGATAATGCAGTGGTAGCGGAATTGGTATGTAGACCCAGTTTGATTCAGCAGATTGCAGAGAAACAGAAGCAGGATGCTAGAATTCTGATGATATGTGAACAGATTCCAGAAGGGAAGCATTCGGATTTCTCAATCAGAACTGATGGTATTGTGTGTTTCAGAGACAGGATTTGCATTCCAGAAAATGAAGAATTGAGAAAAATGATCCTGACAGAGGCACACAGTAGTTCGTATGCAATGCACCCAGGTAGCACGAAAATGTACAGAGATTTGAAAACTCAGTACTGGTGGTCTGGTATGAAAAAGGATGTGATAGAATTTGTGAACAGATGCTTGACCTGTCAACAGGTGAAAGCTGAACACCAGGTTCCATCAGGATTGTTACAGCCAATAGCAATACCTGAATGGAAATGGGATCGCATCACTATGGACTTTGTTACTGGATTGCCACTCACCCGGAGTAAGCACGATGCAGTATGGGTTATAGTGGACCGATTGACGAAGTCGGCACATTTTCTACCTGTCAGAACTGACTACTCCCTGGATCGACTGGCCGAATTGTATATCAGAGAGATAGTCAGATTGCATGGAGTGCCTGTATCCATTATATCAGATAGATATCCGAGGTTTACATCCAGATTCTGGAAAAAGTTTCAAGAAGCCTTGGGTACTCGACTGAGTTTCAGTACAGCCTTCCATCCGCAGACAGACGGCCAATCAGAAAGGGTAATTCAGGTGCTTGAAGACATGCTCAGGAGTTGTGTAATTGAGTTTGAAGGAAGTTGGGCGGATCATCTTCTATTGATTGAATTCGCCTACAACAATAGTTACCAGTCGAGCATAGCGATGGCACCGTATGAGGCACTGTATGGAAGGAAATGCAGGACTCCATTATGCTGGACAGAGTTAGGAGAGGACAGGTTAGTAGGCCCAGACTTGATTAGACAGACTGAGGAGAAGGTGAAGATTATCAGAGACAGATTGAAAGTTGCTTCTGACCGACAGAAATCTTATGCAGAGTTGAAAAGAAAAGAGATAGAGTATGAAGTCGGTGAGAAAGTGTTTCTGAAAGTATCTCCGTGGAAGAAAGTGCTTCGATTTGGCAGAAAAGGTAAGTTGAGTCCTAGGTTTATTGGGCCATACGAAATCATTGAACGTGTGGGACCAGTAGCCTACAGACTAGCTTTACCTCCAGAATTGGAAAAGATCCATAATGTGTTCCATGTATCGATGCTGAGGAGATACAGATCTGATCCTTCCCACAGAATTCCAGCCGAAAGCATTGAAATCCGACCAGACCTGACATATGAGGAGGAACCAGTGCAGATTCTTGACCGGGAAATCAAAGAACTAAGAAATAAAAGAGTGCCACTGGTGAAAGTCCTCTGGAGGAAGCATAAAGTAGAAGAGGCTACCTGGGAGAGTGAAGAAACGATGCGACAGCAATATCCCCAACTGTTTCACTAAGGTAAAATTTCGAGGACGAAATTCCTTAAGTGGGGGAGAATTGTAACATCCCGGATTTCGGGTAATGAATTTTTGATATATGTGAAATATGTGAAAAATAAATTTTTACTATTTGAGGGGGTGTAAATGTAATTAAATGTAATTTCCAGCGGACCAGATTGAATAGTAAAAAATGAAAAATTGAAAACTGGACCAGTGAGTATCGCGACCTGGTCACCGCGACCACAGGTCGTGACAGCTCGCTCGCGATGAAGATGGCAAAAATCAGGCAGTGAGCATCGCGACCAGCCACCGCGACCACAGGTCGCGATGGACTGCTCGCGATGAAAGTGTCAAAATCGGGCAGAGAGCAGCGCGACCACTCGCGCGACCAAGGCGCGCTCGCGAGGAAGGCGATGCGCGCACTCCAGTGAGCATCGCGACCTGGTGCCGCGACCACAGGTCGCGACGGCGGTCGGGGTAGCGAAAAAAATATAAAAAAAAGAAGTGGCTTCTCGAGGAAGCCAGAAATCACAGAACACTGGAAAGAGAGAGGAGAGGTCGCGAGAAAGAAGAAAAAAGAAAAGAAAAAGAAGAAGAAAAAGAGAGAAAGGAGAGAAAAGAAAAAGAAGAAGAAGAAGAGAGAAAGGAGAGAAAAGAAGAAGAAGAAGAGAAAAGGAAATGAAAGGAAAAAGATATCGTGGAACCGCGATTTCTCGAATGAAAAACGGTACCGAGGTAGGTGTACGTTTGTTTTCGAAATCGTTACGAAAAGTTTCTCGTTATTGTTTTCGTTTTCGTTTTTGTTTCCGTTTCCGTTTTTGATTTCGTTGGAAGATTTCGTTTTCGATTATTCGTATGAAAAGTGTTTATTTTATATGTAAAAATTGATGATTGGTAGATCTATGGTTAATTTCGAACCGCTTTTATGATAGATCATATTTCGAATGTATTTTCGAACATTTCGATTTCGTTAAAAATATTTGATTGAGATTTTCGTAAAACTATTGATTATGTTTCTTGATGAATACTATGTGATTTGGATGTATATTGAATAATTATTGGTATTGATTAACTATTGCGACATTTACTGTGAGTATAGTTTATCGAAACGGCCCTAGGATACGTAGACATAGAAATGGATATAGGAGGTTGGTATACCAGCTGGGTTTTACTGAGCAGTACTGCGCCGATATTGATTGATTGATATTGATGATACTGATGTACCTCCTCTTGGATTCGTCCAGAGGTTGGGAGATACGTACCTCCTCAGGATTCGTCCTGGGGGTTGGGAGTTAATGTACCTTCCCAAGGATTCGTTCCTGGGATAGGGAGCTATGTACCTCTCTAGGTTCCGTACCCACGGTCCTAGAGTTGGGAGACACGTACCTCCTCAGAATTCGTTCTGGGGGTTGGGAGCTTGACCCATATTCCAGTCCGAGTATGTTTAGTATTCTAGTGGGCCAGAAATGATTTGAATTGAAACTGAACTGAATGATTTGATGGATCGAATTTATATGTTGATTTTATTATTAATTTAATTGTTTTGAAAGTGATTTAGAAATGAAACTCATATTGTGGTTTATTGCTTCTTTAAAGAACAATTATATTGTGAGTATTTAATTGAGTTTTTAGTACACCCACTAAGTTATATGCTTAGCGCGTTAGTTTGTTTCTAACGCGTAGGTGCCAGGAATCCAGAGGAGGCTAGAGACTGAAGGAAAAGCAAGTTGCAGACCGAGTCACAGAGATTGTACAGTTGGGTAGCTATATTTTGTTATGTGTATATATAAACTGAAAGCATGCATATACAGGGAATTTGTAAATATGTTTTGTAAAACGTTTTGTAATTAAGCATTTTATGATTTCTGTCTTTTGTTATTTAAATGTACATAGTAAAAATCTGATATGTTTTATTTTATAAATTGTGATGAAAGATTTTAATAAGTCACACTAAACGGCAGAGTGCGCAACTGTTTGAAATTATATAGAAGTGTTGTTGGAAATTGTATTGGAATTGTTTTGTGTAAAAACAGGTTTTGGAAAGTCCGAAAAACAAACGGAACTCTGCCGAATTTTCGTAAAAAGTTTATTTATTATTATGGGCTCACAATGATTTTGAAATGTAAAATTTGAAGTTTTAAAAGAGTTTTGAAAGTCCGAGTAGCGCGCCCCGGGTCGGTCCGGCCGGATCGGGTCGGGGGTGCCACATCACTTATATCACTGGTAGTTATTTTCGCTATTTTTACGGGTACAGCTAGCAAAGATTAGAAACTGCAACCTCATCCATAAAAGATTAAGATAGGCCTAAATTATTATCTTCTTATAACACAGAAAAGATTAGGATCAGAATTTGCTTTCGTCGTATTAATTAGAGGGTGAGAAAAAAAACTATATTTCATTTTCATCACTAATTTGTAGTGACTTTATCTTTCGCTTTGAATTTGATTAGTCTCTGTCTATGTTTGTTTTATTATCAGGAATTTGCAAATTCGATAATATTTTATTAATTTATTTGTTGGAGCGGAATGATGTATAAATATTCATTTGGATGAATAATCTCTTAAAGATTTTACTATGCTGACTATTTTGTTGTGTACTGGAATTCAACTGCCAAATTTTCTTCATGTTTCTCAGTTGTAACCAATTATATATTTTAGAACTAATTACATTCAACCTCCTTAAGATTTGGCCAAATACACTCGGAATCAAAGTTTACATTAATTGACACTGATCTCTCATCACGTTAACTTTGACCGTTAGAATAAACGTTGACTTTTGCCAAATTTATTAAATGACCAAAATACCCTTGTTAATTAATATTATCAATTTTTTTGCTATGCATTAAAGAAAAATTGATGGTGGAATCCAGATTGCATCTTTACCAAGAACAAACAAAAAAAAAAATTTGAAACTTGAATGTCTGGGTTCGTTCGAACCCATACTTCGAACCCTTGTGGGTTCGATTTCGAACCCTTGTGGGTTCGAATCCAACCCACAAAGAGTTTGAAGACGAACCCAGTCTTCGAACCCAGAAAGGTTCGTCTTCGAACCCTTTGTGGGTTCGAATCGAACCCACAAAAGGTTCGAAGTCTGGGTTCAAATGAATTTTTTTTTTCTTGGTGAAGATCCAATCTGGATTCCACCATCAATTTTTTTTTAATGCAGAGTAAAAAAATTAATAATATTAATTAACAGGGGTATTTTGGTCATTTAATAAATTTGGCAAAAGTCAACGTTTATTTTAACGGTCAAAATTAACGTGAGGGGATGTCAATGTCAATTAATACAAACTTTGATTCCGAGTGTAATTGGTCAAACCTCAAGGAGGTTGAGTGTAATTAGTTCTAATAATTAACAAGGATATTTTGGTCATTTAATAAATTTGGCAAAAGTCAACGTTTATTCTAACGATCAAAGTTAATATGAGGGGAGGTTAGTGTCAATTAATGCAAATTTTGATTCCGAGTATAATTGGTCAAACCTTAGGGAGATTGAGTGTAATTAGTTCTATATTTTATATATATATAAAAAGTAATTACTAAATAAGTCAATTAACAAATAAGTCGTGAATTATTTTTTTTATAAATTTAAGTAATTTACTAATTGTACAAAAAATGAAGAAATCAGTTCCTAACTCTTAACATGTATCGACACATTCATCCATAGTTTAAGTGGTAGATGTTCGAATTCTACTATATACATTTGCCAGCATTTGTGTAGAGTAATGAGAGTAAACTGCTCTCGGTTTTGAGAGTAAATGTTATTCAGGTGGTATGTTTAGTAATTGATCTCGACAAATCTCCATATTCTTGTAATGTAATTGTAAAAAAAAATCTCTTAGTGTTCCCATTTCACCCATCAGTCGACTTTTTTCAATCAAACCTAATGATCGAGGAGTATTTTAATTTTTTTTTTATTTAAAATGAAGACTTGTTACGTATCCTCTACACACAGACAGAATCGAGAGGCTAATATAAACTCATTTATCCATTTTCTTAATAATGTAAATATAATATTATGATCATAAGTCTTAAATGAGGAATAATAGTGAATTGTACCTGTATTATTATAATACGGAATGTGGAAGAGTCCGTTACACCTCAATTATTGTTGTTTTCAACTTATAAATTTTGTAATATATATTTCGTTGAAATATAGTTGGAATAATAGTGAATTGTAACTGTATTATTATAATAATAATCATCTTATCTAACCTTATCTAATGGCGTGACCCACCACCAGCAAAATTGTTGTGCATGGAAAATTTGGATATGGACCGTTATAAATTTATATTTTTAGTTCAAAAGTCAAGCACGGAAAGCTGAGTGGTCGCATCAATAGCTTGTTGAAATAATAAATCAAATCCAGCCAAAGCATATCACATCTTGAAATTTCGTACAAGTTTATAATGCAATATCTTTTTATTAATTACAATAAGATTGGAATTATGATTTTTGATTCAATCACCAATATTTTAAAGATAGCGATAGTAAATATAATAGGGTAGTAACCATACTTTTTAATAAAGTTAAAATTTTAAATTTGAATTATTATTTTTAAGTTAATTAAAATAAAATAAATAAATAGTAGTATCTTAAAATTATAATTTTTTTTTTATAGATCTCCATTAAAATCCTTTAAACATCTCTAATAATTAATAAAAAAGAGAGACAGTTATAATGAATTTTAAAATCATTTGTCAATATATAATAAACCAAAAAAATTCTGAAGGGACAGTGATGTTTCTCTTTATGGTGGGGGAATTTAACACCCATGGAATTTTGTATTGACATCTCTACAACGGTCATGTTTCCAATTATACAAATAATGAAAGTAACATATCATCTTCTTCATTGTATATCAAATCATTCGCTGGCTGCTCCCATGTGAGTTCCGGCTCCACCATATATTTTTTATTTTCCTCATTAGAATTATAGAGAGACAGAGAGAGAGAATGGTAGACAGTCATATATATGTATGCCGTTGTACCTAAATGGCCTGTTTGTTTGATTGGTTTTTGGTGAAATAATTTTCCAACAATTGAGTGAGAAATAGATGGAAAACGTTGTCGTGCTTTTAAAATAATGGTTTTTGTTGGGTTAGGTGTAATCGATCTTATCATTTAATGTTTGAAATGGGAGAATAAAGAAAATTGAAAAGATAGATGAATTAGTACGCAACTTTGAGAAATTTAAATTGACTGCAATTAAAATGTTTGTATGAGACCTTAAAACACTAAAATTGAAGCAAACATTGACCCCAGTTATCAGTATGTTTTTTTTTGTAGATACACGTGTCCTTTGTCAATAATTTTCTGTATAAAGTGAAACCAAATATCAATATATTTTATAAATAGATAATTATACGGGCGAAGTTAAAAAATTATATTTAATAAAGGGTTCGTTTGGAAGAGCTTCTACGAGTAGAGCTTTTAGGAGTAGATCTTTTTAAAGTAGAATTTTTACAAGTAGTGCTTCTAAGAAAAAATCGTTGGTCGTTTGGTCGTCAATTAAAAAATCTCTTTTAAACTGTAGATTGTTTGATTGTATTAAATTTAAAAAAACTATTTTAAATAATAAAATTATCAAAAAAGACATTAAAAAATTTTAAATATAACAAAAAAAAATATATATATATATATAATATATTTCATTGAAATTAAAAAAAAAAACACAATATAGAGCAAAACATATATGTGCAGTATGCAGACAATATATATTGTAAAAGAAAAAAAACATAACACCGTATACAATTATGCACAGTAATTTTTTTTTAAAAATAAGCAGAACATATAAAATTATGTATATGCGGGCAGTGCGGCAAAATAGACAGTAAAAAAAAGAAAAATAAATAAATAAAGCAAAACATATATTGTAAAAGAAAAAAAAAATAAAAAAGGCATAACAAACACATGTGTGGTAAGGCAACATATAATGTAAAAAAAAAAAGTAGGCAAATATTTATGTGCGGTAAGACAACACATACTGTAAAGAAAAAAAAATAAAAAAAGCAGAATAAATATACATGTGATTAGAAAGATATAAGATAGAAGAAACTCATAGGTTAAATATAAATTTTTGAAAATTCAATACGTTGAGAGCAGTGAAGTTATGTTTTATATGATAAAAAATTAAGTTATTAGAGTTTATAATTTAAAAAGGTATTGTGAAATTATAAAATATATTAAGGTTATATAATATATTTGAATATTTTTTAAAAATATTCAAAAAGATCTACTTGAAAAAATTTAAAATTTGAATTTCTCCGAATAAATGTAAAATAATTTATTTAATCGCTAAAAGCTCTACTAAATAAGATAAAAGGTTATATAATATAGAGTGGTAACCAAATGACAAAAGAAAATTAAAAACATTTACGTGGAGTCTCAAGTAAAAAATTTGTGACAATAGATAATTTTTTAGTAAAATAAGAAAGTGGAAAATATTTACTTTAGTAAAACTGTAGATTAAAAAATATATGATTCTCGACTTGTTATAATAATATTATTTATTATAATTTTATATCTTTATACTCAATATTAATACATTTTATAATTATATTAAATAATAAAGATAACGTCTATAAGTGTAACAAGACACAATATATACATTTTATTATATTACATAATTACATTTAATTGGCAACATCACACATCACACTGCCAGTCTACCGCCATCAAAATTAAGCGCACTAGACTGCTTAAATTTTAGTGCAAAATTCATTATGCAAAATAAAAGTAACACCCTTTTTCTTGTATAATAATAATAAAAATGTCATTTTCGGTACAACTCATGCAAAGAAAAAAATGTCATGTGTCGACATCGATGACATTTTTAAAAGTATATGTTGCTATCACATTGGTGACTAATACTTTTTAAAAAAAATTACTAATACTTTTTTTTTCTTTTTAATAATGATTAATAATTTTCAACAATCCTTTCCAATAATTCATATAATTGAATCAAACAACTTTTGAAAATTTCAACAAGACAAACATCTCGTGTTATTTAATAACTTTATCTCTCTAAAAAAATATAATTATTGCTAATAAACAGTTCATTTACTTAAATTTTTTCGGACTCTAATCATTAAAATTGATGATATTTTAACAATAATTGATATAAAAAAAAATAGGAGGTAAAAAAAAGAAGAGAAATTAGGGAATCTATTTGTATCAAAATTCTCATTCCAATAATTTACATTATTTAAAAATGTTACTCATATATCCATGATCTTGGCCATGAGCCGAAGAACATTCTTCTTGTGCATGGTAATTCCTGGTAGAACATCGAAGTCCAAGGCTTCTTTCTTCAATCCAACAGGCATTTCCCAATCGAATTTGTAGAGAAGATTAGCAAGTGCAAGCTCAACTGTTGCAATTCCCATATGTAGCCCTGGACATATTCTTCTACCAGCACCGAATGGGATTAGCTCAAAGTGTTGTCCTTTCATGTCAATTGAACTGTCAATGAATCTTTCTGGATAGAATTTTTCTGGATTATCCCAAACTTCAGGATCCCTTCCTATTGCCCACGTATTCACAAATACAAGCGTTTTGGATGGTATCTCATACCCGTCCAAAATGCATTTCTCTGTTGTTTCTCTTGGGAGTAGTAATGGAGCGACTGGCTGTAATCTCATCGTCTCTTTTATAATAGCTTTAAGATATGGTAATTTCTGGACGTCGTCTTCGTCCACAAAACCCTTGCCTCCAATTAAATTTCTAACTTCTTCTTGAACTTTGATCATCTCTCTTGGATACTTCATTAGATAGGTCATGGCCCAAATCACAGAAGCTGCACTCGTGTCCGTACCAGCAACAAATACGTTCTGCAAATTAAAGAAAACAATAAATATAGTTTGGTGACATGTAAACAATAATAGATTTTGGATTGGGACAATTAGGTAGCTAGATAATTACCATGAGAATTCCTTTGATGTGATCCCAAGTGAGATCAATTTTAAATCCACGTTGTTTTTTAATTTCAAGTAAAACATCGATAATATCCTTCTGGTCAGATTTTGGTCTTTTTGGATCTAGATGCTCGTCGATGAGCTTTTGATAGAAAGCATCAAATTCCTTGAAGTTCTTTTCAAGACGAGAGATCAATCCGGTGAGTTTATCAACCCAACCCATGAAAGGAAAATAATCCGAGAAAAAGAAGATTCCAAACATGGCTTGAGTTTCATTCAACAGCGCATGGAATCTACTTCTTTCGACTCCTTCGTCCTCGTATCTCTTGCCAAAACCAATTCTACAAATAATGGTGCTAGTAAGAGACATCATCAACTCACTTAAGTTGACAGGTTTGGTAGCAACAGCTGCTGCTGATTTTGATATCTTCTCAATCATCCGAGAAACCTCATCTTCTCGAATGGGACGATATTGCTGCACCTTATTGGTGTTGAAGAGATGGACAACACACAATTTCCTCATCTCACTATAATAATCATTGAATGGTGCAAAAACCAAATCCAAGCCATTATAGGACAGCTTTTGCTGGCCAAGCAAAGCAGGCCTGCTACAAAATTTGAGATCGTGGGTCTTCATGACCTCTTTAGCCATTTTTGCTGAGGAAACAACTAGGGTTGGCACAAAACCGAGACGCAAGGACGTGAGAGGACCAAACTGTTTAGATAGTTTAAAGAAATAGTAGTGAGGTTTCGAGTGATCAAGTTGGTGCAAATTGCCGATCAAGGGAAGACCCCTCGGGCCGGGCGGCAAACGAACACTAGTAGTAATGTCGGTTGCTCTTCTATGTATTTGGATTATTAAGAAAATGAAGATTGGGAGAGAGAGAATTAGGATGATAAACAAAGCCATTGATTACTATATATTATATGTGGTATGGATCAACAAGAGTTTGAAGATAATGCAAAATGGAGAAGCCTCTATATATAGTGGATCTTCGTGCTTGAATCCTTCTTAGACTCATCTTATTATACGTGTCATCATTTTATTTACCTAAATTTAATCCTCATATATACTTTATGATCATCGTTAATAGTTAAGTCAATGTTCCTTGAATCCGCTCCTCAATTGTGTTTTTTAATTACATACCACTTATTAGTTTATTACTTCTTCTTTTTTTATAATTAATTCTTTCAATTCAACGTAGACTCGCGTTATAAAAAAACCTTTAAGATATGATTATCAATTTTCTTTGTTTTACTAAGATAAGACAAGTATATACAAACAAAAACAATATAAAATATTGATTTTAATTTTAAAGCATGATGATGCCTTTAACTGACCACAACATCATGACATGTGCTTCCACTATATGCCGATTACCAACGGCTGGATTCAACTGCCTGATATTCCTATTTCTTGTAGATAATGGTGCGTTGATGCTCCCATTTAGGGTTTTTGTCATTTTTAATCAGGAGATTTTTTTTTTCTGTTTACTTATACATTTAATTTAGTAGTACATGAATTTTTTTCCCATGCATTTTTTACACATGCAAGATCTTTCTGATCTGTTACTCAAGATCACACCATTCACGGGGCTTACAAGGTCATGATTCGTGGTGGGGTCTTCAAGATTATGAATGATTTGTATATATCTTTAAAAGAAACTAGACAGAGATAGGGACTGACTAATAGTATGATATTAAGTGATCGATGGTAAAAAAAAAAAAATGGTATTATTTGTCTCCTAAATGATATTATTTTAGAAGCAACATGTCACTATCCAATTGGACTCCTTGGTTATTAATTATACGGATTTACTCTGAATGATTTTTATATATATATATATATATAAAAGATGAGGTTGATTCAATAGTATGCTCCTCATTAAGTTTGAGTCGTGTGTTCTTCATTAAATTTTTAATTAATTATAGAATAAATAAGACACAGATGGTTAAAGTTTACTCTTCTATAAACAGAAATAATCTTTATAAAGGAAAAATGCACGAACACTTGAACTATGAATATATATAGAAAACGACTTTATTGCCAAAAGAGAATGATACACAAAAGAGCCATATTCAAATAGCAGAAAACATAGCAAAACAGCCCTATACAGGAGAGAACAAGCAGTCCACCTAGGCTAACAACGAGAGCCTTCAGAGGTGGCATAGATCATTCACACATGACACTTTGCGAATCATATAGAATTCCTAGCTATAAGGTGGAGATCGAGAGCGTTCTTCTTGTGCATGGTGATGCCGGGTAGACCCTAAAAATCCAAGTCATCCTTCTTCATTCCCGCCGGCAATTCCAAATCAAATTTGTGAAGATCGAAGATTAGCAAGTGCAACCTCAACCATAAAAGATTAGGATAAGCCTCAATTATTATCTTCTTATAACACAGAAATATTAGGATCACAATTTTGCTTTTGTCGTGTTAGAGGGTGGAGAAAAAAATATATTTCATTTTCATCACCATTTGTGGTGACTTTTTCTTTCGTTTTGAATTTGATGAGTCTATGTTTGTTTTATAATCAGGAATTTGCAAATTGAATAATATTTTATTAATTTATTTGTTGTAGTGGAATGATGTATAGATATTCATTTGGCTAAAGAATCGGTTAAAGATTTTATTATGCTTACTATTTTGTTGTGTACTGGAATTCAATTATCAAATTTTCTTTATTTTTCTCAGTTAAATTAAAAGAAATTAGACCTATCAAGATCAAAATTTATGGTTTCTATAGTAAGAAACTGGTCCCTAGCACTACAAGAAAAAGTGATTTTTCTAACGAACAATATTTAACGGAGTCCAAATTTAGTCGGTAAAAGTAGTATTTCCAATGGTAAAAATATAACCATCGAAACAGTATAAAACAATATCTATTTTTAACGACGGAATATTTGCCCTTAAAAATGGTGTTGAAAGTCGTTAGAAATACTATGAAAATAGCGCCAACCTTTGGCGCCAACACTATTTCTGGCCATATGTATATAGCCATCGGAAAAATTGACTCTTTTCCAACCAAAACACTTGTTTCTCGAAAATGTCATGACATTTCTGATATGATGTAACTTTTCGTTAGAAAAAACAAACATTTCCGACCATGGTTTTAGTCCTTAAAAATATTATAATTTCCGACAATAAGTAACTTGTCCTCAGAAAAGGTTAAATTTTTCCGACCATAATTGTTTGTCTTCAAGGCAAATATATACATAACCAATACAAACATATCATCCATTGTAAGACAGACCATTCGGGTGCGTTTGGTGTGCTGAATTAAATTGAACTATTTTTATGTAATATGATATACACTACAAGAAATTGTGCCTGTAGGGACCAAAATTAATGGTCTCTATAGATAGAAAATGGTCCCTAAAGTGTCTAGGGACCAAAATAAATTCGTCCTAAATTTAGTCCCTACAAGTGGGTCGCAATACAGCTATTTGGACCAAAAATGAAATTGGTCACAATAAAAACACTATAACGACGAATCTCCATATCTAGAATTTAGGGACCAATTTCGTTTCGTCCTTATAAAATGTCTATTGAGACGAATTTTCGTCCCTATAGGTATGGTGTTGGAACGAAAATATTTTGATCGCTATACGTCATATATTGGGACCAATACTTAATGGTCCCTATAGGTGTTGTTTTGGGACCAAAACATTATTTATTTTCTGAAGTTAATTTCCTTTTGTCTTTATAAAGAAAAATTGGCACACATCATTTTCCTTGTCAAATCCAGCTTTGAAAAATGATCATACTATTAGAGCCCATTCGGTTTTAAGTATCCTTTACGTTTTTCATTTTTTAACGGGATATTATTATTCTCTCCCTAATATTTAAAAGAATATCATTTTATACCACACTTTTAAAATATTTCCTCTTACACCACACTTTTAAAATATTTCCTCGTACAATTTAAAAAACTATTAGAAAGGATACTGGTCGTTAGACTATATGGGGCAAGATGATAATTGCACCACAAAATTGAAAAAAAAAAATTTTGGTGGAACTCCACTAGTTCAAAAAAAAAATTGAAATAAAAAAAATATTATGGAGGGCAATTATCAATTTGGTCTCTAAGAGTGCTTAAAGGAAATATTTTGGAAATTTATTTTGGAAAAATTGAGAAATGAGGATGGGGGAGTTATCTCCATCCTCATCTCCATTTAGAAATATGGCCCGAGGGAGGAAGACTCCAAGTCAATGATGGAAAGAGGAAGACTCCATTTAGCTGATTAGGAAATTTGTAGGAAATTTCCTAATAGTTACTTCGCATTAAAAGTCAAGAACTTTTAAAGAGCTATAGGTCCCGGTGTTAACGAAGTAGACTTTTAAGTCAAGGCATTTTAACTTCTTTCTCTTTCACAATTACACAAACCTAACTATTATCTTTACAATTATCCAACAATTATTGGAATACATAACTTATACACTAATAGTAAAGTGTGTTATTTATTTTTTTTATATAATCCAGACATCGCTTGAACCCGCTTAATGTCCCCAAAGTTCAAAACTAAAGCCCTCGCCGAACACTACGATCTTTGGGAAGTAGGAAATTATCGCCTTTGGTCGTGTAGGTACCCATGAGGGAATTCAACCTTGTGGGAGTAAAACACAAGCTTAATCGTTTTATTAATTAACTCATGGGTCTAATTTCACTAAAGTTAAATTTTAATCTATTATAAAAATTTGAAATATATAATAAAAAAAAAAAAACTTTTCTAAGGAATTTTCTATCATTTTCATGATGAAATGTAATTGTCTTCATTGCCTTGGAAAATTGGCACATATCATTTTCCTAATAAAATGAAATTGTCTTCTTTGCCTTGGAAAATTGGCACATATCATTTTCCTAATAAAATGAAATTGTCTTCATTGCCTTGGAAAATTGGCACATATCATTTTCCTGCCACAACACTTCAAAAATTTATCTCCAGTACGTGTACTTCCGTCTTCTATTGACAAGTAAAGAATCTATTACAAAACATAAGCCCACCAAAATTAAAGTGACATGCTTACATAGAAACCAATCCAACTTCATCTTCACCATCATTTCCTCCTCCATTTTCATCATCAGATTCCGGAACCATACAATTGTTAGCAAGTGGAGATCCACAAAGTTCGTTGCCCTTAAAAGCAGGATGCATCAAAAACTTGTAATTGAGAGCCTAAAGGAAATATTTTGAAAATTTATTTGAGGGAAATTGAGAAACGAGGATGGGGACCTATCTCCATCCTCATCTCCATTTAGAAATAGGGTTAAAAATCATTTCCATCCCCATTTATAGATGATTTTTCTATTCCTAAAAAAAAAAAAAATAGAGATTTGAGGATTTGAAGCCGTGGGAATAAAAATGTCCATTTCTACCAACCCTTTATAAGTTTATTATATAAAAATTAAGCTCTTCTTTTTAGTATTAGGCTACTGATAATACTGAGGATTAGCTGATGTACAAGTATGATAATATTACCGAGATATTAATAATAATTTGAAAGAGAACAAGGTAATTAGAAAAACTCTAAAATTTTATAATTTTCTCTTTTTCCTTTCCACCAATCTTCCCTACTTTTACAAGGCCTTGGTAGGGCATTGGAGTCAATAGTCAGTAGTTGTATAGACACTAATGTCAATACCTGCTACGTCATTTACTTGTGTGGGCATTGGAGTCATTTTCCTGTCAAATCCTGCTTTTAAAAATACATCATAATATTAGAGGCCATTGGTTTTTAACTATCGTTTATGTTTTTCCTTTTTCGATGGGATATTATTAATTATCCCCCTAAAATTTAAAATGATATCGTGTTACACCACACTTTTAATATATTTCTTCCTACAATTAAAAAAACTATTAGGAAAGATATTGGCCATTAGAATAGGGCACGTTTGGTATATGAGATTGACTTGAACTGGACAGGACTAAGTCTTAGTTCCATTGCAACAAGGTACTCTGTTGTTTAAGTTTCCTTCTCCCAAGCTTTCCAATACCTCATCTGTAATATCAAACCAAAAAAAAAAAATTAATTGCATGATCAATCAATTTTAATTACATTAATTTAATATATAATAATAACAATATTATTTGTTTTTACACAATAATTGGAAACACCAACTAAATATATGTTAACATTAATTGTATTCAACCAGAACATTAATGCTTACGATTTTATACTAAAAATGTACCCAAAAAGGATCCAACTTTATTATTTTTAGGAAAGTTTATCAAGACTCTTATTTAGGGTTTGAACATAAATTTTTTTTTTGAAGACTTATTTTTAAGTTTTGAAATAGCCGTCTCCTATTATCACCATTGAGAATCATCTTTTTTTTTTAGGGTTTGAAAAAGCGAAGCAAAGTAACTTGTCCAAAAGAAAGCACAAGTGCTCTTCAATCTCCTGGACACAAGTCCTCTTCAATCTCCGGTATAGTTCTCTTTAAAATTATTTGTGATGTTTGTTTGGTATATATTTGTTTTTATTGGTTTTTTGTTTGTAATTCTCGAGGTCACAAAAAGAACAAGAAAAAGTTAAAGTTTATTTTTTACATGTAAACTTTTTGGTGAAGAGTTTGAAACTCTTGTATGACTGTTGTTCGTATAAGTATTTTAATAGTATTCTTTTTTTTTGAAACTTATTTTAATAGCATTCAATCAAGTAGAAATTCATTAATTTACTGTATACCTATTTGTTTGTAGTAGTTAGAGGTTTTTTTTTTTTTTTATTAAGATATCTTGATATTTAAGTTGTAATTTTGCTTTGAACTTATATAAATTTATTAGGTCAACTCTATCATGTGAGAAGTAAAGAAATCATAATAGAATTAAATTGAAAAAATAAGAAGAGAGGATGCAATAAACAATCCCAACACAGTTACAAACCCATGTGAAAAAACAGTCACATACAATTCAAAACCTACTAAAACTCCACAACCATTGATAAAAACCAGCATGCAATTAACAGCTCTGTACAGAAATCCATTGATAAAAACCTTAGAAAATTCTAATTTACTTTGCTTCTCACATGATAGAGTTGACCTAATAGACTTACTTTTGTTTTAAGATAAATTCGTCTCTCTTATTATATAAGATGATCTTGAAGTTGACTGGATTGGATTTTCTTCATGATTTCAGTACTTCTTGAAATATCAATATGTATTAGTGTCTGTCAATGATATCTAAATGTTGTATTTATACATTAAATATTATAAATAATAGTCATGGCAAGGAAAAACAAGCGTCATGCTAATACTTTCGCTAAGCAACATCATTCTATCATGGTCGTAACAAGGAGAAACAAGCGTGTTACTAGTGCTTCTACTGAGCAACTATATGATTCTGTGATACCATCACTTACTGACGAAGTAACAGAATCCCAAGAATTATGCTCTGATGTTCAGCCTAACTCAGAAGGTAAGAATATTTATACTGATTTGATTTTTCTTTCTTTATGTTATATGTCAATTTAGACTTATATATCAATTGATTGTTTTTTTTAGCTACAGATTCTGGTTCTGTTAAAAGAAAAGGTAGAGGAAAGGGTAAAGGTATAAAGGAACAAGGCATGACAATTGAAATTTATGATAATAGGTAAAAAAATCAGTCGATATATATATATATATATATATATATATATATATATATATATATATATTTTAAAGATTGTAATATTTTGTACTTTTTATGGTAATTGATTAATAAAATAATATGTAATGGTAATTTTTCAGGATTGTAACCCCTGAAGCTGTCTGTAATCTAGGTGTTTTATTCAAGCAATCCATCAAAGGCCCTTGGGTAACATTTGCTTTATACCCCAAAAAAGAATGGGACACATTATATGCACGTTTTAAGTCCAACTTCAATTATATGTGTTCTGAGAAAATGTTGAGGGAAGCATTTGATGCACATGTTAAAATTCGATATTCAGAATGGATGTCGAGTATAAGACGTGGTGTTTTTGATCATTTCAAGACAAGGGCAGAATGATACACCAATGGTCCAAGTCAGATTGATGTTGCAGTATGGTCAGAGATGGTTGATATTTGGCTTTCTAAAGAATGACAGGTAAATTAATTAGAAAATAATACATATGCTATTTGTCATTGCAATATTATTTATTATTTGTTTAACTTTCTCATGATATTTGTAGGATAAAAGTACTAGAAATAAAAGTAATCGTGGTGCTAATGCAATAGTAATTCATACTTCAGGCTCTGTTCCAATGGCAAAATATAGAAAGGAAGAGGTAACAATTATTTTAACCCTTAATAAACTTTGAAATTTGTGTATATAGTGTAGTTATATACAATACATTTGTAAATTGAATATGAATAAATATATGTTTATTCCATTTATTCTTTTTGTTTTGTTTTGTTTTTAAATATAGTTTGATCGAACTCGAAATGAACTTTCCCCATTTGAGTTCTTTAAGAAGCTTCATAGCTATAAGAAAGATGGTCGTTGGGCTAGTGATAAAGCGGAGCAGATGCACGTAAGTTGTCTTATATTATATATTCTTTTCAATCATCAACTACATGATATTTCTTCTTTTTATTTTATTTAAAATATGCATATTTTTATGCGTTAATTATTTATTTTAGAAAAAAATGGAGTCATAAAAACCTACTCCTCAAACTGAAATTCCAAGGGTAAAAGAATGGGAGATATATAAGGAGGTTATCGGAAAGTCTAGTCATGGTGGTGTTCTTGGGTTAGGTGCTGGTCTAAAACCTAGTAATGTATTCGGTTCCTCTACCAGTACAAATTGCCATAAGCGTACTTGCTTAGAGCGTTATGATGAAGTAAAAACCATGAAGGAACAAATTCACAGTTTGTCAAATTTGGTACATGAATTACAAAATTCACTTCAAACGATGACACGGGGGAGTTCACCACCAGTGGTACTACCTTATTCTTTTTAAAAAATTATTATTATTATCTTTAATTTGCATTATGGAATTATATATGATTTTAATAAATATTATATTTTATTATGCAGGATAATGCCACTGAAGATTTAAATGTTCACATTGAAGGAGCGTTCGATAATTAATTTGATGTCTACTCATGTTCTTTATCATATGATTCTACCTTTAAACATTTGGAAAAAAACTTTGTTCCTTTTCTTTTATGCATATTTTTGTTGACAATTGGGTATTTAATTTCACATGATACATTGGATATTGTTGTCAATGATTTGATAAAGTGTTTTATTTTATTTTTGTACTTGCTTTCATTTAGTAGAATATTAATAGATATTTATAACTTTTATATTTAGATAACATTTCTCGATAATAAGTTATTTTCTACCAGTACTATTTTATTTCGAATCACTATCTTTCTTGCTAATACATCATTTCTAACAATTCCTTAAAAGGAAAAAAAATATTTCTCACAGAACCATATCATTAGCGATAAATTATTTCCAACTATAATGTTGCTCGGTAATACATTATTTCCACCCACAAAGCGCGTCCGTAATATAGTATTTCTGACTACGAATGTCCTTGATAATACATTATTTCCAACTGTAATGCATCTGGGTAATAACGTAGTGTTTCTCAGTAATATATATTTTTTTTCTAACAACGAAGCTCGTCAATAATACAATATTTCCAACTGCAAATCTCCTGGATAATATAATATTTCCGACCATAATTTTTCTCGGTGATACATTATTTCTAACTATAAAGGTCCTCGGTAAAACAATATTTCCGCCTATATATCTCATCAATAATACATTAATTCCGACTTTATTGTTCCTTGGTGATACATTATTTCCAACGATTATTTTCCTCAATTTTGTCTTATTTTTGACTGTAAAACTCCTCGGTAATACAATATTTCTGACTACGAATCTCATTGATAATATATTATTTCTGACTATGATCCTCCTTGATAATATTTTTATTTCCAATTGCAATCTCTCTTGGTAATATATTATTTCTGACAGTGAAGCTCCTTGGAAATAGAAGTTTTTGTAACCATAATAGTCATCGGTGATAAATATTATTTCCAACCAAACGGTTCCTTAGTAATGATCGAACTATTTCTAGCGACAAATACGGTTAAAAATATTCTCTTAACAATTGGTTGCCATAATATTATTAAGGTATATTTTTATCATTTTTGACTACTCTTTGCCCTCGGAAAAGCTATATTTCCGACGGTCCGTCAAAAAAATATTATTTCCAACCATACCATTTCTAACGAAGACTGACGAACTTTTTCCATCGGAAATGTGTATTTCCAACGGTCCTTAGTCATTACCGACAACTTTCAATCATTAGAAAAGCCATATTTCTTGTAGTGATTATAAAAAGTTTTCATCCATGGAAGCAGCTATAAAAGAGCCTTTCGAGAACGTTCGTTAGGATGATTGGGATTGGTTTTGTCGAAACATCTTCAGTACTCAATGGTATTAGGTATATTACATTATACTGTCAATTTATTTTAAGTTTTCTAGTTATCTGTCGCAGCAAATTTATTTATATAATTACCTGCAATTAGATACAAATGGCAAGGCAATGAAGGATGCCTCATGCTTGTAATCTACTGCAATTGAAGTATGTGAATGATGTTTGTTTTGGTACATAATTTAAAAGCTTAAAGATGTTTATTTCTGTAACTGGAATGACTGTCCTAATGGACATTTGTGACCGATACTACAATTTCATGCTTTTGGTACACCAAAATTTGACCCATATTATTAAGGGATGGTGGGAAAAGTATCACATGTCAATATAGATTGATTGGACATAGGTACAAACCACATACACACCATAATGATATTATTGCTTTGTCCAATTTACTAGATGATTAGGGGACAGTGGAATAAGAAGATAAGTGGCGTCTGCTTATAAATTGGTATAAGCTGAAATGTAAAAACATAAATTCATAAAAATATAGAAGGCTTGTTGCTTCCTATAAGTTGTATGACAGTTACTTTTTATTCTGTTAATAGAAAATTTAATTAATTTGATTTGACTTATAGGTTAAAAAAATCTATAACAGCTTGAGTTATATGTGTAAGAGCTACATAAGTTTGACATGAATTTATTTTTTTAATTTATTTATAAGTTTTATTGTTTCAAATTATAGGACAAGTCGAAAAAGAACACTGAAAATAGGAGTAAACTCAAGTTCAGTCATTTTGGAGGTTCAAAACTATTTATCAATTATCTTGAAGATGATCCAACCATGGGAGACATACAATTATTTGAAAATACCCATTATAACAAGCAGAAGAAGCAATGAGTTCACGAAAATGCAAAAACATCATATTAGGTTTTAATCTTGATTAATTTTATTCAATTCTTATTTATGTTTTATTGTTTAATTGGTAAATTATATATGTAGGAGCAAATGATGATTATCTTAGAAGAGTAAGAAAAGCTTCAAGAGGAGGAGCGTGTCAGTCAAAGAGAAATATGTGATCAAGTGCTTAGAAAGAGATCGGGCTATGTCAAGGGTTTAGGTTTCGGTTCAAAACCTGTCCCAATACATTTGACACAAACAATAGAAAAAACAAATAAGATGTAACATCTGATCAGAACACAACAATTACAATTAGCAGCACAACAAGAAAAATTGGAGGCACAAAAAAAAGTATTATAAGAGCAAGAAGAAAAATTAACAAAACTTTACAGTAATAAGGAAAATATAGTAAGTATGGAGGATCGATTATCTCAAATGGAGGATTTGGTTCGAGTATATCTTTGCAATCAATGGCCTTTTCATCTTTTATTTTGTGGTAATACTCTTTAACATCTTTTGTACATTATAGTGGTGGTATGTGTGTGTCTTGTATATTTGAATGCTAGTGACATGTATAATGTTTTTTGCACATGTTTGTAAGGTTTTTCATAGATGTTGATCTACTGTTAAAGATGTTACATGTTGGTATGTAAAAAACTTATGTAGAAATGTATTTTAATGTTGAATATATATATATATATATATATATATATATATTTAAAGTAATATATGTTGATGCGTCTTTAATTTTTTTATTTTAATTTATAGGGAATGAAAATTATCACATATCACAATAGCAAAATATCATAACAAATAAAATTAAAAAAATAATAGATATACGGTGGCCAAACAATTGGGATCAAAACATCATCTATAAGAGGTTTACAGGGACAAAAAACAATTTGGTCCCAAAACAAAATCTATAGGGTTGGTAAACAGAATCATAAGGGACAAAAATATATATATGGACGGCTATAAATAGACCCAATATATTACATATAGCGACCAAACACTTTAGTCTCAACACATTATTTATAGGGACGGTTGAAAATTGGTCCCAATATGTCACCTATAGTGAC
Organism: Xanthoceras sorbifolium; assembly: GCA_003430845.1. Classification (NCBI taxonomy): domain Eukaryota; kingdom Viridiplantae; phylum Streptophyta; class Magnoliopsida; order Sapindales; family Sapindaceae; genus Xanthoceras; species Xanthoceras sorbifolium. The sequence continues at coordinate 32,307,460 of CM010617.1, forward strand.
CAAACTGGTTTGGTCTCAACACAAAACCTATAGGGACGATTACAAATTGGTCCCAATATATTACGTATGGGGACCAAAACGTTTTAGTTGCAACACAACACCTATAGGGACGGTTATAAATTGGTCCCGCTACATTACATATAGCGAGCAAATAATTTTTGTCTCAACACAATGCTTATAGGGACGATTACAATTAGTCCTAATATATCGCATATAGGGACCAAAAATTTTTGGTCCCAATACATCATCTATAGGCACCAAAAAATCGTCCTAATAGACATTTTATAAGGACGAAAATTTGTTAGTCCCTATATTTCAAGATCCGAAGATTCGTCTTTTTTACGTTTTTATTGGGATCAATTTGAATTTTGGTCCCAATAGATATATTGCGACCCACCTGTTGGGACTAAATATGAAACGAATTTTTTTCGGTCCCTAGATGTATCTCTTTCTAGTAATATGATTCAATAGAACTCGAGGACATTCTAACTGAAGTTCAAACTTTGCCTAAGTTTATGCAAACTATTAATTTATTCATTCATAATTTATTGAACAATAAAATTTAACAAAGTATAAATGTATTAATATACCAGAAGACGTTGATAGACAACTTGTTTTTTTGCCTCAGGAATTTGTTTTCATCCTCTATACCTCAAAGGAGCCAATTTTCGAACGACATAACCAACATCACGAGCAAGCCACCCCTCGTTTTTTGCACCAACTACACGACCCATGTGAAACTTCTATTTCAATCTTCCCAAATGCTTCAACAATGGCATCTGTGTTTTTACCTCAACCGAGGCCCCGTTTTCTTTTTTGGGTTGCTCTAAAAACAATAGATACAATATAAAGTCAATATGATACTATTAGAAGATTAAATGGAGTGGAATGTTGTTCTATATCATATGACCAAAAACATATTGTTCTTCCAAAATATTGAAACATAAAACAACTACACTAATAAAAATTGAGGTCTATCCTCAAACCATTCAGAATATTAAGGTAACAAGAAAAAAGGATCATGTAATAAAATAATAAAGTATGAATTCAATTACATTTAACTCACCAGTCGAAGTGACCGGTATGAACTCCGATGCTAATTCGTTACTACCCAACGTTGAAGAGCATCGAGTAAGACCATTAGGGGATTGGGTTGTAGATGTTAAAAGATTTTGACATCGTCCAAGTGCCATCTGTGAAAATAAGAAATAAATTAGAAGAAAAAGCAAAAAAAATATCATTTGGGATTTTAGAAAATATTCAACATACTACAATCTATATCAATTACACTTTTATATATATCTATATATATATATATATAGGTGAAGCACTAACTTAACATGATTTGGGTTGCGAAAATTTTACTTAAGAGGAATAAAAAGTTGAATAAATTTTACCCAATAGGCATTTTTTAGGGACAAATTTATTTGGTCCCAAAAAGTTTAGTCCCTATAAGCCCAATTTATTTGCTAAAGGCATTGCAAAGGAAAAGTGCACGAACACTTAAACTATGAATATATATAGGAAACGACTTTATTGCCAAAACAGAATGGTACCCAAAAGAGCCATAGGCCATATTCAAATAGCAGAAAATATAGCAAAACTGCCCTATACAGGAGAGAACAAGCAGTCCACCTAGGCTAACAAGGAGAGCCTTCAGAGGTGGCATAGATCATTCACGCATGACACTTTGCGAGTCATATATAATTCTTAGCTATTAGGAGTGTTAAATGAGGAGGCTCATGCATGGCAACCCAATAACATCAACAACACTAAAGAGACATTCTCTTTGTGACAGGCGAGGAACAATCCTAGCTCAAATTAATTACAAACTCATCAGTCCAAAATTAATTGACCTATATTGAAAGACAGTCGAGGAACTTTTTAACATCAAACAGTTGTTCACACATGACACTTTGCCTATCTATCACATATGATTCCTGGCTATAAGGAAGAGAGAGTTCTTCTTGTGCATGGTGATGCCTGGTAGAATTCTACAACAAATTAGGTCTGTAGGGACCAAAATAAATGGTCCCTACAGATAACAAATGGGACCAAAATAAATTCGTCTCAAATTTAGTCCCAATAGCTAGGTCGCAATAGACCTATTGGGACTAAAAATAAATTTGGTCCCAAAAAACAAGCTAGGGCAACGGACTTCCAAATCTTAAAATTTAGGGACAAAAATATTGGGACGATATTTTGATCGCTATAGGTGTTGTCTTGAGACCAAAATATTTTGATCCCTATATATTTCTATTGGGACCAATTTGACCATCCCTATAGGTGTTGTTTTGGGACTAAAACTTTTTAGCCCTTATAAATGCTTTTTAGGGACTAAAAGACTGGTTGCAATAGGTGGTGTTTAGGGACTATTTCTCTTTTCGTCCCTTATGACTCTGTTTAAGGACCGGAGAGTTGGTCCCTACAGAGTTTGTTTTGGGACCACAACAATTGTCGTCCCTATAGACCTCTTAGAGGGACTAATTTTTTGGTCTCTATTGGTGATGTCTTGGGGCAACAATTGTTTAGTTACTGTATATTATGTATTATTTTTTCAATTTGGTTTGTTGTTACATTTGCTATTGTGAAATGTGATAATTTTCATTCCCTGTAGATCAAAAATAAAAAATAAAGATACATGAACATATATTACTTCAAATATATATATTCAACATCAAAATATATTTTTACATAAGTTTTTTACATACCAATATATAATATCTTTAACTGTATATCAACATCTAAGAGAAACCTTACAAACATGTGCAAAAAGACATTATACAATGTCACCAAATATACAAGATACACACATACACACACACATATATAACATTTGTTTTGCTTGTATGGCAAGGATATTATTCCTTCAGTCATCTGCAAGAGAGAAAAATACATTTAACATGTCTTTAATTAAACCGAAAACGTTTGAAGTATGGTGAACTCTGCTCAAGGAAACCCCATGTCCTGATGCAGTTTCCCATTGAACCAGTGCATTTAATTAGTTACCCTACACCCTTATTCACAGAAAAGGAGAACAACATAAGCCACAATTTTTAAAGGGTTCATCATACTCTCATATGTACATGAACTTCACCTTCTTTTCGATTAGAGTAAGTGCAGTTTACCTTTTAACAATGAATGGAAAGAAGAATGCACACAACATTTTATAACGTTCTAAAGTTGCTACATATAATAATATTTACAAATATTCTTGAAGAACGTATGAATAAGGGTCAATACATCACCACTGGCAGAGGAAATGAGACAATTACTTTTCAACTCTCCTTTTCTTTTCTTCTTTTATTTTTTGGTATAGAATTACAGATTTGAAAGTTTATTCTATGTAAAAGCAAATTTATTGGCATGTACCATAAATCCCAAGCTAACTATAGAAATCCAAGTTATTGCAACAAGTACATGTGCAGTTTGAACAGGTTTCCTATAACTCATGAAAAAAAATATTTGAAAGATGTAATTGTTCAAATTAGGCAAGAATCAAACAATCCTACGACTAAGAATCAGGCAACTCGAATACAAATACAGTGTAACCTTCATAGTACATTCAAATTCACCATAAGCTTACTGTAGAACTTACCTCTTCATTATGATGGACTTTGTCCCCAACACTACTTCGAGAAAGCAAACCTTCCAGGATCTTATCGAGTAATGGGGTGTATTTTCGGTATTCAGACTGCAAAAACAGACCATACATATCAATTTACAGATTGGAAATAATACCAAGACCAATCATGCTTATCATTAAAATCTCCTAACATTTGCTAGTATCTTGAAAGTTTTCTAGTAAATCAAATATAAAAGTAAAGGAGAATTCCTCAACTTGGTAATTGCTGTAGGATTAGAGAAACTGCCAAGTTAGATTCGTCAATTATTAACTAGTCAATTACCAAATCTTGATATGTATATGACTTAAAGTGGAATATGGCCTAGATAATCTTTGAGATTGTATTTGAAAAGCATTAACATCTAGGAAATGATCGATAACCAGAAGAAAAGATCCACACTTAGCATAAACAACACATTAAAATCTGTATTATAGCCTCCATCCGGTGCATAATAATCTGAACACTCATTATCAGTGTCCTGTTTTAGGCTTCCTAAAACTTTTATCTTTGCATCTCGAACCCGATGACAAGTAGAGCATTTAATATCAAAAGTAAGTCTTAGACAACAAAAAGAAGCTCAAAAAGTCCAACAGTCTGAGAATAAAATGTTTGCCAGAAGATATAAATAACCGAACCAGAGAGAAGTGAAAAATGTTCTATGAAAATTGCAACCATCTTGTAAGACAATCTTTATGCGAATCTATTTGTATATGTTGTTAAACCGGGGAGGACTCACCCATGCAAGTACAATGTGCAGTATTATAGCTTCTACTTCAAATGTGAATCATCCCAAGTCTAAAGTTCGTGGCATTTTCGTTCTATCCATAAACGCCAAAAAGCACGGTAAACCCATTCTCCAAACTGACCGAACAATATATGGTTCATATTTCATAAGGTCGCACTTCGATTAAAAACATGCAAAAATGATTTACCAATTTACATCTCTTCCTTATTAGATTAACAATTGTCCTCCTGCTCCACCATATTAGAATAACAAGATGAAATGCCACTCCACCATATCCTCCTGCTCCCCTCAAACTCTGTGGCCAAATGACAAACTCATCTAATCAAATCCAACTCTCACCCAAGCACAGGCCTTGTGACTTAAAATTCCAAGTACAGTTCCCACCTACCCTTCTAGATAAGCATCCTTTGCACTTCCATAACTATTTTCATGCCTGGCTAGAACCAGCTACCATCCCCCACTTTTGGAAGTTAAATATTAAATAAGCTACTCATGTTTCATGTTGATTCCTAGATTTCGTAACTTTTACAAGCAAGAGTTCTAATCTGTAAATTCAAAAGAGCCATCTCCTCATACTTTAATTAGCAATATAATGTAATTGATATAACATCAATACATCAGGCTTACATTCTCAATCATAATTGTGACATTCAAGAACTGTTGTTTCCACGGAAACAAAAGATAGCCTATTGACTCCAATGTGACTTCATATAAAATCAACTAAAGCATTTTAGGTAGATGACCAAGGACAATTCAGCTGTGCAACAAAGAAATACAAAATTATCAAATGCAGTCAACTTCAATCAAACCCCATAACATAAAAGGTCAACAGCTGGCGAAAGAACAAGAAATTGAACTAACATGTTGAGAAATTGAGAATGGCAAACAAGTGAATTCCACGCCAGCGAAGAGTAGAGCTGGACGTGTTTAGCCTTGTTTAACTGTGTGTAGCATTTCATTCTCAAATTTAGTCAACATCATTTATGTATAGTTGAATCATCATACTTCATATTAGTCAATAGACATAAAATAAATCACAATTACCATTCCTAACAAACTGAATTTACCAAAATATAGCTAAATTACCTAAAAGGTTTCGAGGAACCGTGTAATTTAGCCAAGATTTCTGTATCCAAACTGTTAGGATCTCAGCCAGTGTTTTGATGCCACTGTTAGGATCCTGTATGTGGAAGCAATATACCGCAACTAAAGTAGAGATTTGAGAAAAGTGGAGAAGAACTGGACACACAGTATTTACGTGGTAAAACCCCCAATTAATTTGAGGGAAACATCCACGGGCAAAGATAGAATGACTTTACTAGACCAAAATAATTACAACCTCTCTAATAACACTAGGAGAGAACAACCTCACAAGAGGCTTTAGGGAGAAGAGAAGAGACTACATTTTTTGGGATGAGTTACAAATGAATGAAGGGGGGTATTTGTAGGAAAATTTTTTGGGATGAGTTACAACCTCACGCGTACGTCACTGTTCACTGTGTGGGACCCACTAGTTGCGCTGTCATTTCACTGTTCACAGTGACGTCACTGCTTACGTCCTGTTCACTGTGACGTCATTGCTTACGTCACTGTGTACTGTAGCACTGGATCAGCCCGATACTATTCATATATCCTTATTCACCCGTACTATTCCTATTGGGTCAGCCCAATACTATTTGGGCTTCTTCCCTCCCTTTTGGGCCTGAAAAATTGTCTTCACTATTTTAACATTCTCCCACTTAAAGTCATTTTTCATGGTCCATCCGTCTCTTTCTAATCTTTGCTCATACTCATGCTGCTTACGTTTCTACTAGGCCGAATGAGGATCAACACCATATGAACTTGTCAGTATTGATTGGCTTAGTCGTTGCATCTGCTAGGTTCTCCTCGGTGTGAATCTTTTCGCATATCCACACTTCCGTCTTCCACTACTACTTGAATTCCTACGTGCTTTGTCCTGGAATGAAAGGGTCGAAATCCTTGCAATATGCAAGGCACTTTGACTGTCACAATGTAACATCCCGGATTTCGGGTAATGAATTTTTGATATATGTGAAATATGTGAAAATAAATTTTACTATTTGAAGGGTGAAAATGTAATTAAATGTAAAATGAAAAATGAAAAAAATGAAAAAAATGAAAACTGAAAAAAATGAAAAATTGGAAAACTGGACCAGAGAGCATCGCGACCTGGTCACCGCGACCACAGGTCGCGATGGCTCGCTCGCGGTGAAAAACGCAAAATCTGGCAGTGAGTACCGCGACCAGTCACCGCGACCACAGGTCGCGATGGCTTGCTCGCGATGAAAATGGCAAAACCTGGCAGTGAGCATCGCGACCAGCCACCGCGACCACAGGTCGCGATGGACAGCTCGCGATGAAAGTGTCATGAACGGGCAGAGAGCAGCGCGACCACTCGCGCGACCAAGGCGCGCTCGCGAGGAAGGCGGTGCGCGCATTCCAGTGAGCATCGCGACCTGGTGGTGCGACCACAGGTCGTGACGGCGGTCGCGGTAGCGAAAAAAATATAAAAAAAAGAAGAAGTTTCTCGCAGAAGCGAGAAAACAGAACAGAAGAGAAAGAGAGAGAAAGAGCCGAGAAAAAGGAGAGAAAAGAGAGAAGAAAAAGAAGAAGAAGAAGAGAGAAGAAGAAGAAAGAAAAGAAAAGAAAAAGAGGAAGAAGAGGAAGAAGGAGAAAGGAAAAAGAGAAGGGAAAGAAATCGTGGAACCGCGGTTGGTCGAACGAAAAACGGTACCGAGGTTGGTGTACTTTCGATTTCGAAATCTTTACGAAAAGTATCTCGTTATTGTTTTCGTTTTCGTTTCCGTTTTCGTTTTCGATTTCGTTTTGTTTTGTTTTCGTTTACGTTTTCGATTCTTCGTTTTCGATTTTCTTATGAAAATGGTTTATGTTATATGAAGGAAAATTGATGATTTGCATAGCTATTGTTGATTTGTAATACGTTTATGATAGATCGTATTTGGATCGTATTTTCGAATATTCCGATTGTTACGAATTGTGAGGAATACTTGATTTAGTTGCTTGCATGACTATTGTTTATGATTTGTAATTTATTGCGAATACTTGAAAATCGTTTATTGTAACGGCCTTAGGATACTTAGACATAGAAATGGATATAGGAGGTTGGTATACCAGCTGGGTTTTATTGAGCAGTACTGCGCCGTTATTATTGTGTGATTGTTGTTGCGGGGCAATCTCGGACAATCACACCGATTTTAGTGATCGTTGTTACGGGGCAATCTCGGACGATCACAATGATACTAGCGATTGTTGTTGCGGGGCAATCTCGGACAATCGCGATGATATTAGTGATTGTTGTTGCGGGGCAATCTCGGACAATCACGTGATATCAGTGACTGTTGTTGCGGGGCAACCCCGGACGTCACATTGACCCATATTCCAGTCCTAGAATGTTTAGTATTCTAGTGGGCCAGAATTGATTGAAATTGAAAAGTGAACCGAATGATTTTATTGATAGCATTCATTATCGACTTCATTATTGAAATTAAAGTAATTGGAATTGTTTAATGCTTTGATTTTCGAAATTTAATTGTTTTGAAATGCAATAGAAATGAGATTGTTTTGAAATGCAATAGAAATGGAATTGTTTTGAAATGCAATAGAAATGGAATTGTTTTGAAATATTTATATTGTGATTTATTTAATTGAGTTTTTAGTACACCCACTAAGCTTTATGCTTAGCGCGTTAGTTTGTTTCTAATGCGTAGGTACCAGGAATCCAGAGGAGGCTAGAGACTGAAGGAAGAGCAAGTTGCAGACCGAGTCACAGAGATTGTACAGTTGGGTAGCTATATTTTTATTATGTGTATATATATTCTGAAAGCATGCATATACAGGGAATTTGTAAATATGTTTTGTAAAATGTTTTGTAATTAACTAGTTTATGACTTCTGTATTTTGTTATCAAAATGATTGTAAATGTTTAAGTTCGATTTATTTTTATTTTATAAACTATTTTGATAAGTCGCACTAAACGGCAGAGTGCGCAACTGTTTGAAGTGATATAGAAGTGTTGCTATTGAAATTGTATTGGATTTGTTTTGTGTAAAAACAGGTTTTGGAAAGTCCGAAAAACAAACGGTACTCTGCCGAATTTTTGTAAAAAGTTTGTATTGAATGGGCTCACACGAAAACGATTTTTAAACTATAATTTATATGGTTTTCTGTTTACAAAATGAATTTTTAAAAGTTCAGAAAATCCGAGTAGCGCGCCCCGGGTCGGTCCGGCCGGGTCGGGTCGGGGGGTGCTACACACAAAACAGAGAAATTTTCTCTTGTTTGTGCCCAAGCTCCTCCATTAACCTCTTAATCCAAATTGCTTCTTTGCAAGCTTGTGTAGCTGCCATATACTCAGCTTCTATTGTAGATGAAGCCATAACAGTTTATAATTTGGAAATCCAGCTCACAGCTCCTCTTGCACATAACCTGTAGTGGAATTTCTTTCATCGAGATCTCCTGCAAAATTTGACTCTTCATAGCCTCTGACAGTGAATTCTGATCCTTCACAACATAATGCAACATCTGAGGTTCCTCTGATGTATCTCAGAATCCTCTTCATACTATTCCAATGCTCTTTACCAAGATCCGCCATGTACCGACTAGCTACTCCCACTGCTTGTGCAATGTCTGGTCTTGTACATATCGTAGCGAACATTAAACCTCCCACTGCAGATGCATACGGTAATCGAGACATCTCCATCCTTTCTGCTTCATAGCTAGGACTCATACTTGAGGATAATTTGAAATTAACAAGAAGAGGGGTAGAAATTGGCTTACAATCTTTGCATATTGAAGCGGCGCAAGATTTTACTGAGATAGGTCTTCTCGAAAAGCCAAACCTTTCTATTATTTCTGTCTCGTTGAATTTGCATCCCTAGAATCTTGTTTGCTGGTCCTAAATCCTTCATATCAAACTTCCTAGCCAACCATGCCTTTAATTCTCGGACTCGATCTTTGTTGGGGCCTGCTGTAACATCCCGGATTTCGGGTGATGAATTTTTGATATATATGAAATATGTGAAAAATAAATTTTTACTATTTGAGGGGGTGTAAAAGTAATTAAATGTAAAAGTAATTAAATGTAAAAATTTTTACTATTTCCAGCGGACCGGATTGAATAGTGAAAAAAAAAAAATGAAAAAATGAAAAATTGGAAAACTGGACCAGAGAGCATCGCGACCTGGTCACCGCGACCACAGGTCGCGACAGCTCGCTCGCGGTGAAAAACGCAAAATCTGGCAGTGAGTACCGCGACCAGTCACCGCGACCACAGGTCGCGATGGCTTGCTCGCGATGAAAATGGCAAAACCTGGCAGTGAGCAACGCGACCAGCCACCGCGACCACAGGTCGCGATGGACTGCTCGCGACGAAATTGTCAAAAACAGGCAGAGAGCAACGCGACCATTCGCGCGACCAGGGCGCGCTCGCGACGAAGGCGGTGCGCGCACTCCAGTGAGCACCGCGACCTGGTGCCGCGACCACAGGTCGCGACGGCGGTCGCGGTAGCGAAAAAAATATAAAAAAAAGAAGTGGCTTCTCGAGGAAGCCAGAAATATCACAGAACAGAGAGAGAGAAAAAAGAGCGAGAAAAAGAAAGAAGAAAAGGGAGAAGAAAAAGAAGAAGAAGAAGGAAGAAGAAGAAGAGGAAAGAGAAGAGAAAGGAAAGGGAAGGGAAAACGAAATCGTGGAACCGCGATTCTCTAACGAAAAACTCGGATTTCCAAGTAGGTGTACTCTCGTTTTCGAAATCGTTTCGAGAAATAGTTCGTTTACTTTTTCGTTTTAGTTTTCGATTTCGTTTCTCGTTTTTGTTTTCGTTTTCGATTTCGTTAAAAGTTTTCGATTCCGATTATTCGTATGAAAAATGTTTATAAATATGTAAAATCGATGATTTGTGGATCTACGGTTGATTATTGTTGATTTCGATATTTATATGATTATTGTTGATGCGTTTGAATATTTATATGATTATTGTTGATTTCGTTACATGTTGTTGATTTCGGAAAGATTCGGAAAGATTTTATATTATATCGTATTTGTTTGTGAAAATCGTTTATCGAAACGGCCCTAGGATACGTAGACATAGAAGTGGATATAGGAGGTTGGTATACCAGCTGGGTTTTATTGAGCAGTACTGCGCCGATATTGATTGATTGATATTGATGATATTGATGTACCTCCTCTTGGATTCGTCCAGAGGCTGGGAGATACGTACCTCCTCGGGATTCGTCCCGGGGGTTGGGAGTTAATGTACCTTCCCAAGGATTCGTTCCTGGGATAGGGAGCTATGTACCTCTCTAGGTTCCGTACCCACGGTCCTAGAGTTGGGAGACACGTACCTCCTCAGAATTCGTTCTGGGGGTTGGGAGCTTGACCCATATTCCAGTCCGTATATGTTTAGTATTCTAGCGGGCCAAAATTGATTGGAATTGAAAAGTGTATTGAATGTTTTTATTGATCGAAAATTATATATTGACCACATTATTAAAGTTCAAGTGCTTGAAATTATTATATACTTAATTCTGCAATTTAATTGTTTTGATACATGATTTGAATTGATAAGTATATATTGTGAATTGTTATTATTAAAAGTTATATATGTTTCCATATTGAGATTTTAGTACACCCACTAAGCTTATTGCTTAGCGCGTTAGTTTTGTGTCTAACGCGTAGGTACCAGGAATCCGGACGAAGCGAAAGACTGAAGAACTGGAAGAATTGCAGTCCGAGTCACAGGATTGTACAATTGGGTAGCTATACTTTTGTTATGTGTATATATTCTGAAAGCATGCATATACAGGGAATTTGTAAATAAGTTTTGTAAAACGTTTTGTAATTAATTATTTTATGATTACTGTCTTTTATTATTAAATAGTAAAGTCTGTGTTGTTTTATTTTATAAATTGTGATTAATAAGTCGCACTAAACGGCAGAGTGCGCAATTGTTTGAAATTGTTATTGAAGTGTTATTGAAATTGGTATTGAATTGATTGTGTAAAAACAGGTTTTGGAAAGTCCGAAAAACAAATGGCACTCTGCCGAATTTTCGTAAAAAGGTTTATTTATTGTTTTATGGGCTCACAATGATTTTAAAATGTAAAATGAAGTTTTGGAAAAGATGTGAAAGTCCGAGTAGCGCGCCCCGGATCGGTCCGACCGGATCGGGTCGGGGGGTGCTACACCTGCTACCAACATGTCGTCCACGTACAACAGCATTACGATGAAATCACCATCTGTTCACGCGTACGTCACTGTTCACCGTGTGGGACCCACCAGTTGCGCTATCATTTCACTGTTCACAATGACGTCACTGCTTACGTCCTGTTCACTATGACGTCATTGCTTACGTCACTGTGTTACTGTAGCACTGGATCAGCCCGATACTATTTATATATCCTTATTCACCTGTACTATTCCTATTGGGTCAGCCCAATACTATTTGGGCTTTTTCCCTCCCTTTTGGGCCTTATTTTGGGCCTGAAAAATTGTCTTCACTATTTTAACATTAACTCTTAACTAACTTCTCCAAATTCTTGAACTGTGCAGAGTAATTGGCTCCTCCTTGTTCCCCAACATAGTCTCCAACACTGCCATAGACAACCAAAATTTAACATTTAATAAAATTGAAAATTAATCAACTTTGTAGCAAACAATTAAATAAAGACCAAAACCATATTCAATTTCAAGATGTACTGGCTCAGCAGCCCCCAGAGCCAAAGCATCAACAAGCAACTTATTGTTCATCACCAATTAAATGTTATGCAGAGTCTACACTTCAATCATTCGATAAGCACACCACATCTCTTATAATGAACCAAAAGATGTACAAGTTTCATGGTATCAAGTTGCAGAAAATCATTAACCAAAGCTCCACAATCTACATTTTTCCTATCATTATCACATACCAAAAGCAAACATATAGCCAAGAAAAAACCCTAAAACATGAGATGATGGTGGAGAGACAAACCACAGAGCAGAGAGAGGAGACGACCGGCGGTGGCGACTGGCAAGATAAGCAGTGGCGGTGGCGAGTGAAGGAGCAATAGTGGAGAGAAACAAGAGAGCAGAGTCAGCAGAGGGTGAGCGTTGGTGGCGAGAAAAATCGAAGAGCAAAGACAGAAAAATCACAGAGGAGACAAAGACACCAGAGAGCAGAGAGAGGTGGCGAGCGGCGGACAGCGGAGACTGGCAAGATAGGCAACGGCGGTGGCGAGTGAGACAGCAACGGTGGAGAGAAACCAGAGAGCAAACTCAGCAGAGAGTGAGCGCCGGTGGCGAGAAAAATCACAGAGGAGACAGAGAAGAGTAAGAGCATGAGAGAGAGGTGCGCAGGTGGGAATCTGGGAGGGAAGGGAAATCAGAGTAGATTTGTTTTGAGGTGTTTTTTTTTTTTTTTTTAAATTAACACGCGGGTAAAAGTGGGCGGGTATTTATCACAATCTCTAAATCTTTTAAGGACGACTCAATGATAACTTTATAATCATCATTATATTTTGGAGAAATTACGTTGAACCTACCTGGGGTTTGCAATTCTACAGTTAGAAACAACTTTACCAAAAATTGACAGTAAACCCCCCTCCAGTTATCTTTGACCATTAAAAGTTGACAGTTGACCAACTTAAACAGTGAAAAGACGAAAATACCCCTAGAAAAAGACAAGGTCAGGGGTATTTTTGTCTTTTTGGACTTTTTAAATTTAATTTTATTAAATAAAAATTAAAAAAATTAAAAAATAATCTCATCCCTCCATCTTTAAAATAACGGACGGTTAAGATTTATTTAAAAAATTAAAATAATAATAATAAAAAAATTAATTAAAAACAAAAAATTGATTATAATTATGTAAATTCATTTTTCAGATTGAATCTCAATCGTCCATCAAGATTAGTGGACGGTGGAGATCCAATCTGAAAACTGGATCTCCACCAAAAAAAAAAAAAAAAAAAATTTTTTTTTGGGTTCTTCGAAGAACCCAGTGAGGGTTCTTCGAAGAACCCAAGGGTTCGAACGAATCGAACCCAGAAGGGTTCGAATGATTCGAACCCTTCTGGGTTCGTTCGACGAACCCAGAAGGGTTCGAATGGTTCGAACCGTTCTGGGTTCCCAGAAGGGTTCTTCGAAGAACCCAGAAAATGGGTTCTTCGAAGAACCCAGAAGGGTTCGAATTAGTAAAAAAAAAAAAAAAAATTTGAAGAATGGGTTCTTCGTCGAACCCTTCTGGGTTCGTCGAACGAACCTAGAAGGGTTCGAACCCTTTGGGTTTGATTCGTTCGAACCCTTGGGTTCTTCGAAGAACCCTCACTGAAAAATGGATCTCCACCGCCCACTAATCTTGATGGACGATTGAGATTCAATCTGAAAAATGAATTTACATAATTATAATCAATTTTTTATTTTTAATTAATTTTTTTATTATTATTATTTTAATTTTTTAAATAAATCTTAACAGTCCGTTATTTTAAAGATGAAGGGATGAGATTTTTTCTTAATTTCTTAATTTTTATTTAATAAAATTAAATTAAAAAGTCCAAAAAGACAAAAATACCCCTGACCTTGTCTTTTTCTAGGGGTATTTTCGTCTTTTCACTGTTTAAGTTGGTCAACTGTCAACTTTTAACGGTCAAAGATAACTGGAGGGGGGTTTGCTGTCAATTTTTGGTAAAGTTGTTTCTAACTGTAGAATTGCAAACCCCAGGTAGGTTCAGCGTAATTTCTCCTTATATTTTTAGTCCCAATGAACCTTTTTTAAAGATAAATTTATTTACTCCCAAAATGTTTCGTCCCTATAGACCTAAAGTTTTGTAGTCGAACCTCAAAATCTAAGCTTTCTTTCTCATTCCCGCCGGCAATTCCCAATCAAACTCATGAAGAAGATTAGCAAGTGCATGCTCAACCATCGCAATTCTCATGTATATTCCTGGACAAGATCTTTTTCCACCATCAAAAGGTACTAGCTCAAAATTTTGTCCTTTTAAGTCGATACAACTTCCAATAAACTTATTCGGATTGAATTCTTCAACGTTCTCTTAAGCTTCAAGATCTCTTCCTATCCCCCACGCATTTACAAAAACTAGTGTTCTGGCTGGTATTTCGTACCCTTCCAAGATACACTTTTCAATTGTTGATCTTGGACTTAGTGGAACCGCCGGTTGCAATCTCATCGACTCTTTCACAACAGCTTTAAGATATGGTAGGTTTCGAACGTCGTCTTGGTTTATAAAATCTTTATTTCCGATCACGCATCTAATTTCTTCTTCAGCTTTCTCCATGTATTTTGGATTCTTCATTAGGTAGGTCAGGGTCCAAATCACAGTAGCTGCACTTGCATCTGTGCCACCAACGAATACATTCTACATAGAAAAAGATATATATATATATATATTAAGAAGCTAATTAAAAGTAATGTATTTATTAAGAAGCTAATTAAAAGTAACACAAATAAAATTGGAGAAAATGGAATCTAGAAAGAAAAATAAATAAATAAATAATCGTGGACACTGCTTTAATGTGATCTAGAGAAATATTAAATTTGAATTCCCGTTCTTTTAGTAGTTGAAGTAAAACATTAATTATATCTTCTTTCTGCTCAGTTTTTGATATATTTGGATCTAAATATTCATCGATAAGTTCCTGAAAAAAAATTTCAAATCCTTTAAAACTATTTTCCAGACGACAAATCATTTCTGCGAGTCTATCAATCCACCCCATGGAAGGAAATAAATCTGCAAAAAAGAAGCTGGCTAACATGACTTGAGCTTCACTAAGCAATGCATGAAATCTTCTTATTTCGCTTCCATCATCCTCATACCTCTTGCCAAATGCAACTCAACAAATGAAGGAGGTGGTGAGGGACAACATCATCTCACTCAAGTTGACAGGCTTATTAAAAGCATCAACCGATTTCGATATTTTTCCGATCATACGGGAAACCTCTTCTTCTCTGACAGGACTAAATTGTTGAACTCTATTAGGCACAACACATATTTTCCTCAGCTCTCTCCAATTCGCATTACATGGAGAAAAGGCCAAATCCAAGCCATTGTAAGATAACTTTTGCTGACCAAAGAGAAAAGGCCTACCACAAAACTCAAGGTCATGACATTTGTAAACCTCTTTGGCCATTTTTGCTGAGGAGACAACTAGGGTTGGCAGAGAACCGAGACGCAAGTGCACCAGAGGGCCATATTGTCTAGACAGTTTCCACATATAACGTGGAGGGTTTGAGTGATCAAACTGTTGCAAGTTACCGATAAAGGGAAGACCACTAGGACCTGGGGGGAAACGAAGAACTCTCCTGGTTTTTGTACTGTGCCTTTGGAGAAGAAACAAGAGACATACAGGGAGAGATATTAGAAGCTGGAATATGAGAAGCAGAGCCATTTTTGTTCTATATTATTAGAGCAATAACCCTGCAATGCAAATATAGTTGGACTTGCTGTGAATTTTATTACCAATAAAAAAAAAAAAGCCGCCATCTGATCCATCACCAGCAAATTGTGGTGCAAAGAAAATTTGGGTAGAGACCATTGTCAAATTATATTTTTGCTAAGGTGGCATCAGTACGTTGACAGTAGCTCTCAGTGTGTTACTGACTTAAATCAAATCCAGCCAAAGCATATTGGTAACCACACTTTTCAATAAAATTAAAATTTTAAATTTGAATTACTTTTCCCAAATTAAAAAATAAAATAAATAAATAATAGTATCTTAAAATTATGATTTTTTTTTCCATAGATCTCCATTAAAATCCTCTAAACATCTCTAATAATTAATAAAAAAGAGAGAGACAATTATAATGAATTTTAAAATAATTTGAATCAATATATAGTATACCAATATTTTTGAAGGGACAGTGATATTTTTCTTTATGGTGGGGAATTTAATATAGAAAGTAAATAAATGTTAACCCTACCTATACCACTTGGCTTCGCCAACATAAACTCATTCTTAGTGCCATTATCGGCACTCTCACGCCTTTCATCATACCTCTGCTTCAACGAGTTACCACATCACATGAAGTCTGGACCATTCCATCCACCAGCTTTGCCAAACCCTCACGAGGACACATCAAACAAATCAAAGAGCAACTCAAGCATGCCACCAAAAGCACTCAAAGCATCTCCGACTATATGCAGTTCATCAAAACTCGGGCTGATGAACTTGCTGTCCTTGGCAAACCCTTGATGATGAAGATTTAATTGACAGAATTCTTAATGGCCTTGATGATGATTATAAGTCTATTGTAGCTATTATCAATAGGCGTGACACACCGATTTCTTTTGACGAACTACATGAAAAACTGATCAATAAGGAATTGGCCACGGCTCAATCCAAGCCATCTCCTATCAACTTTCCAGCCCCCGCCAATCCCACAGTACCACGTAACTGCTCCTGGCGTCCGCCAGCCCCCTCTGCGATCTCCCAGTCCGGCCCGACCTCCAATAGGTCTCACGGAGATTGTCCGCCACCGCGCCTATACCTTGGTTTTTGTCAGGCCTGCAACACTCTGTTAGTCTCGTGATCTATGAACAAATCAAAACAGATGCTGATAGAAAATAATTGAATATAAAATTACAAACAATTATAATAATAGTAATATAAAATTGAAACCGAGGCCCGTGTTTCACACGGTGTCCTTAAAACATATTCGTCCCCTACCGTGGGTACGTATGTTTCCCAGGATACAACAGCTTCGAGTGATTGTCGTTAGACAACTCCGGCGAACTGAATATTGTCTGAACTCTATTCGGAAATGAAACGAAAACTTTCGGAATTACTTGTGTATGATTGTGTTTTCTATTTCTCTCTATTTTTCAAAATCATCTCATACTAATATATAAACAATCAAAATATAAACAATTAATAGAATGACCGTTATAAACCATTCATGACATTTATATGACCGTTATACAATATTCATGACATTTATATTTGAACGTTACAATATCAATTTTCCGTTACAAATTAAATAATCATAATTTTTTCATTCATTGCTAACAATCCCCCACATGAATGAAATTGACGGAAGAGACAAGATAAAACGAAATAACGCTTTGACTTGGTGATAGAGTTCAGCGGTCGAAACCTGCATAGGATAGGTAGGTGTTACCCTTTGAACCTTCCCTTGTGAGAATACATAGACTTTACTGACTGACCAGTAGACATGATGTCTTTGAACTGTTCTGCCGTTTTTTGTAAACGATAACATATCTCACACAGGAATCTTTCCTGACATAATTCAGTTCTCATTATTATGTTCGTTTTGGCCATGAACATAAGCCTGGTTCTGTGAGATTTTCTAAAGAATTTAGCCCTACACAATTCTCTTTCGAAGCGGCCCCACTTCTCTCTCACATAGGTGATTTCTTAGTTAAGAGTAATCCGTATTACTCTGCTCGGATTTCCGACGCATAAGAATCATTAAAAGCATAGCTTATCCTTTTCCAACGGATATCACTGTTTCATCATAGGAATGGACTTGAGATTACCTCCTACAGTGATTCAACTAAGTCTTACATTTAGGTTGTCCCTTTGAACCTAGATCTTGGGATCTCCAGTCAACTAGGTTGGGTTTCCAATGTATCAACTTATTCTTTCATGGGCTTTAGTCCCATTCCCCTCGATGATTTATCAACTAACTCTCGATTTAACCCTTTGGTTAGTGGATCCGCTATGTTATCCTTTGACTTCACATAGTCGACAGAGATAACTCCAGTTGAGAGTAGTTGTCTAATGGTATTATGTCTACGACGTATATGTCTAGACTTGCCATTATACATGTTGCTCTGTGCCCTTCCAATTGCAGACTGACTATCACAATGGATACAGATTGCTGGCACAGGTTTTGGCCACATCGGAATATCCTCTAAAAATTGTCTTAACCATTCAGCCTCTTCCCCACTCTTATCTAGAGCAATAAATTCAGATTCCATTGTGGATCTGGCAATACATGTCTGCTTAGAGGATTTCCATGATACTGCTGCACCTCCTAGTGTAAATACATATCCACTAGTAGATTTTGAGTCTTTCATATCAGATATCCAGTTTGCATCACTGTATCCTTCCAGGACAGCTGGATATCTGGTATAGTGCAGTCCATAACTACGAGTATAACGTAAGTACCTAAGTACTCTTACTATTGCTTTCCAATGGTCAGCCCCTGGATTACTCGTATATCTACTCAGTTTACTAACTGCGTATGCGATGTCTGGTCTTGTACAGCTCATTAAGTACATCAGACTTCCTATCACTCTAGAATATTCTAGTTGAGATATACTCTCACCTTTATTCTTGGATAGGTGTAGACTCATATCTACAGAAGTTCTGGACACTCCAGAATCATCTTTGTTGAATTTCTCAAGAATTTTATCTACATAATGTGATTGACTTAGAATGAGACCACTTGATGTTCTTGAGATTTTTATACCCAATATTACATCCGCTAGTCCTATATCTTTCATGTCAAATCTTGAATTCAACATATTTTTAGTAGATTTGATTATCTTATCATCACTACCAACAATAAGCATATCATCAACGTAAAGACACAAAATGACATATCCATTTTCTGTGTTTTTTACATAAACACATTTGTCACACTCGTTGATTTTAAATCCGTTTGCCATCATAGCATTATCGAATTTCTCATGCCACTGTTTTGGTGCTTGCTTTAAACCATATAAAGACTTCACCAATTTACAGACTTTCCTTTCTTTTCCTGGAGCAGAAAAACCCTCGGGTTGTTCCATGTAGATTTCTTCATCTAAATCTCCATTTAGGAAGGCTGTTTTTACATCCATTTGGTGTATTTCAAGGTTTTGCAATGCTGCAATTGCAATTATCATCCTTATGGAAGTTATTCTCGTCACAGGAGAATATGTATCAAAGTAATCTAAGCCTTCTCGTTGTTTGTAACCTTTAATTACAAGCCTGGCCTTATACTTATCTATTGATCCATCTGGTTTCATTTTCCTTTTGAAAATCCATTTGTATCCTAGAGGTTTACAACCTGGAGGAAGATCCACTAGTTCCCAAGTGTGATTTTGAAGGATGGAATCAATTTCGCTTTTAATTGCCTCTTTCCATAAAGGTCCTTCAGACGAGCTTACAGCTTCTTTAAAAGTTTGAGGTTCACCTTCTAGCAAATAGGTCAGAAAATCTGGACCAAAAGATTTTTCTATCCTAGCTCTTTTGCTACGTCTAGGTTCATCCTCAACCTCTTGCTCTTGTTCTTGTTCTTGGTCCTCACTCTCCTCAATTGGAGTCTCTCGTGTTCGTTTGGACGAACTCGATTCTACGTTGGATTTATACGGAAATACATGTTCAAAGAAGGATGCATTTCTAGATTCCATTATTGTATTATTGTGTATGCCTGGGATTTGAGATTTATACACAAGGAACCGATACGCACTACTATTATGTGCATAGCCAATGAAAATGCAATCAACTGTTTTTGGACCAATCTTCACCTTCTTTGGTGTAGTTACAGCCACTTTAGCAAGACACCCCCACATTCGTAAGTATTTATAGGAAGGCTTTCTTCCTTTCCATAATTCATATGGAGTTTTTTCTTGTTTCTTTCGTGGTACCTTATTTAAAAGGTAATTGCTAGACAAAATAGCATCTCCCCACATGTTCTGAGGCACCCCAGAACTTATCAGCATTGCATTCATCATTTCTTTCAAGGTGCGATTTTTCCGTTCAGCAACACCATTTTGCTGAGGTGAATAAGGAGCCGTGGTTTGATGTATGATTCCATGTTGTGCACAGAATTCACCAAATGGTGCTTCATACTCACCACCTCGATCACTCCTTAACGCTTTAATCTTTTTGTTGAGTTGATTCTCAACTTCATTCTTATAGTGAATGAATTTTTCTATCGCTTCATCCTTGCTTTTTAGCAAATACACATAACAGTATTTTGTGCTATCATCAACAAAAGTAATAAAATACTTGTTGCCTCCTCTTGTTTGTACAGATTTTAAATCACAAACATCCGTGTGAATTAAATCAAGAGGTTCTGTGTTCCTTTCAATTGTTTGAAATGATGACCTGGTCATTTTTGCCTCTACACAAATCTCACATTTGTGTTTGGAATCAATATTAAATGTGGGAATATGATTCAAGTTAATTAATCTCCGTAGAGTATCATAATTAACATGTCCTAGTCTACCATGCCACAAATTGGAAGACTCAAGCAAATAAGAAGAAGAATTATTCTTATTAATATTCAAACGCTTGATAGCGGTTACATTAAGCTTAAAAAGCCCCTCAGTTACATAACCCCTACCCACATACATTCCAAATTTAGACAAAATAACCTTGTCTGATTCAAACACCATTTTGAAGCCATGTTGATTCAGCAGTGAACCGGACACCAAGTTCTTGCGAATTTCAGGCACGTACAGCACGTTGTTCAAAGTCAACTCCTTCCCAGAAGTCATCTTCAAAATCACTTTTCCTTGGCCCTTGATCTCAGAAGTGGCCGAGTTCCCCATGAATAGCTTCTCCCATTCTCTACTGGTTCGAAGGATGAGAACAATGCCTTATCTGAGCATATGTGCCTAGTGGCACCGGTGTCAATCCACCACTCCTTCGGGTTAGACCCTACCAGGTTCACTTCAGAGACCACCACAGAGAGGATGATCTCAGAAACATCCTTGGAGATTTCCTCCACCATACTTGCTTCATTATTCTTCTTTTTCTTTGGCAATCTGCACTCAGAAGATTTGTGACCCATCTTGTCACAGTTGAAGCACTTCCCTTGAAACTTCTGTTTCTTGAAGCTTCCTCCTTTTGGTCCCAGCTTGGACCCTTTTCCTGACTTGTTTGATTTGAACTTGGAATTCTTTCCAAGCTCCACAACATTGGTCTTCGCCTCATATTGACTTGACCCCTTCTTCTCAGATCTCTTGTTGTCTTCTTCAATTCGAAGTCTGACGATCAATTCTTCAAGATTCATCTCCTTTCGCTTGTGCTTAAGGTAGTTCTTGAAGTCCTTCCATGCAGGAGGTAGCTTCTCAATCACAGCAGCTACTTGGAAGGTTTCACTTAGGATCATTCCCTCTGAGTGAATCTCATGCAAAATTACCTGGAGCTCTTGCACTTGACTGATCACAGTTTTAGAATCCACCATCTTATAATCCAAGAAGCGGCCCACAATAAATTTCTTGGCCCCAGCATCCTCGGTCTTATATTTTCGGTCTAAGGATTCCCACAACTCCTTGGATGTTTTCTTCGCAGCATATACATTGTAAAGCGAATCCGACAGTCCATTCATAATGTAGTTGCGGCATATGAAGTCAGAATGCTTCCAAGCATTA
Source organism: Xanthoceras sorbifolium (assembly GCA_003430845.1). Lineage (NCBI taxonomy): Eukaryota > Viridiplantae > Streptophyta > Magnoliopsida > Sapindales > Sapindaceae > Xanthoceras > Xanthoceras sorbifolium. Next base: position 32,329,195 of record CM010617.1, read on the forward strand.
ATTGCAGTCAAGACTTGCACATCTAGCTCATCACTGTTTGGCTTTGGAGCCTCCTCAGTCAAGAATCTCGCAAGATTCAGAGTGGTCAAATAGAAGAGCATCTTCTGTTGCCACCTCTTGAAATTCAGCCCACTGAATTTCTCCGGTTTCTCCATATAGTTCATTGGAACCGAAACCGGTACTCCTGGGTTCATCACCGGAACTGAAACCGATGTAGCAGGGGTAGTCACTTGAGGCACGTTTGGGTTCTCCCCAGTCTTGGCAGCGGATGTTGATTCAGAGGCCATTTCTGAAAACAAAACAATAGTTTTAATAAACTATTCCAAGACAACAATTAAAATTCTTTTAAATATATATTATTAGTACAAAATTTGTCAATTTTATATTGTATCAATATAAAATGCAGACAGTATATCACACCAAATATATGTCAATATATCAAACTATAATTGTCCAAGATTTAATTTGAATTTATTCTTTAATATATGCAAGTTGTCCAGCACATGAATTTAATAGTCCATAAACTATAAATTTAATAGTCCAAATTTTTACCAGAATCAAAAAATATATGGGATCAATTTTCCTTTTATCTGTTCAAAAACTTGTCATATATGCCCAAAAAATATTCAAAGATTGAGCAGAAATAATCTACTAAATACAACACTGTTCAAACTAAAACAAACTGAATATTACATCAGTTTCTGACCAGAAAACTAAGAAACCAAAACCAAAATTATTTGAATCAGTTTCTTCACGAAACCCAAAAACCAGAAATCAATTTTTTTTTTTCCTTTTTCTTGTCAAAAACCAATAATAATTTTTTTTTTCCTTTCGTTTTTGAAACACTGTCCAATTGTAGTCTGCCTAGCAAATTGCTACAAGGAATTAAAAAAAACAGACTCAACAAGGAATCAGTTTTTACAGTGTTTACAAAAACTGGATTTCACATCCTGCAAGCTGCAAAATATTAGAAGTCAAATAACATAAATTATTGTGTATAAGATAGTCTAAATTAATTACTGCATCTGTTGGTGAAAGAATACCAAAACAGTCCAAACTCTTCTGGATCAGAAAACCAGATATTCAGTTTGACTAACAATCCCTTCCAACCGATAATTTATTTTTTTTCCACAATATGCAGAAACATAAGTTATTATATTAGAATATTTTAACCTGCAAATGAGAAAACAAAAACCAGAACCAGATTATGCTTAAGTGTAAATATGTTCTAATATCAGACAAAAGCAAAGCAACCAGTATATAGAAACTCTTTTGTAACTATCAGTCCCCTGAACTAAAAGCAGAGTAAATCTGGACTGATGAACAACCAGTTTGAAAGTCAAATCGTATTCTAGCAGCACCTGTCAACTAAGGAAAAAGTAAGAATATGTTTTAAGATTGTTAGTCTCGTGATCTATGAACAAATCAAAACAGATGCTGATAGAAAATAATTGAATATAAAATTACAAACAATTATAATAATAGTAATATAAAATTGAAACCGAGGCCCGTGTTTCACACGGTGTCCTTAAAACATATTCGTCCCCTACCGTGGGTACGTATGTTTCCCAGGATACAACAGCTTCGAGTGATTGTCGTTAGACAACTCCGGCGAACTGAATATTGTCTGAACTCTATTCGGAAATGAAACGAAAACTTTCGGAATTACTTGTGTATGATTGTGTTTTCTATTTCTCTCTATTTTTCAAAATCATCTCATACTAATATATAAACAATCAAAATATAAACAATTAATAGAATGACCGTTATAAACCATTCATGACATTTATATGACCGTTATACAATATTCATGACATTTATATTTGAACGTTACAATATCAATTTTCCGTTACAAATTAAATAATCATAATTTTTTCATTCATTGCTAACACACTCAAGGACACACTGCCAAGCGCTGTCCCAAATTCAATCTGGTTAGTGTTGTTCCTCCTTCGCAGCAGCCGTAGGGCTTCAGTCCTGCATCTTCTTGGACACCACGATCTCAAACACCATGGCAACCTTGACCAGCCGCTTCCTTGCCGCCACATGCTCACTTTGCTGCCACACCGAATGTTGTCACACCCACTTGGTTGCAACCTCATAGTTTCTTTGACAACAGCTTCGAGATAAGATAGCCTTTGAATATCATCTTCATCGACAAAACCTTTCTTCCCAATTAGATATCTAATTTCTTCTTCAGCTTTCTTCATTACTCTCGGATGCTTCATTAAGTAGGCCATAGCCCAAATCACACTAGCTGCATTTCTCTCCATGCCAGCCATAAATATGTCCTGCATGCAAGCAAAAACAACAATAATTTTTAATCATATAAGGACAATATATATTTTGTAAAGGTATTAAAATTCGATATATATGTATATACCGCAAAGCACTCCTTTAATGTTATCCCAAGTAAGATTAATTTTGAATTCACGTTCTTTTGAATTTGAAGTAGAACATCAATTATATCCTCTTGCTCGCGTTTTGGCACGAAACCAAGCCGCAGAGACATGAGGGGGCCATATTGTTTAGAGAGTTTCCATAGGTAACGTGTATTAACCATATTGAGCAAACCTCACTGATAATGAAACTGAGAAATATATTAAACAGTCTGATTGTTGATTACAATTGGAAACCTATTTATAGATGGAAATACTAATATAATAATATACATGGAAATACTATAATAATATAATATAGTAACTACACTATATATTATATTAACATCCCCCCACAAAACTCAAGATGGTAAGATAGAAACAAGCTTGAGTTTGGAAATCAAATCGCGAAAACGTCCAGGATAAAGAGCTTTGGTGAAGATATCAGCAGGCTGATTAATGGAGGAGACGGAAAGGAGCTTAACAGTACCTTGAGTGACATGCTGGCGAACAAAGTGACAATCAATTTCAATATGTTTAGTACGTTCATGAAAAACATCATTATGAGTGATCTGAATAGCACTACGATTGTCACAGTGGAGAGGAGTAGCAGTGGACTGTTTGACTCCCAGATCACCAAGTAACCAATGTAACCAGAGAAGTTCTTGAGTAGCATCAGCAATTGCACGATATTCAGCCTCAGTACTAGAACGTGCAGTAACAGTTTGCTTCTTACTACGCCAGGAAATGAGAGTCTCCAAGAAAAAAACAGAATCCAGTGGTAGATCGTCGATCAGTAGGATCACCGGCCCAGTCAGCATCTGAGTACGCTTGTAAATCTAGAGATGAGTGAGCAGAGAAATGAAGACCATGAAACATAGTGCCTTTGAGATACCGGAGAATATGAAGAACAGCTGCAAAATGAGTGTAGTGCGGAGCGGTCATGAACTGACTGACCACATGTACAGCATATGCAATATCCGGTCTAGTCACTATTAAATAAACAAGACTACCAACAAGTTGACGATAAAGAGTAGGATCACGGAGCGGTGTACCCTCCAAGGGTGTTAGTTTGACATTGGCCTCTAAGGGATTTGCAGTAGTCTTACTATCAGTCAAACCTGCTCGAGCAAGGAGATCAAAGACATATTTGGCTTGAGAAAGATAAAAACTATTAGAATCAGAAGAAACTTCAAGTCCAAGAAAAAAACTAAGATGTCCAAGATCTTTCATTTCAAAGTGTTGCCGAAGAAAGTCTTTGAGATCAGAAATACCAGTAATGTCATCTCCTGTGATAATCATGTCATCCACATAAAGTAACAAGAAAATGCAACCATGATCAGTCTTGCGGATAAATAATGCAGAATCATAAGAGCTAGAGAGAAAACCAAATTGCTGGATTGTAGTGGAAAATTTGAAAAACCAGGCCCGAGGGGCTTGTTTGAGGCCATATAATGCACGTCGAAGTCGGCACACCTTATTTGGAGGAGAATCATACCCTGGGGGAGGTTTCATGTAAACTTCTTCAGTAAGGTCACCATTAAGAAATGCATTTTTCACATCCATCTAAAATAAGTTCCATCGTCGAACTGCAGCAACAGCTAGTAAGCTGCGAACAGATGTAAGTCTAGCAACTGGTGCGAATGTTTCTTCATAATCAATCCCATACTCCTATGTAAAGCCTTTTGCAACAAGGCGGGCTTTATGTCGTTCAACGAAGCCATCAGACTTAGTTTTGATCTTATATACCCATTTACATCTCACTGCAGTCTTATTTGAAGGAAGATCAACCATATCCCAAGTATGAGTTTTGTCAAGAGCCTGTAATTCTTCTGCCATAGCTTGCTGCCAAACAGGATTAGAGCTGGCCTCCTTATATGATTGAGGCTCATGCAAGGAAATAATAGTAGAGAAGCAATGAAAATCTTGAAGTTTAACAGATGGTGTTCTTACCCGATTAGATTGACGAACATGAGGGACAGAAGGATGGAAAGACTCTGGTACAGGATCAGCAAGCGGTTCAGATAACTCGGGAGTTGGCAGAGTACAATCAGGACCACTTGTTTGAGTCTCATGGGATGTATCTGGGTCCATGTCATCTGGGAATAAGGGAATAGTGGGATCGATGAAAAAATTTAAAGATGCATTATGTGAAACATGAAATTTTGACATAGTAGAAAACATTTTATGCTCCCAAAAAACAACATGACGAGATATGCGAAGACGATTCGAAATGGGATCCCAGCATCGATAACCTTTGTGTTCAATACCATAGCCAAGAAAATAGCACAAACGAGACCGTGGTTCTAACTTGGTATGCTCATGAGGTTGAAAGAGAACGAAACAGGAACATCCAAAAACTTTAAGATTTTGATAAGTTGGTGGAGTACCGTAAAGACGTTCATAAGGAGTCTGATTATCGATGACAGGAGAGGGAACTTGATTGATAGTATATACTGCAGTTAATGCAGCTTCCCCCCAAAAACGTTCAGGACATGCGGAAGAGATAAGAAGGGCACAAACAGTTTCAAGAATGTGTCTGTGTTTGCGTTCTGCACGTCCATTTTGTTGGGACGTCCCTGGACATGACCTATGACAAATGGTGCCATTCTGATGCAGAAAATTTAAAAAAGATGCATCCTTATATTCCATAACATTATCAGTACGAAAAATTTTGATAGTTTTAGAGAACTGAGTTTTAATCATATTAGCAAAGTCAAAGTAAGTTTTAGATAACTCAGATCTACTATGCAAAAGATAAAGCCATGTATATCGAGAATAATCATCCACAAAGATAACAAAATATTTGGATCCCCCCATAGTAGTGATGGGTGAGGGTCCCCAAATATCAGAATGGATCAAATCAAAAGGTACATGTGAAGTTGAATCACTGTTATTGAAAGGCAGAGCATGTTGTTTTGCTAATTGACAAGAAATACAATCAAAATGTTCATCTGTGACAGAACCCAAGTGTCCACTAGATATTAGAGAGCGCAAACGACTAAAGGAAACATGACCTAACCGTGACTGCCAAAGACTCAATGAGGACAATACAGAAGCAGCAGATTGATGTGGGGAAAGGTCCTGAGGGCAGATGAAGACTAATAAGCTCAAACAAGCGTCCAACTTTACGGCCTATCCCAAGCGTCTTTCCCGTTTGCGGCTCCTGCACACGACAACCAGAAGAGGAAAAAATAACATCAAGACCAAGATCACATAATTGACCCACAGAAAGAAGATTTAAAGTAAGTTGAGGAATGAAATAAGCATTAGACAATGAGAGGTTATTGGTAGAAATGTGACCAACAGTCTGAACATTCATCGACGAGCCATCGGCAGTATAAATGACAGGTAACGAGGGATTAGATGATTTTGTCAAAAATAAAGAAGGATCAAAAGTCATATGATTACAACAAGCAGAATCAAAGTACCAAGAATGAGTACCTGCAGATACTGATGAAGCAGAAATGGAGGAATTACCAGACTTTGAGAGAATTTGATGCACCATAGATTCAAGATCATGAATGGAAAATGAAGATGATTCTGGATCATGATCAGCAGTACCGTGTGTGTTAGCAGCAGTGGCAGCAGAGAATTGTTGACTGTTTTTGAAGTTCTTGAAAGGAACACCTTTGGGTTTAGTAGAAACACCTCTCTTATCAGGATTGCTGGGACAATCATCAATATAATGGTCTGGTCCAAGCTTATGACAATGTTTACAACATCTGGTGGGACAATGCAGAACTGAATGTCCTGGCTCTCGACAATATCGACAAAAGAGTTTTTGTTTGAATGACTGCTTAGAGTGTGTAACTAAAGCAGCATCCGTGTGTTGACTCTGAACTGTGGCAAGACGAGTCTCCTCAGAAATTAGCTCAGAAACAGCTTGCTCAAGAGTAGGCAGGGGATGTCGATGAAGGAGAGATGCACGAGTAGGCTCAAATGTGTCATGTAGAGCCATAAGGAACTGTATCAAGTGCTACTGATCTTTGTAAGTTGTGAACTTAATAGCATCTGTAGTATCCGTCCAAGTAGGCTCCGAAGGGGCTAGTTGATCCCAGATAAACTGCATTTTAGAGTAGAAGTCGGCAATAGACTGACTAGGTTCCTGTCGCAGTTGATGAATAGTGCGTAATAATTGATACTGATGCGAAAGATCAGAGGCAGTGTACCTTATAGCTAAGAAGTCCCAAAGAGATGTGGCGGTTTCAAAATGACCAAACTGGAGATTGATAGATTGAACCGAGGTATTACGAAACCAGGTAATAATTTGATGATGTTTGCTATCCCAATCATCAAGACGCTCAAAAAATTTGGCATCAGTCTCAGTGGTTGTTCTAACAGGTTTTGGAATATCTCCAGTGACATAACACCATAATTTTCGTCCTTTAAGAAAACTCTGCATTGCTTGAGCCCATAAAATATAATTGGGTCCATCTAAAATAACTTGAATAGGCTGAGACACATCCATTTTCCAAGAATTTTCCATAAATAATGAAAAATAGTCAAGTAATGTGGAAATAATAAAATAAGGGAATAATCAAGCAATGTAGGAAATTATAGGGGCTGATGCTGTAAGAAACCAAATCAGGGCAGTACCGTAATTAACCAGTTGTTAAAGGGCTAAAACGGTAATTTGCCGTCAAGGGGCTGAGACTGTAATTTGCCGACTGAAGTGGTGGAATGGCCAACAGCAGTCTCAGCGGCGGTGGTGGAGGCACGGGGAAGGAGGGCGGCCTCAAAGAAGACCAGATCCAGGAAGCTCGTCGGCCGGTGAGTCTGAAAGTGCCGGCGGTGAGGAACAAATCGCCGGAGAACAGTGGGATCGGGTGAAGAAAGGGAGAGCGACGCGGCCCTAGTGAACACCGCGCGTGGAGCTTCTGCGGTGGTCCGATGGCCGAGTTCTTGGTGGTGACGGAATCGGAAGAGGACGATGATCCAGGCGGAAGTGGTGGTGAGCCGAGAAAGAGAAGCTACGGCGGCGGAGCGGGGAAGACAGTGGCGCCGAGCGGGGAAGGCAGTGGTGAGGGAGAGACGATCTGGCGTGGGCAGGTGCGTAGGAGACCTACGAGGTACCAAAAAGACAGAGCAGATTGTGAGCACCAATAGACAGATTTGATAAGTGCAGCAACAACCAACAGTGCCAGATCGGATCTGTGAATGAGATCTGGAAGAGAGATCGCCGGAAAAAAAATTAGAATTTAGATTACCATAGCTCTGATACCATGATAATGAAACTGAGAAATATATTAAACAGTCTGATTGTTGATTACAATTGAAAAACTATTTATAGATGGAAATACTAACATAATAATATACATGGAAATACTATAATAATATAATATAGTAACTACACTATATATTATATTAACACTCACGTTCTGCATGTGTTGCATGGGGTTCTCTTTATTCACAAACTGATGGTGTATCAGTTTGCCCAGCAAGAGCTGCTATAGCAGAGTCTACAGATGTTGAGTCCACTGGTTATGCTTCAGCTACAGAAGCAACACAGGATAATTCTACCTCTATGAACAGGCGGAAAAAGCTGTTAGGAATTGGTTAGGAATTCTGTTAGTTTGTTAGAGGTAGCTTCAGATTATTGACATGCAAAGCATGTGCTCTTGCTGATATATATATTCAGTGTTGATTATTGTATAGTGTGTTGTTGAAATATATTAAATACAAAAACAGAGGATTCTCTCAAATATTTTTAGCTTTCTGTTTTCTATTGCTTCTGGATTCAAGTTCTATTGAATCCTATTAACGTGTACGGTTTGAGCTATCAATGTACTGGTGCAAGTTACCAATGAAAGGAAGACCTCTAGGTCCAGGGGGTAGACGAAGTGATGACCTTTCGGTTTTGAGAAGAAACGAGAGAAAAATCGGGAGAGATAAAAGGATGATAAGCAAAGCCGCCATTGTAGTACTGTAAAAATACTTGCAAATGAAACCCTCCATAAATAACAGATAAAAAAGCTACTATTATCGCGCGTGGTCGTATTCATCATGCTACCATAAGAATTTGTATGTACACAAATTAAAACAATATTCTGATACTTTAAGAGGAAAAGGTGATATTAGATAAGTGTTTAGTATTCAATTAGTCGTCACTTCCGTATTCCGCATCCATTTAAATGAAAGTTTTATAATTAAATAAAAATGAATAATAATCTTTTATAACGATAGTTTTATAATAATTAAAAAAATAAAAAAGAAGCGATAAACTCATAAATAAATTTAACAAATTTCATGATATTATATATGATGATCATGTATACATTGTAAATTTTTAATATTCGGTTAATAATAGAAAGCAACTTTAGTGTTAATTAGTACTTATTCACATTGTGTGAATATGATTTTTTCAGTACTATATATGTTGTTTGGTTCTAGAATAAAGCAACTCTATATTCATCCAATAGTTACTCTCACACAGATAAAGAATATTCAATATCTACTCTTTGTTTCTAGAACAAAACAACTCTAAAATGGCTTCCTTACTCAGTTGCATTTCTCTATATGCATCCTTTTATAGCCATAGAAATGGTCTCAGAGTCAAAAAGTTGATTGCCCTCTCTACAAAATAACTCATGAAATTTCAACCTTAAATTAATGAGCAATTTAATTTTGACAAAGAGAAACAATTTAAGCTGATTGCATCTGCACAAAATCTCAACTGCCACCAATTTGCATGCATGCATTTATGTGATCGAGTTGGCTTTAGCCCCACTGAAGTCAAGATATGCAGTTGCCGACCACTCTCGTTCAAGACAATTTTCTACAAGTCTCCACCTTCTAGAATTACTTTAAACTTCATTTTAGTATCCTTCCATTTTTTTATTCGCCGTACACACCCAAACGTTTGTTCAGCTTCGAAGGATGTTGATCATTATAGTCCTCGAAAATCGCTCGGGGACACGGGGCACTACAACCTGTAAAGATAGAACGCACGTGACCTGCAGTACTTCTGGAACACTGGGGTGGTGCCGGCCAAAAGTCACTCCGACGGCCAAGTTAGCGGATGCTAATAAGTGTAGAATGCTAGTAAATGGAAATGTGTGAGTAATACTTCCTGTGATCTCGGCGATTAGGGTCTCCTTTGTCGAAGGAGATGTGAGGCCGGAAGGTAATCGAAGAAGATAAACAATGGCCAGAGGTCGTTGTATGAATATAAATAGCTCTCAAGATGTGAATTTCTCGTCCCCCTCAGCTTTGGAGAATCATCCTCCATTTATAGGGGATGGATGGTTCTGCCCGTTGAGGTACTTCCTCATTACCTCTCCTTGCTGTCTTCCACTAAGGAGGTTTGTGGATGCTACTTTTAACCTAGCCGTTTATAGATTGTAATCATGGTTTTGTAGGCCCGTCTTTAAAGTAGATCATAATTTGGTCTCCCATTAAATCAAAAGTATTCTATGTCGTACGACATATGGAGTTTGATGATTTTGGACAGACAAGCACAATCATATATCGTGCTATATTTTTGGACGTCGGCCTAAGATGGACATGTCGTACGACATATGGAGTCCTTCGAAGTGTGGATGCTGAGTTGTTTCCCTCGATGCCACTTGGATGTATATGTCGTATTACATGGACGCCTTGTACATCGTACTACATGGATGCCTTGTACGTCGTACTACATAGATATCGTACTACTCTTTGGACTTGACAGATTTTGGCTACTACAATCATCAAGTCCAAATAAATGTTGTAACTTAATCGTTGTTAACACCTCAGCCATCATATCCGTAAGATCTCACCACAGCCCCATTTTTTAGAAGATACACATGTCATTTGTTAATAATCTCTAGTATAAAATGAAACCGAACATCATTATGTTTTGTAAATGGATAATCATATGAGGAGTTAAAAAATTATATTTAATAGGGTAAAGGCTATAAAATACAACTCTATTAAAATATTTTTTTTGTAGATAGATTTGATTTATATCATAAATTAAATTATACCATTCAAAATTAAAGGAAAGTTGAGTTTTTGTTGAGGAGGTGATGCATTCTTCTCGGCACCTTCGAGTTTATTCTTTTTTCATGTGCGGTTGGGCTGGAGCTCAGGAGTCGTCGTCGTCTTCCAAATATGCCGACTTCTTTCTTTGGCATTTTCACTTCAACCAAACACATGCAGTGATGCAGGCATGCATCTTCGTCATCGTCTGCTAAGTGTAGACAGTAGTTCTCTGTCATCGAATATTACTTTTCATAAAAACGCTAAAAATATCATCAATAATTTTATTTTTTAATAAGAAAATGCCATTTCTATGGAATTGTCCTCTTACATGAAATTGTCACTCGCCATTGAGTCCACGTTTGCCTCGATGATTCTCCCCAGGAAAGTCAACTGTCATGCAAGTCAAGTCAAGGCTTTTTTTTTTTTTTTGCTGCCTTGTCTCGGCGAGTCAAGGGCTACATTTTTTAAATCACCTAAGCTGGTCTGAAGAGCAGATCATAAACGAAAATATTTACGCGGTCCGCGGAGTCTCTCAAGTAAAAAATTTGTGACAATAGATAAATTTTTAGTAAAATAAGAAAGTGGAAAATATTTACTCAAGTAAATTGGTATTGTTATTAAAAACACATGATTCTCGACTCGTTGTAATAATATTATTTGTCATAATTTTATATTATTATGCTCGATATTAATACATTTTGCGATCATATTAAATAATAAATGTAACAAGACACCATATGTACATTTTATTATATTATGCATATTACATAATTACATTTAATTGGCAACATCACACATCACACTGCCACCATCAAAATCAAGCACACTAGACTGCTTAACTTTTAGTGCAAATTCATTGTGCAAAAATAAAAGTAACACCCTTTTTTTTTTGTTGTATAATAATAATAAAATGTCATTTTCGGTACAACTCATGCAAAAAAAAAATCATTTTTTGTATAATGATAAAAATATGCATATGCCGACATCGATGAAAGTCGATAATTCTTAATTTTAATGGACATTGTAGGCCTATAATTACTTTTTTTTTTTTTTAAGTATAATCATTTTACCATAAAAATGTTGTTAATTTAAAAGTATCACGTTACTTTCACATTTGGTGGCTAATTCTTTTTTTTTAAAAATAGTAAATTGTAATGAAGTAGCTTAACGTTTGACTATAATACAATGAAATCGTAAATTTAGCTTTAATTACATATTAGTATCCTACTGTTAATTGATTCGATTAAAAATAACGATTTGATAAAAAATTTTACTTGAAATGACACAAATACCCTTAGTTAAAAAATAAAAAAAAATATTAATTATTAAAATTAAAAAGTTAAAATTTTAAAAAATATAATGTCCACTGTCTATCAATAGACATTGGAGATTCATAAAATTATTTTATTTAAAAAAAAGGCAAAAATAACTATATTACCTTTTTGACTATTAGCTGACTGTCAACTCTAACAGTCAACCAGTTAATTAAGGGTTCTAATGTGTAATTAAGACTAAACACACGATTTTATTACAATATGGTCAAACGTCAAAGTACTCTATAATAATTCGCTCTTTAAAAAATTATTTAACGTGATGACTAATATTTTTTTTTTCTTTTCAATAATGATTAATAATTTTCAACCATCCTTTTGAATAAATCCAATACAATTGAATAAATTAACTTTTGAAAATTTCAACAAGATAAACATCTCACGTTATTTAATAAATTTTATCTCTCTTAAAAAAATGTGATCATTGCTAATAAACAGCTTAAAATTTTTCCGAACTCTAATTATTAAAATTGGTGATAATTTCACAATAATTGATATTAAAAAATTAGGAGATGAAAAAAAGAAGAGAAAGTATAAGAATGGAAAGGTGGAGACAAAAAAATGGGGAAATTAAAGAAAAGAAAAGGTGGAGGTATGATTGCAATTTACGTTTTATATATCAATGGCATATTTTAGAAATTGGAGATTAAATCATCAAAAAATAAAATTTGATTACATCAATTTACCTTCCAGAAAAGAAAAAAAAAAAAGCTACTTTTCAATCAATCATTGACTATAAAATCATACCAACCATTCACAACAACAATCAAATCCCATCAACCATTCAAAACTTACTAACACGGCAAAATCACAAGAGAAAAATTTATTTGCATTTGATATATGTAGTGTATTTTTCATCATAATATTATTACATGGTAAATTTCATCACGTAGTAAAATCACAGTGGGTGAGTACAACATATCATGATGCTTACAAGTTTTTACCGCACGAATATATATATATATATATATATAAATTCTTATTCCAATAATTTACATTATATAAAAGTGTTACTCATATGTCCATGTTCTTGACCATAAGCCGGAGAACATTCTTCTTGTGCATGGTTACTCCTTGTATAACATCGAAGTCCAAGTCTTCCTGCTTAAATCCAACAGGCATTTCCCAATTGAATTTATAGAGAAGATTAGCAAGTGCAAGCTCTACTATTGCAATTCCCATATGCAGTCCTTGACATATTCTTCTACCAGCACCAAATGGGATTAGCTCAAAGTGTTGTCCTTTCATGTCAATCGAACTGCCACTGAATCTTTCTGGATAGAATTTTTCTGGGTTATTCCAAACTTCAGGATCACTTCCTATCGCTCACGCATTCACAAATACGAGTGTTTTGGATGGTATCTCGTGCCCGTTTAAGATGCATTTCTTTGTTGTTTCTCTTGGGACTAGTAATGGAATCGTTGGTTGTAATCTCATCGTCTCTTTTATAACAGCTTCAAGATATGGTAATTTCTGGACGTCGTCTTCGTCCACAAAACCCTTGCCCCCAATTAAATTTCTAACTTCTTCTTGAACTTTGATCATCACTCTTGGATACTTCATTAGATAGGTCATGACTCAAATCACAGAAGCTGCACCCGTGTCCGTACCAACAACAAATACGTTATGCAAATTAAAGAAAACAATAAATATAGTTTGGTGACATGTAAACAATAATAGATTTTGGATTGGGACAATTAAGTAGCTAGATAATTACCATGAGAATTCCTTTGATGTGATCCCAAGTGAGATCAATTTTAAATCCACCTTGTTTTTTAATTTCAAGTAAAACATCGATAATATCCTCCTGGTTGGATTTTGGTCTCTTTGGATCTAGATGCTCATTGATGAGCTTTTGATAAAATGCATCGAATTCCTTGAAATTCTTTTTAATACGAGAGATCAATCCGGTGAGTTTATCAACCCAACCCATGAAAGGTAAAAAAGCTAAGAAAAAGAAGATTCGAAACATGGCTTGAGTTTCGTTCAATAACACATGGAATAGACTTCTTTCAACTCCTTCGTCCTCGTATCTCTTGCCAAAACCAATTCTACAAATAATGGTGCAAGTAAGAGACACATCAATTCACTTAAGTTGACAAGTTTGGTAGCAACAGCTGCTGCTGATTTTGATATCTTCTTAATCATCCGAGAAACCTCATCTTCTCGAATGGGGCGATATTGCTGCACCCTATTGAGGTTGAAGAGATGGGCAACACACAGTTTCCTCATCTCTCTATAATAATCATTGAATGGTGTAGCACACAAATCCAAGCCATTGTAGGACAGCTTTTGCTGGCCAAGCAAAGCAAGCCTGCTACAAAATTCGAGATCGTGTGTCTTCATGACCTCTTTAGCCATTTTTGCTGAGGAAACAACTAGGGTTGGCACAAAACCGAGATACAAGGACTGTTTAGATAGTTCAAAGAAATAGTAGTGAGGTTTCGACTGATCAAGCTGGTGCAAATTGCCAATCAAGGGAAGACCCCTCGGGCCGGGCAGCAAATGAACACTAGTAGTACTGTCGGTTGCTCTTCTACGTATTTGGATTATTAAGAAAATGAAGATTGGGAGAGAGAGAATTAGGATGATAAACAAAGCCATCGATTACTATATTACATGTGGTATGGTTCAGCAAGAGCATGAAGATAATGAAAAATGGAGAAGCCTCTATATATAGTGGATCTTCGTGCTTGAATCCTTCATATGCTCACCTTATTATATGTGTCATCATTTTATTTACCAAAAGTTAAATTAACTCTAAATTTGATCATCATATATGCTCTGTGATCAACTCCAAAAGTTAACTCAACATTAAATTGAATCCTCTCCTCAATTGTGTTTTTTAATAATAATAAAAATACTGTTGGGAAAATTAACCTCCCCAAAACCTCCCTAGAAATATGCTAAATATCAGAAATTACAGAGAAATGAAATAGAAAATAATAACAATCACCACAACACAATAATTTACGTGGAAAACTCCAAAACCAGGAGAAAAACCACGGCCCTCAGAAAGAAATTCACTATGTGATAAATTATTACAATCACACAGACTATTCTCTCAAGACTACCACACCAATACACTCACACTCTCTCAAAGCATAAAATAATTCTCACCTCTCTACACTCTAAAATAAGAGAAACAAGAAAGGAATTTAATTAGAATTAAATACAATGCTTTAAGTGTATTTAATTGGTGCAATTAGAAACTAAGGACTTGATCTCCTTATATAGTCTTGAGAAGCCTTGACATATTCTTATTTTTCCAATGTGGGATTCATATCCCTTCATTGCCTTCTCATTTGCTTTCACAATTTTGCCAATTTTTCAACAAATACTAAATTTTATTAAATTAAAAAAGAAAAAAGAAAAATTAGTTAAGGTCTCACCATTCATCTTAAAAATTAGTTTGATTGGGAATTGCCGGCGGGAATGAAGAAGGAAGACTTGGATTTTAAGTCGTTAAATAAGAATCGACTTATATTAGTGGTAGTTATTTTCTCTATTTTGTTGTTTAGTGATAGTTGTTTTTACTATTTTCTTTCTTAGTAGGTGAATTGTTAACTTTACTAGTTGTACCAGAAGCCTATATTGGGAATTGTCGGCAGGAATGAAGAAGAAAGACTTGGATTTTGAGCCGTTAAATTGTTATACACAGTATATGGAAAAACAGACGTAAGGAAAAAATAATTGAATATAAAAGTAAACAATTATTATAATAATAATATAATATGAAGCCGAAGTCCGTGTTTCACACGGTGTCTCGGCTTCATATTATATTATTATTATAATAATTGTTTATTTTTATATTTAATTATTTTTTCTTTGCATCTGTTTTTCTATATACTGTGTATTACAATCTTAAAACATATTCGTTCCCTACCGTGAGTACGTATGTTTCCCAGGATACAACTGCTTCGAGTGATTGTCGTTTAGACAACTCCGACGAACTGAATACTATCTGAACTCTATTACTTGGAAACGGAATGAAGAAAATATTTTGGAATTGCTTTGTGTATGATTGTGTTATCAGTCCAAAATAATTTGATGCTAATATATAAACAATCAATGGGATGGCCGTTACAAGTTATTCATGACAATTTATTTGACCGTTAAAAATTTAATTATCCGTTACGTAATAAATTTGACCATTACAAATTTAATTTTTCCGTTACAAAATTAATATGACTGTTTCAAATTAAATTACCTTAACAATTTTATATTATTTTTCTAATATAAATAAGAATCAACTTATATTAGTGGTAGTTATTTTTCCTATTTTGTTGTTTAGTGATAGTTATTTTTACTATTTTCTTACGCAGTGGGTGAGTTGTAAAAAAAAAAAAAAAAAAAAGAAATCAGTGTATATTTATAAATTTTGAGTATTATTTATTGCAATTTTATATCGTTATACTCGATATTAGTACATTTTACGATCATATTAAATAATAAAGGTATGTCTAAGTGTAACATGACACAATATATACATTTTATTATATTACATAATTACATTTAATTGGCAACATCACACATCACGCTGCCAGTCTGCCACCATCAAAATCAAGCACACTAGACTGCTTAAATTTTAGTGCAAATTCATTATGCAAAATAAAAGTAACACCCTTTCTTTTTTGTATAATAATAATAAAAATGTCATTTTCGGTACAAATCATGCAAAAAAAAAAAAAAAAATGTCATGTGTCGACATCGATGAAAGTCGATGCTTCATAATTTAATGAAAATTGTAGACCTACAATTACTTTTTTTTCTAAAATAAATGTAATCATTTTACCTTTAAATGTTGTTAATTTAAAAGTATATTTTGCTATCACATTGGTGAATGGTGACTAATACTTTTTTTTAAAAAATTACTAATATTTTTTTTTCTTTTTAATAATGATTAATAATTTTCAACAATCCTTTTCAATAATTCATACAATAGAATCAAACAACTTTTGAAAATTTTAACATCTCGTGTTATTTAATAAATTTATCTTTCTAAAAAAATGTGATCATTGCTAATAAACAATTTATCTGCTTAAGTTTTTTTGAACACGAATCATTAAAATCGGTGATATTGTAACAATAATTGATATAAAAAAATTAGGAGATAAAAAGAAGAAGAGAAAAGTATAAGAACATGGAAAGGTTGAGATAAAAAAATGGGGAAATTAAAGATAAGAAAATGTGGAGGTAAGACTGCAATGTACATTTTACATATCAATGGCATATTTTAGAAATTGGAGACTAAATCATGAAAAAAGAAAATTTGATTATATCAATTTACCTGCAAGGAAAAAAAAAAACCTACTTTTCAATCAATCATCAACTATTAAATCATACCAACCATTCACAACAACAATCAAATCTAATCCACCATTCAAAACTTACTAATTGGGCAACTACAATCAAATCTAATCAACCATTCAAAACTTACTAATAGGGCCGAATCACAAGAGAAAAATTTACTTGCATTTGATATATGTAGTGTATTTTTTATCATAATATTATTACATAGTAAATTTCGTCACGTAGTAAAATCACAGTGGGTGAGTACCACATATCATGATGTTTACAAGATTTTACCGCACGAATATATATATATATAAATTCTTATTCCAATAATTTACATTATATAAAAGTGTTACTCATATGTCCATCTTCTTGGCCATAAGCCGGAGAACATTCTTCTTGTGCATGGTAATTCCTGGTAGAACATTAAAGTCCAAGTCTTCCTTCTTAAATCCAACAGGCATTTCCCAATTGAATTTGTAGAGAAGATTAGCAAGTGCAAGCTCCACTGTTGCAATTCCCATATGCAATCCTGGACATATTCTTCTACCAGCACCAAATGGGATTAGCTCAAAGTGTTGTCCTTTCATGTCAATCGAACTGCCAATGAATCTTTCTGGATAGAATTTTTCTGGGTTATCCCAAACTTCAGGATCCCTTCCTATCGCCCACGCATTCACAAATACTAGTGTTTTGAATGGTATCTCGTACCCGTTTAAGATGCATTTCTTTGTTGTTTTTCTTGGGACTAGTAATGGAATCGTTGGTTGTAATCTCATCGTCTCTTTTATAACAGCTTTAAGATATGGTAATTTCTGGACGTCGTCTTCGTCCACAAAACCCTTGCCTCCAATTAAATTTCTAACTTCTTCTTGAACTTTGATAATCACTCTTGGATACTTCATTAGATAGGTCATGGCCCAAATCACAGAAGCTGCACTCGTGTCCGTACCAGCAACAAATACGTTCTGTAAATTAAAGAAAACAATAAATATAGTTTGGTGACATGTAAACAATAATAGATTTTGGATTGGGACAATTAGGTAGCTAGATAATTACCATGAGAATTCCTTTGATGTGATCCCAAGTGAGATCAATTTTAAATCCACGCTGTTTTTTAATTTCAAGTAAAACATCGATAATATCCTCCTGGTCAGATTTTGGTCCTTTTTGGATCTAGATGCTCGTTGATGAGCTTTTGATAGAAAGCATCGAATTCCTTGAAGTTCTTTTCAAGACGAGAGATCAATCCAGTGAGTTTATCAACCCAACCCATAAAAGGAAAATAATCTGAGAAAAAGGAAGATTCCAAACATGGCTTCAGTTTCATTCAACAGCGCATGAAATCTACTTCTTTCGAACTCCTTCATCCTCGTATCTCTTGCCAAAACCAATTCTACAAATAATGGTGCTAGTAAGAGACATCATCAACTCACTTAAGTTGACAGGTTTAGTAGTAACAACTGCTGCTGATTTTGATATCTTCTCAATCATTCGAGAAACCTCATCTTCTCGAATGGGACGATATTGCTTGCGCCCTATTGGTGTTGAAGAGATGGACAACACACAATTTCCTCATATCTCTATAATAATCATTGAATGGTGCAAAAGCCAAATCCAAGCCATTATAGGATAGCTTTTACTGGCCAAGCAAAGCAGGCCTGCTACAAAATTCGAGATCGTAGGTCTTCATGATCTCTTTAGCCATTTTTGCTGAGGAAACAACTAGGGTTGGCACAAAACCCAGACGTAAGGATGTGAGAGGACCAAACTGTTTAGATAGTTCAAAGAAATAGTAGTGAGGTTTCGAGTGATCAAGCTGGTGCAAATTGCCGATCAAGGGAAGACCCCTCGGGCCGGGCAGCAAACGAACACTAGTAGTACTGTCGGTTGCTCTTCTACGTATTTGGATTATTAAGAAAATGAAGATTGGGAAAGAGAGAATTAGGATGAGAAACAAAGCCATTGATTACTATATTATATGTGGTATGGATAAGTAAGAGCTTGAAGAAAATGCAAAATGGAGAAGCCTCTATATATAGTGGATCTTCGTGCTTGAATCCTTCATAGGACTCACCTTATTATGTGTCGTCATTTTATTTACCAAAAGTTAAAATCAACTCTAAATTTGATCATCATATAAGAAAAAGAAAAAAAAATTAGTTAAGATCTCACCGTCGATCTCAAAAATTAGTTTGATTGGTAATTGTCGGCGGGAATAAAGAAAGAAAACTTGGAGTTTGAGTCGTTAAATAAGAATCAACTTATATTAGTGGTAGTTATTTTCCTATTTTATTGTTTAGTAATAGTTATTTTTACTATTTTCTTACTTAGTGGGTGAGTTGTTAACTTTGCTAGTTGTACTAAAAGCCTATATTGGGAATTGTCAGCATGAATGAAAAAGGAAGACTTGGATTTTGAGATGTTAAATAAGAATCAACTTATATTAGTGGTAATTATTTTCCCTATTTTATTGTTTAGTGATAATTCTTTCTACTATTTTCTTACTTAGTGTGTGAGTTGTTAACTTTACTAGTTGTACCAGAAGCCTATATTGAGAATTGTCGGTGGGAATGAAGAAGGAAGACTTGAATTTTAAGCCCTTAAATAAGAATTCACTTATATTACTGGTAGTTGTTTTCCTTATTTTGTTGTTTAGTTGTAGCTATTTTTACGGGTACAGCTAGCAAAGATTAGCAAGTGCAACCTCATCCATAAAAGATTAGGATAGGCCTAAATTATTATCTTCTTGTAACACAGAAAAGATTAGGATCACGATTTGCTTTCGTCATATTAATTAGAGGGTGGAGAAAAAAAACTATATTTCATTTTCATCACTAGTTTGTAGTGTCTCTATCTTTGTTTTATAAGGAATTTGCAAATTCGATAATATTTTATTAATTTATTTATTGCAGCGGAATGATGTATAGATATTCATTTGGATAAATAATCTATAAAAGATTTTACTATGCTGACTATTTTGTTGTGTACTGGAATTCAACTGCCAAATTTTCTTCATGTTTCTCAATTGTAACCAGTTATATATTTTAGAACTAATTACATTCAATCCCCCTGAGGTTTGACCAATTATACTTAGAATCAAAGTTTGCATTAATTGATACTAATCTCCCCTCACATTAACTTTGACCCTTAGAATAAACGTTGACTTTTGTCAAATTTATTAAATGACCAAATACCCCTGTTAATTAATAGAACTAATTACACTCAACCTCCCTGAGGTTTGGCCAATTACACTCGAAATCAAAGTTTGCATTAATTGACACTGACCTCCTTTCACATTAATTTTGACCGTTAGAATAAACATTGACTTTGACTAAATTTATTAAATAACCAAAATACCCCTGTTAATTAATATTATCAATTTTTTTTACTCTGCATTAAAAAAAAATTGATGGTGGAATCCAGATTGAATCTCCACCAAGAACAAACAAAAAAAAAAATTTAAAACTTGAATGTTTGGGTTCGTTCGAACAAAAACTTCGAAACCTTTGTGGGTTCGAAGTCGAACCCTTGTGGACTCGATCTCGAGCCAGAAGGGTTTGATCTTCGAACCCTTTTGGGTTCGTCTTCGAACCCTTGTGGGTTCGATTTCGAGCCCTACAAGGGTTCGAAACATCTTTGAACCCTTGTGGGTTCGAATCTAACTCACAAAGGGCTCGAAAATGAACCCAGAAGGGTTCATCTTCGAACCCTTTGTGGGTTCGAAATCGAACCCATAAGGGTTCGAAGACATCTTTGAACCCTTGTGGGTTCGAACCGAACCCACAAAGGGTTCGAAGTCTGGGTTCGAATGAAATTTTTTATTTTTTTTTTGTTCTTGGTGGAGATCCAATCTGGATTCCACCATCAATTTTTTTTAATGCAGAGCAAAAAAATTGATAATGTTAATTAACATGGGTATTTTGGTCATTTAATAAATTTGGCAAAAGTCAACGTTTATTCTAACGGTCAAAGTTAATGTGAGGGGAGGTCAGTGTCAATTAATGCAAACTTTGATTCCGAGTGTAATTGGTCAAACCTCAGGGAGATTAAGTGTAATTAGTTCTAATAATTAACAGGGATATTTTGGTAATTTAATAAATTTGGCAAAAGTCAACGTTTATTGTAACGGTAAAAGTTAACGTAAGGGGAGGTCAGTGTCAATTAATGCAAACTTTAATTCCGAGTGTAATTGGTCAAACCTCAGGGAGATTTAGTGTAATTAGTTTTATATTTTATATATATAAAAAAGTAATTAATAAATAAGTCAATTACCAAATAAGTCGTGAATTTTTTTTATAAATTTAAGTAATTTACTAATTGTACAAAAAAGGAAGAAATCAGTTTCTAACTCTTAACATGTATCGACACATTCATTCATAATTTAAATGATAGATATTTAAATTCTACTATATAGATTTGCCAGCATTTGTGTAGAGTAATGAGAGTAAATTGCTCCCGGTTATGAGAGTAAATGTTATTCAGGTGACACGTTTAGTAATTCATCTCGATAAATTTTCAGAATCTTGTAATGTAATTGTTAAAAAAAAAAAAAAAAACTCTTTTAGTGTTCCCATTTCATCCATCAGTCTACTTTTGTCACTTTTGTCAGTCAAACATAATGATTAAGGAGTATTTTAATTTTTTTTTTTTTATTTAAAATGAAGACTTGTAGTTGTTACCTAACTTACCTCTACACATAGACAGAATCGAGAGGCAAATATAAACCCATTTATCCATTTTCTTAATAATGTAAATATAATATTATGATCATAAGTGTTAAATGAGGAGGCTCATGCATGGCAACCCAATAAACATCAACAACACTAAAGAGACATTCTCTTTGTGACAGGCGAGGAACAATCCTAGCTCAAATTAATTACAAACTCATCAGTCCAATATTGACCTATATTGAAAGACAGTCGTGAGGATAATACATGATATTCAAAGCTTTAATAACCAGGAACTTTTTAACATCAAACAGTTGTTCACACATGACACTTTTTGCCCATCACATATGATTCCTAGCTACAAGGAAGAGAGCGTTCTTCTTGTGCATGGTGATGCCTGGTAGAACCTCAAAATCTAAGCCTTCTTTCTCCATTCCCGCCGGCAATTCCCAATCAAACTTGTGAAGAAGATTAGCAAGTGCAAGCTCAATCATTGCAATTCCCATATGTAATCCTGGACAAGATCTTCTTCCACCACCAAAAGGTACTAGCTCAAAGTTTTGTCCTTTCAAGTCGATACAACTTCCAATAAACCTATCCGGATTGAATTCTTCGACATTCTCCCAAGCTTCAGGATCTCTTCCTATCCCCCACCCATTCACAAAAACTAGTGTTCTGGCTGGTATTTCGTACCCTTCCAAGATACAATTTTCAGTTGTTGATCTTGGACTTAGTGGAGCTGCTGGTTGCAACCTCATCGACTCTTTCACGACAGCTTTAAGATATGGTAGGTTTCGGACGTCGTCTTGGTTTACAAAATCTTTATTTCCGATCACACGTCTAATTTCTTCTTGAGCTTTCTTCATGTATTTTGGATTCTTCATTAGGTAGGTCATGGTCCAAATTACAGTAGCTGCACTTGTATCTGTAGCACCGACGAATACATTCTGTATAGAAAAAGATGTATTAATTAAGAAGCTAATTAAAAGTAACACATATAAAAATGGAGAAAATGGAATATAGAGAGGAAAATAAATAAATAAATAACCATGAGTACTGCTTTGATATGATCGAGAGAAATATCAAATTTGAATTCACTGATCATTCCGTAGTTGAAGTAAAATATCAATTATATCCTCTTTCTGCTCAGTTTTTGAGATATTTGGATCTAGATGTTCATCAATAAGTTCCTGAAAAAACGTATCAAGTCCTTTAAAACTATTTTTCAGACGACGAATCATTCCCGTGAGTCTATCAATCCACCCCATGGAAGGAAATAAATCTGCAAAAAAGAAGCTGCCTAACATGGCTTGAGCTTCACTAAGCAATGCATGAAATCTTCTTATTTCGCTTCCATCATCCTCATACCTCTTGCTAAATGCAACTCTACAAATGAAGGAGCTGGTGAAGGACAACATCATCTCACTCAAGTTGACAGGCTTATTACAAGCATCAACCGATTTCGATATCTTTCCGATCATACGGGAAACCTCTTCTTCTATGACAGGACTAAATTGTTGCACTCTATTAGAATTGAAGAGATGCACAGTACATATTTTCCTCAGCTCCCTCCAATTCGCATTATATGGAGAAAAGGCCAAATCCAAGCCATTGTAAGATAACTTTTGCTGACCAAGCAGAAAAGGCCTACCACAAAACTCAAGATCATGAGTTTTGTAAACCTCTTTGGCCATTTTTGCTGAGGAGACAACTAGGATTGGCAGAGAACCGAGACGCAAGTGCACCAGAGGGCCATATTGTCTTGACAGTTTCCACATATAACGTGGAGGGTTTGAGTGATCAAACTGGTGCAAGTTACCGATAAAGGGAAGACCACTAGGACCTGGTGGCAAACGAAGAACTCTCCTGGTTTTTGTAATGTGCCTTTGGAGAAGAAACAAGAGAAATACAGGGAGAGATATTAGAAGGAAGATGAGAAGCAGAGCCATTTTGTTCTATATTATTGGAGCAATAACTCTGCAATGCAAATATAGTTGGACTTGCTGTGAATTTTATTACCAATAAAAAAAAGAGAGGCAATTGTTGTTGCACAAATCAACTGCATTAATATTGTTTCCAAAGCGACTAAAGTTGACCTTGCATCAAAAGGAAAAATTATTGAGTGTAGGGGGACAAATCATGCATTTTCCGATCAATTTCACCGCATAATATCATCGTAACGACAAATAAATGAACATTTTACTATACCTAAAATTTCTGTCTACGTTAAAATTAGTCCACAGGTTTATAGGCCTATTACTTTTGAAGTATAGGCCTCGAATATCTTATATTCTACTTGCATCCTGATGTGTCAATTGATGCATGAATTCACATTAATAGTAATTTATATAATTTAATATATGAATTCATTCACCAATTAATACATCTTTGGTTGGGATTCAAGATGAAAAATAAGGTGTAATGTCTGTTTTATGTGAGTTAAGTTTGCACGGTTCGTGTTTTTATTTGTTTATAAGAAGTGGTATATATGTATATATATTTAGTGGATAGCCTTATAACCCCAAAAAATTAGTCTATCGGGTTATGATATCCCTTGATATAGATACTCTTTTATAACTTTATATTTTTTCAATGTGAGATTTATGTAATCTTTTATTAGTTTCACATTGAGGATCTTTAATACAGACAGTGGATGAGTCCGTCGCACCTCAATTATTGTTGTTTTCAACTTATAATTTGTAATATATATTTCGTTGAAATATAGTTGGAATAATAGTGAATTGTACCTATATTATAATAATAATAATATAACCTAACCTTATCTTATCTAATGGCGTGACCCATCACCAGCAAATCGTGGTGCATAGAAAATTTGGGTAGGGACCGTTATCAAATAATATTTTTGCTTCAAAAGCCAATCACGGAAAGCCGAGAGGTGGCATCAATAGTCTCAGTCTGTTACTGACTTTACTCCCGAATGCTTGTTGAAATAATAAATCAAATCCAGCCAAAGCATATCACATCTTGAAATTAATTTCGTACTAGTTTATATAATTGACTATAATGCAATATCTTTTTATTAATTACAGTAAGATTCGGATTATGATTTTTGATTCAATCAACAATATTTTAAAGTTAGTGGTCGTAAACATAGTCTGCTGATAACCACATCTTTTAATGAAGTTGAAATTTTGAATTTGAATCACCGTCTCCAAGTCAATTAAAATAAAATAAATAAATAGTAGTATCTTAGAATTATGATTTTTTTTTTATATAGATCTCCATTAAAATCCTTTAAACATCTCTAATAATTAATAAAAAAGAGAGACAATTATAATGAATTTTAAAATCATTTGTCAATATATAATAAACCAAAAAATTCTGAAGGGACGGTGATATTTCTCTTTATGGTGGGGAATTTAACACCCATGGAATTTTGTATTGACATCCCTTTTGATAAAAAATTGTCAGCGTTGGTGAGTGTGTGCGTGTAATAAAACCGCACTTCTATTTATAAATTAAGTGGTGTATATCTCACCGACCACATTTATAGTGGGAGATTCAAGTCGCACCAAATACCATTATCAGCATGAATTAGTATATACCTCTCGATTATTAAAGTAGATATTTGGACCGCTTATATAACGTTTAATCATCAGCAGGTCTCGAATGATAATATTTATAAGGTACCAACTACTTGTGGAAAAATCGTTGCAACAAGCCTTAGCCCAAGCCCACATCAGCAATTCGATACGTACGAGAGACCAAGGTTCGGCCCATTACAACAAGCTTTTAGCCCAAAAAAAAACATTCAGATGTTTTGTTGCATGCATGTGTTAAACAATGGACCGAAAACATCTCTACAACGGTCATGTTTCCAATTATACAAATAATGAAAGTAACATATCATCTTCTTCATTGTATATCAAATCATTCGCTGGCTGCTCCCATGTGAGTTCCGGCTCCACCATATATTTTTTATCTTCCTCATTAGAATTATAGAGAGAGAGAGAGAGAGAGAGAATGGTAGACAGTCATATATATGTATGCCGTTGTACCTAAATGGCCTGTTTGTTTGATTGGTTTTTGGTGAAATAATTTTCCAACAATTGAGTGAGAAATAGATGGAAAACGTTGTTGTGCTTTTAAAATAATGGTTTTTGTTGGGTTAGGTGTAATCGATCTTATCATTTAATGTTTGAAATGGGAGAATAAAGAAAATTGAAAAGATAGATGAATTAGTACGCAACTTTGAGAAATTTAAATTGACTGTAATTAAAATGTTCGTATGAGACCTTAAAACA
The DNA here is from genome assembly GCA_003430845.1 of Xanthoceras sorbifolium. Taxonomy (NCBI): domain Eukaryota; kingdom Viridiplantae; phylum Streptophyta; class Magnoliopsida; order Sapindales; family Sapindaceae; genus Xanthoceras; species Xanthoceras sorbifolium. The sequence goes on from CM010617.1 coordinate 32,355,099, forward strand.
CTAAAATTGAAGCAAACATTGACCCTAGTTAGATTGGTTAATTTGTTCCACCCTATAAAAAAAATTATTATTTATATATATATAATGTAACGTCTTAGATTGGATTCATCGTATATATATATATAATATTAAATTTATGTATTGAATTTCATTAAAAAAATTTAATCACTTACAAGTTTTAAATTTATTTATAAAATAGATAAATATATAAAATAAAATTTAAAATAAATAAAAGTGAACGATCTTGGAAGCGATCTATAAATAATACTATGAACTAGGGTCAAAGTCTGCTATTTTTATATGTATTAAAGTCATTATTTCTTTTGGTCCACTTGCATGTTTAATCAAACCGCACACATAATCTTAAGATAAGATTTTTTTTTTTTTTTTTATAGTCGACAAGAGAGAAAGAGAGAGAGAGAGTTGTATGCTGGATTTAGACTCAATTGATGAATGATTAGTCTAATGGTATCGAATTTGCATCTAATCTATAACTGAAGAAACGCATCATGTTATATGTATTAAAAAACAAAGTGGGGTCCTGGTCCTACCTTTTCGACAGAGACATTTCATGGCATCCCACTTGCTGATTGATCATTAGATCATATCCATAAAATAGAGAGAGAGAGAGAGTGTGTGAGAGTCAGTGAGGTGAGGTGTAGTCCATGTGCACCACACGTGGCGGGTGTTGAGGAAGACACGTTTCAATGTCAAGACAAAAGAGCTGTCAACTGGACTGGGTTTGGTTGGGTTTGGTTTGGTTTGGTTTGGTTAACTGGTTTGATACCACAGGGGGCACGACATTATTTGCCAGAGGGATACTCGACAACCTCCCTTTGCCTTTGCTAACTCTACTCCACCGTTTTTTCTATTTTATTTATAATCTCTCACATGAAATAGGGCCACCCCACCCCAACCCCACCCGTCTTAATTTCTCGTTTCTTCACTCGTGTTCTTTCTCCGTTTCTCGTATCAATTTCTTGTTTTTATTCTCGCGATAACTTCAACATTTGCTAAATTAATTAAATTTATTTAAAATAATTTTTAATTTTTAACTTCTGACAATAAAAGAATTAAAGTAAAAATATTTTAAACGATAAAAACGACCTTGTTTTTTTATTTTTTTATAGAAACTTTTTCAAAATAAATTTTTTAGATTAATCAAACACCCTTTTAAATTCACTTATAAATTTTAAAAATTTAAAAAACTAAATTTTAAAATAATACCAAATAGATATATAAATAAATCTTCTTAAAATATTAAATATGGTACTAATGGATTATGATATAATGATTGCTCTTTCTAAAAATTTTCAAAATTTAGTGTAAATATTTTATTAAACATAAAAGTAAATACAGTTTATCAATTATACTAAAAATGAAAAAAAAAATTATTTATTACTAAAAATAGTTAAATATAATGATAAAAATGTATTTTTCATTAGATCTCAATTAATAATAACAAAAAATAATATAAAGTAAAATTAATCTATGAGTGGATTTAACACATCTAACCTTTTTTTTATTTTTTTTATTTTGGTCTTTTGTCTAAAAGATAAAATTATTATACTTAGCCATTTATAATTACAACTATTTATATATTGTTTTGACTTTTTTTAAGATTTATATATATAAATTGATTTCAAAATTTATTTATTAAAAAAATAATCTGTCATCTAATTAATAATGTAGTGGACAAAACGGCAAATTTAAGGCGACTGCGAAATTAATCAGTACTGTGTAACTTCTCGCGTGATCAACGGGTTGGATTGGGATAAGATATTTATATATTTGGCTGCTCAGATTAAAAAGAGAGAAAATAAAGATGAAAAAAAAAAAGCGTGGAGATCTGACAGCTTTTCTTGGCCTATCTCAACAGACAAGGCAAAGAAGGAAACGGAATTTCTTAAGTGGCGGACTCCAACACATGGATTTTAATCTATTTAAGAGACTGCGTTGAGGTCCGTGGTCTTTTTGTTACGATTTCCAACACAACACAACAATATAGGGTGTCTTGTCTCAGAGAGAGAGAGAGAGAGAGAGAGAGAGAGAGAGAGTGTGTGTGTGTGCGACTGAGAGTGAGGTCTTGCGTGAGAGAACAAAAGGAAAAAAAAAAGAGATAAGGAACAGGAAAAAAAAACGATGGGAAGATCGACAACTTCTTCGTGTTTCAAAATCATCACCTGCGGTAGCGACTCGGCTGACAATAATGATCTCGATGTTCCTGAGGTATCTGATTGGTTCTTCACTCACATTTCCTTCGTGACTTTTTATGTTCTGTTATGTTCTGTTATGTTATGTTATGTTTTGTTGTCTTGTTTCTGTCTTTTCGATTTTGCATTTGACTGTTTATTGAGTTAAAGGCGAGTTTCGGTTACTTTGTTAAATTTAGAGCTGTTTATGACAAGATCTGAGTTATCTAGTACAGTTTATGATTGAGCTAATTAGTTGCGTGTGTATATTGATTTATTACTTTTTAGTGGAAATGAGAATGAGAAAGAAGAGAAGCAATTCTGATCTAATTATGTTTTCGCTTACTTGTACTTGGATTGACGGGCGAAAAAAGGGGGAGTTAGAGATACCATGTTGAAATGTATATACATGTATATGCAATTATGCATACTCTTTGTTGTTTGTGTTTCTGAAAATGCAGAATTCGGCAATTCTGGAATGTACGTGGTATTTTCGGTATTGTGATTGTTGTCGTAATACTCGATGATGTGTGTTTGAATCTGATTTGCATGCACAGAGATGTTAATTTGATTTAATGCATGATTTATAATATAGAAATATTTTGTTTCTTAATTACTGGCAATAAATGTCTTTCTGGTCTTGAAATAGTTGGCTCGTAGAAAGTGTATTCGCATTGTTATCATATGCTTAATGATCTCCAAGTGTAATGTTGCATCAGTGTGTGCTTGGATGATTAGATTTGAATTGCATGTGTAAATGATACATTGCCAAGGCTATTGTACAAGCAGTCACAGTGATGAGATTCTTGGATCATTGAATCACATTCTGTTAATCGTGGTTACTGGTTGTGATTAGTGGCACCAAGTTTCGTTAATCAAAGATAAATTGCAAGGTTGGAAAAAATGCAGATCATTTGAGAGTCGTCATAAGCACCGAGTTAATTCCTCTGTGGGCATTCACTTTTGAAAAATAAGATTAGAATTTGAGTAAAAAAATGTGGTTTTAATTCTTTTATTATGCACTTATATTGCATTTGTATGCTGTTGGGGAAAGAGGGTGCTTGTTTTGCAGTCCTATTTTCTTGTTTGTCAGGTTAACTGATCTTTCCTCACAGAGCAAGGGTTCAAATGACAAACGTGGATGGAGTTTCCGGAAAAGATCTGCTCGGCATCGAGTGTTAAGCAACACTGTGATCTCAGAGAGCCCTTCGTCTGTAAAGAAGGAGAGCCCAGAATCTGCTGAACTTACCTTCCAACCACCCAACAACTCCACTGTTTCAGAGAAAATACAGTGTACTGATGAGAAACCCCAATTGTCAACTCCAACGGATCTAAACACCCCTGCTATTCCAGAGAAAATTTCCAAGTGCACGGATGAGAAACCCCAGTTGTCTACTCCAGAGGATCTAAAAGTGCCTGAGACGATTGCTCCCGATAATACTGAAAGCAAGCCTAATTCTGACCTGGATGAATCTGTTGTTATTGTCATCCAGGGTGCTGTCAGAAGGTTCTTGGTATGTTCTCTTTTGTGAGTGTATGACTTGAATTTGCTGATCACCCTCACTTATAAGTTTTTCTCTATTCAAAATTATTGTCCAGGCTCAAAGAGAACTCTTAAAGCTTAAGAATGTAATTAAGTTGCAAGCAGCTGTTCGTGGACACTTGGTTCGGAGGCATGCTGTGGGAACCCTACGTTGTGTTCAAGCCATCATTAAGATGCAAGCTCTTGTCCGCGCTCGTTATTGCCGTCTTTCTCCAAACGGTTCATTTACCGAAAATAAAGTGGATGGGAAGGATGTGAAAGATGACCACAGTTCAAAAACCGCGGTAATGCTACTGAACTTCAACGGTATTATTCCAATTTAGATGAATTTCTCATTGAGATTTTATTTTTCTGTACTATGCTAGTTGAAATTGGTTGTATGCTGGGTAAGTGACCCTTACTTGTGTCAAAACATGTTAGCTTGTGGTCTAATAGTTCATCCCCAATTCTGTTATCAGTAACCAATTAAAATGAATTTTGTAATCTACGTGTGAAGGTATTAGTTGAGGGACAATACTCATTCGTCTAAACTTAAAAGTGTGGATCTTAAACCTCATGGGCCTACCCCTGATTTTTCTCAATAAACGATCTGAAAGCAATGGATCTTTATTATGTGATGTAATTATGATCTTTGACATCCCATCATGTGGGTGCTGGACTTCATGTAATATGGCTTTCCGACAATATCTTGAAAGAAACTTAGCAGTATCTTATCGTCCTTTTGACAGAGTTAGCTCCACATACACTTTTTAGACTAAATTTGTTGTTTGGTCATCCTTAAATGACAATTTTCGATCATTCTTCCATTTTTCAGGAGAAGGGGAACTTGGGAACCAGTACAAATTTACCATACTCTTCCATAGAGAAGCTGCTTAGCAATAGATTTGCTCGTCAGGTACTGTAAATCGATGTTCTCTCTCTCAATAGTTTTGCAGCTCTACTGTATGCTATGTATGTTGCATTATATGTCATCCCTGTTTATACTGATATCTATCTAACTTCACCCCTTGCGTTCCCTCCAACCAATTAAAGCTAATGGAATCAACACCAAAGACCAAGCCTATTGGCATTAAGTGTAATCCTGCAAAACAAGATTCTGCCTGGAACTGGTTGGAGAGGTGGATGTCTGTTTCTTCTACAAAACTGTCAGAGAAGCCAGAGTCAATGGTTGAGCAACCTGAAAAAGAGAATTATGAGACGTTTGGCTCTCCAGTGGAAACTGGAATTCCATCTGAAGTTTTGTGTGATTCAGCAGATTCAAAGTCAAGTGTTATGGAAACCGTTGTGACATCTGAGAGTGAAGAAAATCTGATAACTTATGAAACAGACAAGTTTAATTTTCAGCCCTTCCAGCCAACTTCTTCATACAGAGATGATTCAGAGCCATCTCAGCCTGAGGACACAAGTGTATCTGATGTGAAAGAGAACTCAATAGAGATATCTTCCAATCAAAATCAAATTACGCCATCAGATGCAGTTTCTCAAACCGAGCCAAATTCTATTCCTAGCAAGCCTGAAATGGAAAGTGAACAACCCAAGCGTTCTATGAAAAGGTTTGCATCCGAAAATCTCGAGGCTGAGGGAAAGCGATTTGGATTTGGGTCAAGAAAGATGAGTAACCCAGCATTCATTGCTGCCCATTCAAAATTTGAGGAGCTGAGTTTGACAACTAGTTCTGGTAGATCAGTCAGTTCAACCCACGAAGACGTTCTAGTGGATTCAAATGCGGACACAATTTCATCTGGAACAGATGCTTTGACCAGAACAAAGGATCCCCCCATAGCAGAAAACTCAGTCCCCCATTATGCGAGGAATGTACATGGTGGTTCTGAATGTGGCACTGAACTTTCTATTTCTTCCACCCTTGATTCACCTGATAGATTTGAATTTGGGACTGTGGAATACGAGCATGAAGCTAAAGTATCAGATAAAGAAATTTGCAATCCTAACAACACAAATAACCTGGATGTTAAAGCTGATGATGCATCTAGCATCCAGGTGGGTGATGTGACTCACACTTCTGTGGATCAGTCAGAGAAAGTTGATGGTGTTCAAGGTGAATCTGTTGTTTCAGTCGTAGTCACAGACTCTCCGCAGGTAGAGCACAAGCCAGAGAGCAGTGCATCTGATCTCCCCAAAGAATTGGACTCTGAGACAGGGCGTCAAGCATATAGGTCGTCCCCAGAAGTTTCTCCCCGAAGCCATATAACTGTTCCAGAATCCCAAGGAACACCGTCAAGTCAAGTATCAATAAAAGCTAAAAAGAACAAAAGTGAAAAGAGTGGGTCCAGCCGAAAGCGCAAGCCCTTGTCAGTGGGTAAGGGATCTCCATCCAATCCAAATCATGATTCTGGTGCTAGAAGTAGTACTGAACAATTGCCTAGAGATCAGAAAAATGGGAAGAGACGCAGCTCCTTTGGTTCAACAAGAACTGATAACATTGATCAAGAACCAGGAGATAGTAGCAGCAACAGTTCTCTCCCCCACTTCATGCAAGCTACAGAGTCTGCAAGAGCGAAGCTCCAGGCGAATAACTCACCAAGATCAAGTCCAGATGTGCAAGATAGAGACATCTACATCAAAAAGCGACATTCCTTGCCTGTTGCAAATGGAAGGCAGGGTTCTCCACGTATCCAACGGTCAACATCTCAAGCCCAACAGGGTGTGAAGGGAAATGGCACCCAACCTGTTCATGGTACTTCCTAAACATCCTCATGTTCTTTGAAATGATGGTCTTGCTGTTATATTTGCACTAGTTATGCAGTATGACAAAAATCTAGTTTATCTCAGATCACTATGACAAAAATCTAGTTTATCTCAGATCATTGCCAACTACACGCAACCTCTCTCCAAGAAAAAAATATAAACTATTAGGAACAGCTGATATAACTTTGTCACTCTGATTTTGTCGAACTTCTGAGTTTGTGAAGGTAAATTATATTTGGTAGTTGTTTTAGCTGCTGTCTCCAATTTCTACAATATGTGGTCATTGGTATCTTTCTTGTCATTAGTGAACTGTATTGCATAGTAGTATATGGTCGGTTGTGAAGATGGTTACCATCATACATTTGACATGAACCATGAGTTTAAATTGTAGGATGGTTTGGTATGTTGCTATATATATCTCTCTCTAGATGGGAAACAATAATGTATATCTATCTCAGCAAAGACGTCCATAATGGGTCTTTAAGTTCTGCTTTCAGTTCATTAGTAAGTAGTACATCTTATTTGTGATCCGTCTTCTGGATCAGCCTTCCAAATGTTTAAGCCCATAATGTAAAATAATAGTTGCTGGTAATGTAGTCCCCTGAATCTTATTATTTTTAGGCCCATCTCTGTTGGAGTCAATCATTAAGAGACATTTCAAAAGCCGACCCTGCATTACCTGACAATTTAGGCATTTTGATAGTTTGGGGTAGTTCTGAGCCCCTAGGATTCAATTGTTTGTTTGTTCAACGAAAAAAAAAAAAAAAAAGGTTAAAATGGCTCATTTAGTGCAGTCCTTAGTCCTTACTTCACTGCCTGAATCTTGCTTGTTTCAGAGAGAAAATGGCAGAGGTGAGGAGACATTCAAGTCGACACACGCTGATGAGGGCAGTCCACAATAGTAACCTGTTTCAGATAGAAAACTGGAGTTGATTGTTGGTGTACTTGACTGGTCACTATCTAGTTTTACACTTCAGCTGTTTTTTTTCCTCTTCGATGCCGCATTGGCTGAAATATGCACGGAAATGGAGTTTTGGCAAAGGAAAGTACACAAGAACTGGGGTGAGGATTTCATGTATATTATTACCTTGTAGCCAATAATATTTACTGTTTGTGTGCTCTGTGAATTTGTTCAAAACAGTGTCTTGTGTGATTGATCTACAGGCTTGTTAAAATTGTTTTGGGGTGTTTGTCTGAAAGTTTGACCCATTGACTATATAAACTTGGAGAACTTCTTCAAGCCTTTTGCCACTTGTTTTGGTGATAAATTGATTAGTTTTCTACTGATGCATTAGCTGCAAAAGCTCATGTATTTTTTTTTTGTTTATTCTTTATTGATTACACATAAAATAACCTAATCAAAATTGAAATAACTCAATTATCTACAACATCTTTGCACTATAGAAGCCAAAAAAGCCAATGAGAATTATGTGTAATAACTCAACGTTTACGAGACGTTGTGAATAAATATTTTTGTAAAGAAACGTCATACGAAAATGTTTTAAAGCTAAACATGTTTTGAATCGTTTTAGGCAAAACGTATTACGAATTGTTGTGTAAAGAAACGTTTAAACCTTGTTTGAAACGTTGTCTTTAGAAAAGTCTTATAAACGTTGTTGTCTTGATAAGAAACTTTATCTGAATACTATTTTTTTAAAACGTTTTTGGAAACATTATCTTGTAGAAACAAATTGCTTTACTCGTGAAGCGGTTTGGAAGTTTCTTCTCAAATAGAAGGATTTCAAAAGTGGACTCACTCTTTGCCGGCATGCGTATAATGATAAGGGTTAATTGTACAAATATCCTGTGTTAAATGCCGTTATTGCATTCGCTGGCAGGTTTTTTATTTATTGTATAAATATCCTTTCAATTTTGTTAATCAAACCTTTGACCGACGTTTAAATTAACTATTTTAACACAATGATCAAAATACTCTTACTATCTTATTTTATTTATATTTATATTTATTAATTTTTATTCTTAATAATTATATAATATTTTAATATATAAAAAAAATTTCAACCTTTTTCCATAATCTTTTTCTTGTTCTTCATTTTTGTTCTTCTTTCCTTCTTCTTCATTTTTCTTCATTTTTTTAGAATTTTCTTCTTCCTTGTTCTTCTTTTTGTTCCACAGATTCTTCTTCTCTTCATTTTTGTTCCTTTTTTTTTTCTTCAGATTCTTCTGCCTTATTCTTCTTCCTTTACCTTGAAAAAAAAAAACAAAAAACAAAAAACAAAAAACTCTATAACCAGATGGAGCGGCGCTCCATCATCGCTCCATAGCCGATGGAGCGGTGCCCCATCGCGCGTAGATGGAGTGTCGCTCCATCGCCGATGAAGTGCCTCTCCATCTGCAGATCTGCTCCACCTCTGCGTTTAATTTTTTTTATTTTTTTGTGGTTGTGGTTGCAATTTAGTTTTTGGTTGTTTTTGGGTGAATTGATTGGTGGTTGAGGGTTGATTGGGGAAGATGAAATTCATCCACATCTGGGTTCAGCTTCTGGGTCATTCACCTGGTTTTCGAATTTACTTTGTTCTTTAGATGAATTTGTTTGGTTGAAAAAGAAAAATGAAGAATAAGAAATCTGGAAATCTGGAAATCTTGAATTAATTTTATATTTTTGTATAATTATTAAGAAGAATAAAAAGAAAAAAAATTTGGAAAAAAAAATATGATTTTACTTTATGTTTGGTTTATGAGAAATGCAAAAGAAAATATTGACAAATTGGGAAAAAAAATATAAGGTTTTATTTTTTGTTTGATTAATGAGAAATCTAGAAAAAAATTTGAAAATAAAAAATCTGGAAGAAGGAGGAGGGAAAAAAAAATCTGAAATTATTTTTATTTTTTAACTGTTTTTTAATTATTTTAATGGTTTAATGAGAAAAAGATAATTTTGCGATTGCCACAGTAACATACTGTTAATTTGACCGTCAGTCAACGGTTAGGTCAACGAAATTAAATGGTTATTTGTATAATAAACGGAAAACCTACCAGCGAGTGTAATAACGTCATTTAACACGGGTGTTTGCACAATTAACTCTAATGATAAACAACGGTAAAAAAGAAGAAACGAAACGAAATTTTGCTAAGAGTTCTCTTTTTATATAACACTTATGTGAAATTAACACCATTTTAATAAAAATTTATAGAAAATATATTTATACTAAAATTAATAAAATGGTGCTTGAGACCAAAAAGCGGTATAATAGGTATCATCCACACCATTTGTCTTTTATACTTAGAACGTAAGGTGGGTGTAATCAGTATCACTGTTGCTATAGTGGGCCTTTCACAAGAAGGCCCATGGACTAGAACAACAAAAAACAAGCCACGTGGCCAGCAGACATGACTTTGCCAGCTGATGTTGACTGGACCCCATCTGCTACCGTGTCCTTTCATCGATCCTCTCTATTAAAAAAAAAAAAAAAAAAAACAAAAAACTGTGGTCAGAGTCTCCAAGTTCACACTTAAGTTAAATTCCAAACCCACCCTCATTTACTCGCGTGTAACACAACTGTACCCCCTCACTACTGCTTTCCCTCCACGCGCTACGCCATCGCGTATTCTCTCCCTCTCTCTCCCTCTCCTCTGTACATAATAGATATAGAAATGAAAAAAGATTATATAAGAAATATATGGGTGTCGTATAGAAACGGCGCAGCAGAGGAGACGGAGGATCTAGGGTTTCCTGGGATCTCTGTGTTACCAGTTTTTATTAATCAATAGAAATTTTGTTTTGAAATCTCTCTCTCTCTCTCTCTATATATATATATATATTTCTCCCATCACTCTCTCTGCTTCTATTCTCTTTGAAATTCTTACGGTTATTAGGGTTCTCAAATTTGGGTAAAGTTTATTATTATTTTTTTATAAAAAAAGAGATACCAGTCTTGAAGGAGTTTTCCTAGGGTTTCGTATCTCAGAGAAACCTAAAAATGGAAAACACTCCCTTTTCACTCTAAAAAAAAAAAAAAAAAATTATGTGCTGAGAATCGAATCGAAGCTGGAAAAAGAGGGTTTGTTTCTTTTTATTTATTGAGAAAATTTGTAATTATGCGAGGATTGCACAAATCGAAAAGGGTTTCATGGGCATCAGATGTTAATCTTTGTCAGGTAAAAGAAATTATCAATCTTGACAATGGATGTCTGTTTTGATTTTGAAGATAATTAAACAATCGGATTAATTAACCGAAGGAAAGAGATTGTAGAACCCGGATTGGTTAGGCTATCTGTGGGTGTTGTTTGATGTATCGCCTGGCATTTTTAGCGACTCTGGTCTTTACTACTCTATCATCATCAAAGTTTGCATTTATGGAATTTATGTAATAATGGGGTTTTCTCTGATTTAAACTTGCATGCATGAGTAGATTCAAGAGATGTTTGCTCAGATTATCAATTCATTCATTTTATGATTTTGTGGATCGTGTGTGATAATGAAGTTGTTTTGCTCTCATTTGAACCAGATGCTGTCATGCTTGTGAATTTCGAATTCAAAATGACAAGTTAAAAACAAGGAAGGAAAGGCCGTTGTGTAATTTGTAGTTTTCTCCAAATACCATGAAAAATTTGTTGTGTTTCAAGATAATGAAAGTAAATGCACCTTGATAATGTGATTTTCTTATTGTCTGTTTTATTCTTTTTTTGTCCCCTAGTACAGGGCACTTATTTGTTTGAGAAGCATTTTCAAATTATATCACCTAAATTTTGATTTCCAGTATTAATTTTGGAACACGGTATTCATCCTTTATGGTACCTGTATTTTCTTTTAGCATTGTATTTAAGGTAGAATTGTTTATATGTAATAAGTATTGTTAAACTCAAGGTTATGCATTTATCTCCACTGCCTTTTCCTCTTACGATTATGGATTCAATTCTTGTAGGGAAGCTATGTTGACATGTTATTTAGTTATTCAGTTATTCTAATGTTAACAATAGTTTGGATCAAGTAACAATCCTGGCTTAAACTGAATTGGAGAAGAATGGAATGAACTCAGTGTCAGCTTTTTTGGTTATTTTGTATCATTGATATGAAGTCATTGGAATAAGTTGGTTGCTGAATTGTGGAATGTGGAGTTGAAACTGACAATGAGTTTGAGTTGGAATATGTGCCAAAGGATACCTTGCACTATTGATTATGTATTGAGTTTGGACTGAAATTGATACTATATATGTATAGTTTATTGCACCAATCAAAAAGTTGTAAATCACACTGGTATTATCACTCTCTAATGGCCGACTTTTAGTATTTTTTTCACTGGTTTAGAGGTTCCCATTAAAAAGAGTTTAGAAGGTGCTTATTGGTTTTTTGTGGAGGTAGTTATTTCATGACATTAATTTAGTTATAGTACAGAAACTTCTCTTCTGGTTGCATTGTTACATCCAACCACCATTTTGTTATTGTGTGTCAGGGCAGCAGTGTATGTGTTTCGAGGACTTTTTATTACAATAATTGTGATATTTTATTGAGGCAGCTTTATGGGAGTCGCCTTCCTTGCTCTTGAATTTTCATATATTGATTACTTGATATTTTTTGGTTTTCTCTTGGTTTATGTAGCATTACGTTCTCCTGATTCCTAAAGCAATTAGAATATGAAAGTATTGAAGCTTGAATTTTCATGGGAAATTTTTCTTTCATTCATTTTGTAGTCATAGATGTTTTTCTAACTCATTGTGAATAGAAAACGGGTATGCTCATGGGTTGCTGGACAAAGTGTTATGTTTTAACTTGCAATGCATTGTTCTATGTCTTGGTTAGTTTAGCTAAAAGTTTTATGTCAAGTATTTGACATCATTGATGCTTGAGGTTTGTAAATTTTTCTTCAATTAGATGCATCTCAAACATTGAGCTTATCTCTCTTGCAGTCGAATTTCTATGTAATAAGTCAGTTCCAATTTTTGCTAGGTACTTGCATTTAAAAGTTTCTTGGTGACAAAATGCTTCTCATAAGCTGCCTGTTATCTGTAATTTCATGTTTGCTATTAGGTTCGCTACATTGTTATAGACTATGACAATGAACATGTGTGTGCATGTGAAAGGTTGAAGAATTAGAGAGGATTAATTAGTTCGTTGATTTGCTTTGCTACCAGTATTGTTCTGCCATGGTAATGTCAGAGTATCAAATGGTACAACTTATTATGCATTGTTATCTAGTATGTCTAAATTTAATTTCTTTTTGCTGTTTTGTAAAGGGAGTAAGTCCAAGAGTACAGCCGCTTCCATCAAGGGAGGGCCGACTTGTAATGTCCTCATATCTAAGTTCTTCAGATGCACCAATGAGGCATGCAAGAGATTTAGATCAAAGGTGGCTGAAATTATAGATGGACAGCCAGTTAACGCAAGTGTGGCCTTCCTAGAGTATGTAGCTTATAGTGCATTGTCTACCTTCTCTCAATATGAATTGTTCTGTACAGCCCTTATTCTGGCATTGGGGAAGGAAGGCACTTGTTCAGGTTGGAAGCTATGTGGAACAGCTATGGCATCAGATTCATTGATTTCACTGATTTCTGAGTGTTCACGGATGAAGCTTGTATACGATTCCCAATGTTCAGCCCCTATTTTGGTAGCTATACCATTAATGCGCTAAAGCTGCAAACTTGTAATGTCCACTACAGTCTCAGAAAGAGTATCATGCCACAGCTTGGCCAAGATCTAGTGGAATACTAAACCAGTTTAGAATTAGATTGATCCTACCTTCCACTGAAGATAACCTAAATATTATGGTAGATAATTATTCAAGAAATTATATAGAGATTGGGACAGTAATTATTGAGCTTTAGCTGCCACTGGTGAGGGTTATGACTGATCCAAAAGGTTGTTTAGTAAGTAGATCAGTTTGATTTGTATATAGAATACCTTTTAATAGATGGCTACACTGGTTACAGTTTCCATTTGGACCAATCTACTCTATGATGCAGAGTCTCTTTTGTTTTTCTGACCTGCTGCAAAGTTTGTAAGCTTGTTTTATGGTTTGTATTTTGCTTTGCCTGTGAATTTTGGTAGGATAAAAGTCTGAATTATTTTTTTCCAGTTAAAGTTGACAGTAAGATGTTCACATAAAAGAAGCTTTGGTGATATGATCTCATGTTATGCATATTTGTCCTTGTTTGGATTTGGAGTTTGTTTTCACCCTTCGAGTTGTCATTGATTCTTTTGTTATCTATTGTTATTTTAAAATCAAAAAGTTCATGTCACATGGAAGTATATTCACATAATTATTTTCTTGTGTACCCAAGGTGGGTGGAGAGAGCTTATAAAATAAATGAGTATCAAGCATCTCATGACTCTGTTCTAAAGGATTGATAAATTAGTGCTTCTCTCTTTGTAGGTAAGGTTGTTCCTGTCGGAGGAGTCTCCTTCACAAGTTGGGTTGGGTGCCCAAGATCATCTTCAAGCAAAGTCTTCATGGGTGACACATACAAATGGAGCTGGCACGGATGACATTCTTCCTCCTGGCTTTGAAGGAGCTCATCCACCAAATCAGTTTCAAATTAATTTGTCTGAAATTCCTATAATCCAATGGAGATGCCCTCCCAGGGTAAATAACTGTTTCAGTATAGAATTTGATAGTTTGCATTCCACTTAAATTTTATTACCTGTATTTTTTATAAGAAAGCTGAAGTTTATAATTATTACAGTTCTGTTTGGACTCAAAGTGGCAAGTGGTTGCTGGGGATGAAAGCAAAGAGGTGGAGATTCAAAATCAAAGAGAGATGAGAATGCTTGAAGCAGTTTATCCACGACCATCTGCAATTCCACCAAAGTCCGATATTTTGCTATACTTACTGAGCATTTGTCTTGGTTCCATTTATCATTCGACTGAAATGATTCCTTTTTTTATTGTCCTCTGTACAGTCCCTCTGTCTCAGTGGATGTAGAAGGCTCACATTACAATGATCAGCAAACTCCCTTGATACCCATTACTCCTATTGAAGATGAAGAAGCAGTAGCTGATGCACAATCTGGTCTGACGGCACCATTGAGTGCTGGCATGAGCTCACAGCCTTCACTTTTGGCTCCTGGAATTCCACCACTTCCTCAGGGCAGTGTACCTAGTGTTTCACACCCTCCGGTCAATGAGAGTCCAGCTTCTGGAGCGGTCCTTGGTGTTGACCCTAATGTAGTTGCTGCTGCATCTGCTGCCCTATCCGAAATGTCAAAGAGCAATGGGAATGGTAATTTGATTGACCATGATTTGCTAATAAAAATCCTCAGCAACCCAAAATTGATTGAGAAATTGGTGACTGATCATGGATCAGCCTCCAGCACGCAGAACCTGCCCCAACCAACTTTCCCTGTGGTACCACCATCATCAGATCATCCGCCTTCTGTACCTTTATCGCATCCATCTCCTCTTCGTGTAAATATGATGGAAACCAGTTCACCTTCAATGGCAGCTACTTCTAATGGAGCCTTTTATCCTCAACCAAATGCAGTTGGAGTGGGGCATCATCCAAATGCATGGGGCAAACCACCTGGGGTTGTTCCCGCCTCATCTTCGCCTTCCCCATCCTATGGAGTTTCTCAAGCAAAAGATTTGAACTACTATAAAAACTTGATCCAGCAACATGGAGGAGAGCGACAAGAAACCCCTCAGCAATTTGGTGGCAGATACAGTCACCAGCCGGGAATGAACCAAGAATCAGTAAATAACAACCCCAAATCAAGAGATTCGAAGCCTAGAATAATGAAGCCCTGTATTTACTTTAACAGTTCACGGGGATGCCGGCATGGAGCCAATTGTTCATACCAGCATGATCCATCGGCCCAGCAAAGGGGCAGTAACATGCCAGAGGTACAAAATGCTAAGAGAATGAAAATGGATAGGGAGATTAGCAGCTAAAATGTTAATTTTGCATGTATGCTTTTTCCTTGTGGTGGAAAAGCTTATTGCAGTTTAAAAAGAAAAAAATGAAACACACTTTTTCTCTTTAGACTTGCTTTTGCTTCAAAATAGTGTAATTTTCCATTCTCATACTTTTTTCTTGCGTTGATCATCAGGAATTATGAGTGAGGTTCTTGTCTTTAACGATCCCAACTGAGGATTTTAGGTGTTCTGATGACAGTTTCTTTAATTAACATATATATTCTATGAACATTTTTTAGAATAATAAATATAAATAAGAGATAATAATTTTTTTTAATTAATTATTAACTTTTGACGTGAGATTCTTAATGTTTCATAAATCTAAACATAAAATTATCATAAGCTTCTAGTGTGGAAAATATTATTTTTCAAAAGGAGAGACACATGTACAGAATTACGTATTCTAGAATACCTGCTTTTTTTTGTAGTGATATAATACTTTTTTCTTTTTTTCAGTGATGTAATTATTCTATCCTTATAGTTTAGAATATTTTTTAGTTTTATTTTTCTCTTTTTTATTTCTTTTAATTTATAAAAATATTTAAAATTTTTCCTCTATTTGACTTTTAAGTTTCACCATCAAATTTTAAAGAATATCAAGGTAATTGTAACACAAGGCAATTACCTTGGTGGTTTGGAGGTGTGGGTAGATCTATTTTCCGTATGGGAGTAGACTCCTTCCGTTACTGGGAGTAGTTGCTCGGGTCTTTAGTCCCGGTAATTGTTCAGGCCGTGTTTGTATGATTTAATCTCGGTTGGTCCCGATAGTCCTCTAATCTTTCAGTGTCAACTTTAAAAATAAAAGGGCAATAATCATTTCGGTCCATAACTTATTATAAAATATTATATTTTGACCACTGTTTCACTTTTTAGCTCCCATGATCCCTAACTTTTCAAAAATCTATCAATTTAGTTCTTTTGACCAATTTTTTGACGGTCAAACTTGACAAAATGTGTACATTGACCATTTTACCCTTAGTTTTAATTTATTAAATTGAAAATTCGATTTTTTTCCTTTATTAAAATTAAAAACCTTTAAAAAAATTATTACACTAAATAAAAAAATTTAATAATTTAAAATAATACATTAAATTAACATTCAAATATTAAAAATAATATTATATATTAAAATTTTAAAAAAATTGGGAAACCCATAATATGAGTTTAATTTATTAAATTGAAAATTTGATTTTTTTTTCCTTTATTAAAATTAAAAATCTTTAAAAAAAAATTAGTACTCTAAATAAAAATTTTTAAAAAAACCATTTGTTTTTTTTTTTGTTAATTTTTTAATTAAATTTTTGTTTAATAAGTTTTTATTAATTTTTAATATAAATTATTATTTTTATATAAAAAGACTAAAATACCCCTGTGGCTATTGAATTTGATTAACTGTTGACTAACAGAATGACTAAATTGATGGATTTTTGAAAAGTTAAGGACTATAAAAGCTAAAAATCAAAACAGTAGTCAAAATATAATATTTCATGATAAGTTAGGGATCTAAATAATTTTTGCCCAAAATAAAAAACATAATAATATTTAAAATATTTTTAAATTAAATTAAATTTTATTTAAAATAAAACTAAAAAATATTTTTCTCTCTCCTCTCTCTTCATTTTTTTTCTTCTCTTTTTCTCTCTCTCTCCTCTTTCCTCTCTCCCCTCTCTCTCCCTATCATCTTCTTCTTATATTTTTTTTTCTCTTTTTATTATTATTTATAGCATGATGTGAGATTTTTTTTATTTTTGTTGTTCATAACTTTTAAAATTTTTTAGTTGGCGATTTATTGGATACCCATTTTTACAAAAAAATTTATTTTTATTTTTATTTAATTTTTATTACGTATTTTTAATTTTTAATAACTTTTATTAAATTTACTAAATTCACTTTTTGTTAAATTATTTTTATATGTTTATAATTTTTTATATATAAAAATATTTAAGTATTATTTTATTGAGTTAATTACATTCAACCTCCCTGATGTTTGGCTAATTACATTCGGAATCAAAGTTTGCATTAATGGACACTAACCTCCCCTTACGTTAACGTTGACCGTTAAAATAATCATTGACTTTTTTAAAATTTTTTAAATGACCAAAATACCCCTGTCACAATTTTTTTACTATTCATTAAAAAAAATTAATGGTGGAGATCTAGATCTCCACCAAGAAAAAAAAAAAAATTTTGAATGTTCATATCTCGAACCCAGAAGGGTTAGAAGATCGAACCCTCTGGGTTTGAGATCGAACCCAGAAGGGTTCGAAGAACGAACCCTTATGGGTTCGAAGATCAAACCCTTCTAGGTTCGTCGAACCCTCTGGGTTCGTCGAACCCAGAGGGTTCGAAGATCGAACCCTTCTGGGTTCGAGATCGAACCCTCTGGGTTCGACGATGAATATTCAAAATTTTTTTTTTTTTTTTTCTTGGTGGAGATCCAGATTGGATCTCCACCGTCCATCAACAATGATGGACAGTGGAGATCCAATCTGGATTTCACCATTAATTTTTTTTAATGAATAGTAAAAAATTGTGACAGGGGTATTTTGGTCATTTAAAATTTTTGAAAAAAGTCAACGATTATTTTAACAGTCAACGTTAACGTGAGGGGAGGTTAGTGTCCATTAATGCAAACTTTGATTTCGAATGTAATTAGCCACACCTCAGGGAGGTTGAGTGTAATTAACTCTATTTTATTTAAAAATGTGATGATAAAATAGTATTTTTTTATTAATAAATTAATAAATCTTAGTAAAAGTAATAAAAGAGAGAAAAATAAAGAACGTTCAAATTAGTTAGATCCTGATCTGACCCGTATGGTACGATTCGGGTTTAAGTCCGAACAGTATTTATAAAAAACTCGGATTTTAACTTTAGTTTTAAACCCGAATTAATTACGGGTCGAATGCGGGTTCAATATAAACCCGCAAATAACCCGCATTGAAAATGAATCAGGGTTCACTTTCACCTCCTCCAGCCTCCAAGCATCTCTTTTCACGATTTCAAACAAAAAAAAAAGCCTCCTCTCTTCTCTGCTGCAGCTCTGCTCAAGCTCATCTCTTCTCCTCTCCTCTGCTTCTCTAAGCTCCTCTCACCTCTGCGATCGTCTCTACTCTCCTGCCGTGTCGACGTAGCACCTCTTCCGTCGTCGGTCGCTGCCATCGGCAAAACTTCTCACGGTTAGTCGAGGTTCTCACGGTCGCTGCCATCTAAAAACCTCTTATTTTCACTCACTCTTCTCTCTTTCGCAGGGATTTCTCGAAACCCAGAAAAATTTCTTTTGATTCTCGAAACCCATAAGAATCCAGGTACATTTCTTTTATTTTCTCTGAGATTTTCGTTCTTTTTGCTGTTTTGTTTTAGTTTGGTTCCTGTCAGTCCCATGAACAAGAATGTATTTGACATAATAATTATTAAATTGTGTTGCTTTTTCATAAACAGAGAATTATAATAGTCAGATTGCTCTACCCTAATTGTGGGTATTGGTTCTGTTCTGTTTGTAACAACAGGACAGACAAAAACCCATAAAAATCTGCTAAAAACATTGTAGAATCTAGTACAAATTAATTAATGTTGCAACAACAATATCTGGTCTTAGTTGGTTTTTCTTGTCTTTTTATCCAAGTAGCCATGTTGCTTGGTCTAGCCTCACAAGTCCTCTGAGACAGCTGTTGGATAAAACGAGAATGCTTTTTTTATTTTAAACTTGTTATGGAGTTTCTATATCTAAGTTTATTCAGTACACTTCATCGTAGAAAGTTTTGTTCAGATTTGAAGTTTCAAATGGTTGTTGATTTGTTTAATGAATGGTGGTTTGAGATTTAGCAGCTTTGTCTAATTTGCATTTCCATATCATGAATTCATTAATAGGATGCTGTTATGAGATCTACTTGATAAAAATTGGAAACACCTTTCCATGATGGTAAATTGCATGGGAATATTATCATTGGGTTTCTTAAGTGGACTGTTATATATTAGATTACACGATCTGGTTTGGTTGTTGAAGTGAACTGTGCATATTTCCAAATACTTTTGATGACTGCTTGGTTTCTATGTGGTGCTATTGTTGGTTGCTTTGGTGATATTGTGACAGCTTTCTCAAAATCATGTGGGATACTTTTGAGAGTTTGAATTGTGATGGATTGTCCATGTCCTTGAACTCGTACGTTGCGTTGGACTGATGAATCCTTTACTCTGGGCAGTTTTTGTGTCGTGTGTAATTTTGCTTTGTAAAACATCAGATTGGCCATGTGAAGTAATGGTCATTTCGTTTTGTGAATGAACATATATACCTTGTTATTATCTAAAATCTGCTCCTATAGCCAGTGATCAATGTAAACTAATCACTAAATTTCTTGTAATCTTTTTGGAACATGAATGAAACAAATGAAGTGGAGACCATCGATTAAAACGACTTGGAGCTATAATCTTAAAACGTTTTTTCAGATTGCAGCAAAATATAAATGTTTAGATTTGCATTAATATTTTATGATCTTGCTGTTGGTTGCCATGGCATTGTATGATCTTGCTGTTGTTTTGTTGCCTGATGGGCCATTAAGGCTAGCTACCTGATATTATTGAAGTTTTTAGGCTCTTTTTTGTCTTTAACTTGGTAGGTTGTTGTTGTTGTCGCTGGTTCGTTGGTCACACCCGCAGCAAAGTATATGCTATGGAAGGAGTAGATGACGAAGAGCCATTAACACCACTTTAATCTTTTTGTTCTTTTGATTGTTTAAATTTGGATTTTATGTTATTTATTATTGTTCATTTTTAATAGTGTGTAAAAAATTGATTTATGATTGTTTAGATTTGGATTTTATTTTATTTATTATTGTTGATTTTTAGTAGTATGTAAAAATTGATTTATTTGAATTGAGTTAGTTTAATTTATTTTTAATAGTATATTTAATTTGTAGCCCATCAAAATTTAAAATGTTTATTTGAATTGAGTTAGTTTAATTTGTCAAAAAAAAAAAAAGTTTAAAAAATAATAATAATAATAAGTGAATAAGTGAAGGTTAAAAATAAATAAATAATAAAAAAAAGAGGGTAAAGATAAAACCCTCATATTTTGCGGGTCGGGTTTAAACCCGTACCGCAAGCTCATATAGAGGGTTTAGGGTTGGGTTTGAGCCCTTTAAAAATTTGAGGGTTTGGACCCTCATTTTGCCATCCTTAGAGTTCAAACTACAGGGGAGGGAATGATTATATCTTCTTTTTTTATAGTTAAAACCGAAGCCCAGGTCCGTACCCGGTCCACTGAAGCGGGGTCGAAGCGGCTAATTCTATTCTTCTTCGACGTTCGAAAGGACTAAACCCCAGACGCAGAGCAAAATCTTAAGAGCAAGAGAGAAAGCGGAGAGAGTGAATTTCTTCAACCAAAAAAAAAGCAGAGAGTGAAAAATGTTGAAGTTTCTATCAAAGGTACGGATCGAGTTCAACGCATTGGACCCACGAACCGCATCATGTATGGAGTTCTTGGCCCAATGCAACGCACGCAAGGCCAAAGAATCGAACCCTGCCTGCAAACTGGAGGTCAAGCGACGAACCGACGACCACCCGCCCGAGATCAAGGTCACTTTTGTCAACGGAGTGGAAGAGGTGTTTGATGCCACGTCGACACCCGCCCAGTCGATCAGGACCATGATTCTCGAGAAGGGCCAGTATCTTGAGACACAGCAAATGTTCCTTGAAGCTGGTGAGAAGTGGCCTGTTATCATTCCCGAGGAGGAACTCCACCAATCTGCTCCCGGTACCAAGGTCTGTTTCTGTGGTTTGTTTTGGTTTTTTCTTTTCTTAGGTATTTCGTCGAACACGTGGTGTGATGAATTCGTTATATTTCATGATGACTGCTGGTTTGAGGCAGTTTTTTGAAGAGTCTGTTATATGTCATTTAATTCTATAAGTTTTGATGAAATTGCATTTGGCCTATGATTATTACTAGTTATATTGTCTTTTTTTGTATATTTTATGATGGTGTGAATATGGCAATTTTATTATTTTCGTTTATGTTAATTTTTACTTTTTCTGTTTCCCTTTTTTGTAAAGCCCTAGGACTTGTTTAACTTAACTTTCTTCCGAGTGTTGCCTAAATATAATTCTGAAAACTGCTATGGATGATAATTTGAATGATGGGTTTGGACTTGGCTCATAAGTGCATAGCTACTCGTTATGTTTCGCATCTTCGCTGTTGTCTCAGTGGGTAGTCACGAAGTTAATGATGGCCATATATTCAGAAGGTATCACAAGTACTTATAAAGAACCGAAAGAAAAAGAAAATGTAGAGAAATTAAGTATACAAGAAATAGTAGTATTTTCCTTATGATAAGCCGAGAATAGTCTTGAAATTTGTGGATTACTTCTTTTCTCTTGAAGGTACTCAACTTCAGTGGTTTCAAAATTGACTTTGTTTGCTTAACACTGTTTCAAGTCATAGGTCCTGGTCATTTGTCTTGTGAGTACCTTTTTGCGTTTGTTTCTACGTATAATTACTCTTTGTTCTATCTGCTAGATAACCTATATCAGCTGTTTAGTCTTGAAGTCATTGATAAATTAATGATATGCCAAGCAACCTCCTTTTGTTTGCTTCTACCCGGCAATGACAAATAGAAAGAACAATAGGAAAAATTTGTGAAATTTTTGTATTGTAAATGGTGAAATATTCTAGGTCCATTGAAGCCAGCAACCCTGTGGTGAATGATATGTAATTCATGACTGAAACCATATTTTCTTACACCATTAGATAATAAGGACTACATGTTTGAGGCAGTGTTGGTTTGATCCATCGAAGTAGATGGTCCTGTGCTCTCCTTAATGCAGATGTAAGGGTGGTAGTTGCTTTAGTATGCCCTGTCCCTATAGCCCCCTCTTATCCGTTGGTTTTGAAAGGGAACAAGGAGCATATTTGATGATAAATAGTGGCTCTCCTGAGCTGCCTTTTGAAGCTCAAACATTTCATTGTTTTTTTTTACAGTTTTTGTTTTTAGTTTGACAACATTTCCCATTTACTTGCTTGAGATTTAATTGTACTTTCTAAAGCTGTTAGATTGTGCGTTAAATTTAATATGAGATTGATGTGTTACTTTATCAAACTTCCACCGCGGAGTAATTATCCATTCAGGAAGCATGAAAATGGGAAGAGTATTTGCTGTCTTAAGAAGACACAATCTTTGTATTAACCTATAAGTATCCACATTATTTACTTCTCATATGCGAAGTTGTAGAAAATGAATAAGGATAACGTTGTTTCAGTATTTAGCAGAAATGGGGTACTTCTCTGTGCTTAAGTTCTCATGCCCCGCTGGGAATTTTATTATTCTCTTTATGCTGATGCTTCCATGTTTTTTTCTTTTGTAGCCTCGGAAAGCAGAAGAGAAGAAACTGTGACTATGATTTGTCATACCTACACATTGCTTGCAGTCACTGTGGATGGTCAATAAAATTCCTATCTAATACCAAAAGTGGAACATGATTTTGATCTCTGAATATGTTCTGCTAGCATGTAGTTGAATTGTTTAAGCAAACCTTAGGGTTAAACCCTTGGGATTTATATGAATAAGAGATTGTGGATGTTAGGAATGGGTTTTTCTTTTTTTCCCTTTCCCAGAACTTTGTTCTATCAATTTGTGGTTATAAGAGAAATTCTTGTGGCATGTAATAGGGAAATTAGGGCTGTAGTATTTCTATGTTGAATCTTCTTCTGGTCATAAAAGAAATAACTGGTTTTTGCGATTTGTGTGTTCAAGAAAAGTGGTACAATGCTTAAAGTAAATCTTTTAAAAGCCAGAAGGCTGTTTTATCTATTCAATATGGGAGATGGGAAGTAGCTACATATTCGAAATATATATATATGGATCTACAAGTAAACACTTGATTCTGTGATGATGTTTGCAGTGTGCCCAGAGGAGTCTCGAGAAGTTAATAACACTCTATAAGAGTATTTATGCGAAAGAATTTTCAATAATAAAAAAATCATGTACTATTTGGATAACTTTTTCTAAAAAATGAAGTCTGTAGAAAACAATCCTCCATATTCCTGAAAAGAATTGTATTTGGAAAATGAAGCTTAACGTCCACAGTAATTCATCTCAAGGTAAGAGGTAGAAATAATTACCTAGTTGCAAATACACATAATAAGTTCTTCACAAGAAATCGATCATTTTTCTCTGGTTAAACATAACGAGGTCAAGATTTCAAAACTCATGAAAAACGAACAAAATGTCCGTCCACTGCATTTAACCTCAAAGGCTCGTTTCTTTCTTCTTGTTTTTCTTTTTTTCCTCTCTAGGTCAAGCAAACAAGAAGGTAAATAACTATCACTAAAGAACAATTATTGGTGGGAGACTAATGCATGAAACGCTAAACATATTGTTCATTGAACATCAAGAAATAACAATCTATGCAACAGGAAGCCCACTAACCGCGAGAACAACTTTTGTTTTCTCTATCAAAGTATAATAGCCTCTTTCTCTCTCTTGTAAAAATAAATGTAAAAATAAAGGCAATAATCAGCATTCTAATAGTTTGGATGATAAACAAAATTTCAACAAAACTGCAGCAATTAGAATCAAGCACCGCTTTCTGCAAATGTGTAGAGTGGACATGGGAGCATTCAAACACTCCACAGCTACTTATTTCATTCAAAGAACATCCCCTCAGTGATGTGCCTTCGCTTCCGCCTTCTTATGTGATTTCGCCTTCATCTGGGTAAACGAGAAAAAAGTTAGATTGTAGAACAAACAGGTAGGTTTCACTCAGTACAATAAAAAACTACAGATCTCTCTATGCTACGTTCAACCATAGCTTATAAAAGAAAATAAAAGTCAATAGAATAATTTCAATGGGGTGATTAGCACTTAGCAAACCCTGATGGGTGGGGAGGGGAGGGAGACAATATCTACACAAATAAAAACAGAATTGTTGGACACAACAGCAAAAAGAGCTGAAGATATTGGAATATAAACATAGGAGAGTATGCTAATAATAGAGAATAGACTTCAAATTTCTAAGTATTCAAACTTAGCTTCCACCAGGTTCTCTCATTCAAGATACTATTACTCTATCGATTGAGGATGCTTGTTGTTAGACAGAGAACTGATTTCCAAATTAAACTGCTTCACCATACAGGTTAATTACCAAATATATAAAAAAAAAAAAAAACGGTACTATTCTTTCAACAATAATATAATTAATATTGAATAACAGTGAAGTAGGGCAGAAATTTATAAACTTCTAAACTATTTATGATTATTCCATACGCTAGATATACCTCCAAAATTGTGCAAGTGTAATTTTGCAACTACACCATATAACTTTAGGCTGACAAGTGGTTACTCCTTTTGATGACCTGCATTGCTTACGTTTTTATTTTTCATCTCAAAGCCAGTATACATTGTTCTAAATATATTACTACCTTGTCACGTTCACTAGCTCTAAATTCAATATCGACTGCAAGCTTTACATCAAATAATTCTTCAACTTTATCTCAAAGAAACGCCCATTTTACAATGCACGTACATGATTAAATTTTGATGTGCTTCACAAGCAAAGCCCAATTCATTCATTACTTTTTCCCTTTAGACGGTCACATAAAATATTTGAAGGCAACCCACATTTCATTGATGTGCTTATCACTGAAGTGGTATAATTTATAAACTCAAAGAATCAATTTTCCATGGATTCAAAGTTGGATTGAACACCAGATTTTGCAATTTACTGATCTAAACAATCCTTAAAACAGCAACAGTAGCATTTGAATATAAACTTTAAGGTGTCCCAAAAAAATAAAAAATAAAAAATCTGGCCAACAAAACATCACAATCTCAAAAATCAAATTCAAATTCACAGATAGAGGGTTACCTTATAAATCTTGAGCTTAATGTTACCATAAACCAGACCAAAACTGAAGGCCGATGCACGAGCCACCTAAAATAATTGCAATGATTAAATCATCGATGCCTTGACTTGAAGAAAGTCAAGAAACCAAAACGACATCGCAAACAAAGTTTCAAGATTTATTTCTCATTTTTCACATCCGCAATCTTTTTCAGCATTGAATCGGATAATCACATAGGTTTAAAAAGTATTAGATTACAAGTAAGAAATCAAGTACCAGAGCGAGAGTGCTGGTGCCGGAGTAGGGTCCAGGAGGCGGTGCCATTTGATTCGATAGATGGCTGATGGATGATCTACGAACCAACAACAGCTTAAAAAAATCCTCTCAAGTGTCTTCCTCCTCTCTAATCGACGCTTCGATCAAATTCTATGGCTTTGCTGGAGAGATTCCTGATTCTTTTCTCTTCTCAACTAACAGTTTCTCCTTCGAAGGAATCTGCTTTATGGACCCGTATTGGGCCGGGCATCGAGATGGGTCCAAAACACGGCCTGTGTCAGGCCCAATCACTACTAGGCCCAATTTTTTCTCATGACAAATATAATTAATTTCTTTTATGTTCGGGATCTCACACGTTATTTTTTGTGACGAAAGCTATATTTGATATTTGATAATTTATAAAATATAATATAATAAAGTAAAAATAAATAAATTGAAGAGTTAGTTCAATTAGAATTTAATAAAATTAATAAAATTTATTTTTATTGATTTTAATGCAAATTTTATTTGATTGAATTTAATGAGTAAATGGTAAATAGTGTCAATTCATTGGTATGATGAAATCATTATAGCACTTTGTTGATTCTTGTCCTTTGGAGTTGCCAAAAACCTTTTTGACAAAAGACTCCTCAAGTTTCATCCAAGCCACTCCCATAGTCGGTGGACCAAAATTTTCAATCTTTCAATAATGTGATGTCTAGTTTATTTAGAGAAAGATAAATGTTCTTTTAGTTTCTAATTATTTAAACTTCTGATTTAGTAAACCAGCATTAGACCCAAATGAATAAATATGTAACTAATAATTATTAGCCATGCGATTTTATATTTACGTATACTTCGGACTAATTTTTTGAAACTACAAAATTTATAAGAAAATTTCTTATAATTTAACCATAACCTGACCACTTAAACTAACCCATATAATTGATTCTGTAACTTCTTAGCGTAACATCTCGTTGATCAATATTTAACTATAAAAATACAAATAGGTGTATTACTATAACGAGATCAACCGAAAGAATTGAAGAGGTATGATCTTATTACTTTGTTAGAAAAGCAATAATTAATTAATTAAAACTGCGGCAACCTGGAGCGGTGGAGAAATGAGACAGAGACACGTGTTGTTTGAAATGTGACGGTGATGCTTTATTATAACTAACATTACAAGGCATTGAAAAAACAGAAAAAAAAAAAAAAAAAAGAGTTTGGATTTTGCGGCAAGAGTAGAGAGGAAGAGAATGGGAGCATCATCGTCGACACAGCAAAATGTCTCGTCCGAGCAAAAACAACTTGAAAACTTAGCTGCTTCCACAGGAGCACTTCCTACTCTTCAATCTGCTTTTTCACAGCTTGCCGATCCTCTAACCAATGCAATTCCCATCCACTCTCTGCAGGTTCAGATTTTTCTACTTTCTAATTTTTTTTTTCCTCAGTCATTTGATTTTATCTCTAGTATTGTTATATTGATAATGTGTGGATATTTTTATATATTCTGGTTTGTTTATTGTTTTGGACATGTAAATATCGAATATTTTCTGTTTGTTTTCACTTTTCAGCAATGTTTTAGTTTGAATTATAAAAACCTAATTTGGGAAGCACCCGTGAAAGCTGATTCGTTTCCGGGATTGTTGGATCATGTGGGTTCGGCCATAGTTGACCTGTTTTTTGTGCCTGAAAAGGGTGGGTTGAGTTGGGTTGAGTTTGTGAGAGGTTATGTGAAGTGCTGTGGAAGGATGCCTTCCTCAATGCTGCTCAACACATTGTTGAGAGTGTTTGCAGCCACGGTTACGAGGGCAGGACTGACTTTGAACTTGGAATTTGAATCGAATGATGCTGATTGCAAGATAAGCGGGTCGCTCCTGCCCGTCCATGTGCTTATGATTCTCATGACGTGCTGGACTCTGTCGTGGGACGCTAGAACTCTGAGTATTTCCAAAGGAAATGCGGATATTTGCCTGCCAGATGTTAATGAGCTGGTTTTATCTGCTGTTGTGTCGTGTACTGAAGTTGGCAGTGATTTGGATGTATGGGATTGCAACATCTTAGACTTGAAAGCTCAACTTCCTGCCACGAAGTTTCTTTCATGGGCCTTGACAACAGTGCCAACTCTTGCTGATTGCTTTACATGTTTTGTCCATGCGAGACTCCAAAAATGTGTGACCTCTGAGGTATTTAGTTTCTTTCTTGAAGTTGCACAAAATTATTAGTAATTTTGTTTCCTGTCATCTTGAATACCGTTGTTGTGCTGACTTGCTTCCATTTATTATATAATCCCATGAATAATATGATTGCTTGTTAGTTGTTATGCTGGTAAGTGCGTTATTGATCATATCTATAAAACTTGATGTATTGAAGATTATTCATGACTTATGAAGCCTATTGAAGATTAATTTGTGAGTGTCTATAAATAAGTACGGTCTGAATTGTGAATCTATTCTACTGTATTCTATTTACTGTTTAGTTGATTCCTTTCACACTTTGCTAAGAGTCGTGTGGTTCTCTGATAGGGTTTCTTAGTCCATGACAGTACAAAATTATTGAAATTACAGCACCTTTACGGGATTCACTTTATACCTGATAGCAATCGGTAATTTATTTGTTCTTTCACAAAACCTTAGGAGGCACATACTATTCCTTCAAGCTTTCTTGTACTTCAACTACAATTTTGGATGGGTTTCCGCCCTCCCCTACCTCAGTGAACTTTAATGCATATAAATTTTATATTCAGTTGTAAGATATAACTACTCAGATTATTGTTTCCTGGAAAATGGCAGGATGTATCGGGACCTCCTACTTTGTCTCCAGGAGAAATCCCTTCAACAACGGCACATGATACTTATCTTCTATCCCGTGGAAGGGCATGGGCAATCTCCCTTACATTCAGAAATCCATTAAGTGAAGAGATTTTGAAAATATACTGTCCTAATGAGAGTGATCGTCCAGAGGAAAATCTTCTTTATAGGTCTGTCATCTTTCGCATCTGATCTTGTCATGATCCGTTTAGCTCTATGTTGTGCAGCTAAGTAGTGCTGATGCTCTTACTGATTTCTTGAATTAGATGCATTTTCAGCATAATCTATAGAATTGCTTGTTATGCTCAATTTGATTATTAGCATTAGTATTTAGTACATTATACTTCGCCTGCTGACATGCCAAATTTGAAGGGTTTGACATGCCAAATTCTGTTGTATAATTGCTTTAACACTACTACAGATTTTAAATTAGTATTTTTTTTATAAACTACTTTGCAGGTCATCTCTTCATGGCAGAGGCCTGAACAGATTCTGGTCTAACATTGAAGGTTATCATGGTCCGTTGCTAATGTTGGTTTCTGCAAACTCTGGAGATGGCCATGAAGGTGATACAAGTGTCAGGAAGTGGATCATAGGTGCATTTACGCAACTGGGTTTTGAAAATAAGGATGTCTTCTATGGAAGCTCGGGGACTTTATATGCTATAAGTCCAGTTTTCCATGCATTCTCAGCTTCTGGTATGTACCATTTGGAGTGAGGGAGAAAAAAAAAGTGGGATTTTATACCTCTTTTGCAAGGGGAGGGGGGGTGGGGATGGTTTGAGGAGAAGATTTGGGATCTTTCCTTTTCCACAATTAATGAGCTAAAATCAAAATTTTTGAATTTTTTTTCTTATTTCTTATTTCTTATGATTGTCAAAAACTAATTATTTAACTATAAATTCGTTAATTAGGGAAGGAGAAGAACTTTGTGTACAGCCACTTGCATCCCACCGGTAGAGTTTATGAACCACATCCAAAGGCTGTGGGAATCGCATTTGGAGGAACCATAGGAAATGAAAGAATTTTTATTGATGAAGATTTTGCTAAAATTACTATTCGCCATCATGCAACTGACAAAACTTACCAACCCGGTTCCCTTATCCCACATCAGGTATTCATATTTTTGACAAAGACATTAAGCTAATATTCAGTTTTGAGAGAGACGGTGAGTTTGGACACATTAGTGCCATATATTTCTGGTTTTTGAATTTCATGTTCCAAATGTTAATTTTTTATTTTATTTCAGATTATGCAAATTATGAATTCTAGTGTGATTCCTGTTTTACATTGAACTCTGCCTTGAGTTCATTTAGTTATTAATTAATGGGGCATTTGTTGGACCATGCCCTTTTCAGGAGTCTTCTCTTATCTTTATTATTATCGAACATTACTCAATCTGTCTATGGTGCATGCTTTACGAGTATTATTGATTGATATTTCATTCTTGTTTTCTGTCATTTTGATTCCTCATTTTATTTGACATAAAGGTTTATGGATACTCCTAATATTTGTTAATCAGCATAGCCGATTTCCAATCTGTTCTTTTTATATATTGTTTATGGAGATGATTCGTTTGAGTCTAAAACTCTTTTCTTGTATGGAGAGTTCAGATTTTTGCTTAATCTGAATGGTAAAAGATCCTAATCATTTATTTGAAAATTTTTCACAAGAAGACTTTTAATTTTTTTTAAATTTCTAATTTGTATATTCCAGGGATTTCTCCCAGCTGATGCTCTGATTTCGGGAGTGGAAGTTTGGGGATTAGGTGGGAAGACAGCAAGACAAATTCAGACTTCATACAAGAAGAGAGAGGAACTTTTCACAGACCAGAGACGCAAGGTATAACCCTCTTTTACCAATTTTAAAGATCTTGATTTTTTTTCAATTGTTTTTAAATATATGCATATCCAAAATAGTTGTGTGTCGATTGACTCAAAGATAACTATACATTTGCCCCTTTTAGGTTGATATGAAAACATTTGCTAGTTGGGATGATTCACCTGAGAAGATGATGATGGATATGATCTCTAACCCGAATTCAGTTAGAAGGGAAGACCGCTAAGTTCGATTTTGAAGGGAAACTTTTTTCACCTTCTCTAGTGGTTCATGTCACCATTGTTGTAACTTCTGTTATAGAAAGTTCAATCTTGCCATGAATTCCCTTCATGTTGCTAGATGATGTGTTGTGGTGGCTGTACAAATTTTTGAGGATATAATTTCACCAATCACAGTTCCGCTTGTATATAGAAGATCTGTAGTTTGTGAGTGCTTGTTTGTTATGTTATGGTGGTTCTTGTCAGCCACTTTTGTTACAATAAAAATTATTTTTTGATATTAGTTCTCTAAAATGAAGAGAAAAAATTATATCTTATGTTTTGAAAATAATAAAAAATATTTTGATTCACTGGTCATCACTCGCACCGATTTCACAAGCTTCTGCAAAGCAACGAACTGGGCGTGCAGGGCGTACTGAGCCTGGAAAATGTTACCGCTTATACACGGAGAGTGCATACTGTAATGAGATGACTCCTGCAACTCCAGAAATTCAGAGAACTAATCTAGAACTTACCACCCTCACAATGAAAGCTATGGGAATAAATGATGATCTCCTGTCGTTTGATTTTATTGACCTGCCTTCATCCCAGACTCTATTTTCTGCCATGGAGAAAAGCTGTACAGTCTAGGAGCTTTGGTTGAGGAGGGTCTTCAAACTAAATTAGGGAGGAAATGGCAGATCTTCCACTGTCTTTGCCATTATCAAAGATGTTGCTGGATATTAGGTGCAGTGATCATTTTTCCTGCCCGAGGGAGATCATTTGACGTTGCTGGCTGTTTATGAGGTTTGGAAAGCTAACAACTTCTCAGGGCCTCGGTGTTCTGAGAACTTTGTTCAGTTTCCATCCTTGAAGATGGCGCAGGATGTAAGGAAACAACTGCTCACCATCCCGGAAACAACTTTGTTCTGGCATAACTTGAATGTTGTGAGTGCTGGAAAAGATTTCACGAAAGACACAGAAGGCGATCACTGCTGGATTATTATTCAATGCAGCAGCCAGAAAGGACCCACGGGAGGGCTGCTGCTATCGCACTCTAGCTGATAATCTTTCAGTATACATCCACCCACCCAAGCAGCTCTCTTTTCCAGAGACAACCAGATTGACAATGAGCTTGTTATGACAACAAAGGAGTACATACACGAGGGACGTGATCGCGATAGAACAAAAGTGGCTGGTGGAGCTGGCACCTAGATTTTTCCGGTTGGCAGATCGCACAAGATCAAGCAACTGCAAGCGTGAACGCATTGAACATCTATATGTGACAGATATCATGAACCAACCTGTAACTGTACAGATACTCTATTGTCATATTTTTCAACCTTCAGTGTTGTTACCACACCACATTGAGCAAACGAATCCCTCTGCTGTTTTTCTCTCTGCTTCACCTTTTCAGTACCGCAACTGAATGCACAGTGGAAAGTCCACAAGTCGCAGCTCGCATTGACCCAAGCCCAAGCCGGATGGATCGAACCTTGTACGCTGAAGCTTTTGACTTTTTGAGTGGGGTTGTGTAGTATGTCTTTATATGATCTTTCACTAGACGATCATTGCACCATTACCGAGGATTTGTTTGGTGGATATGGGTCCACTCTATTCTTTGATCTTCACACGTGTACAGTCCACTGTAATCCATATCTAGCATGTCAACTATATTCAACTCTGTTGGATTTTCATGTCACAAAGATAATATATATAAAAGTCCTGTCAATTGTTATTGAATCGTAATACCACTAGATGTCTCGATTCCTAGACTTCAAATTTCATTTTTATTTCTAACTTCTAATGTAAACAATAGCATTCACATAAACTCACTTGATACAAGTTAATCAAGTATAAAAACACACTTATAATCATCAAAATTTTACTGAGAAAGTGAGAATCCCACTTGATTTTGTTTAATCAAACTTGGGAATTGGAATATATAAATATGGAAAGTCAAAAGTCAAGACCACATAACATAATTGCAACCGACAACATTAAGTTACTGTTGTGTCTTAATTTCACGGATCCTCTTTAATAAAAAAAAAATCTCCACCTGCTCCCCACTTGTACTAATCTCATTTCAACACCACTCTCTCTCTACTCTCTGCTTCACATGTATACATTAGTGACCATTCTAGTCTCAGTCCCACACTTGAAGGAGCAAAGCAGAGAAGAGCAAAAGAATGGGCTCAGTTTCGCTGAAAATAGGTGATGGAACAGCCAGATTCAAGAGAGCAACAATATGTTCATCAGCAGTCAACATTCTCATGCTCTTCTCTGTCATCACCACGAATCTTTTTGCTCTGTACGCCTTCACATCATCCCCAGATCACCACCGCCAGAACCACCCGACACAACCTCTCCACAATCTCAAAAACATAACCTTGATCTCTCAACACGTCTCTCTCATCCTCAGAGAGATCGACTCTTCCCAGAAGAAGCTTGCCAGGATGGAGAAAGAGCTCTTGGGTTACGAGACCATCGATCTCTCCAGACCCAACATCGCCAGTGAGCTCAAGTTGTTCCTCCAACACCACCAGCTGCCTCTTGGTAAGGATTCGAAAACTGGGATCACCGAAATGGTTGCATCTGTGGGGCATTTTTGCGAGAAATCTGCTGACTTGTTGACTCAGTACATGAATTACAAGGTCTCCGGGCAGTGTCCTGACGACTGGAGCCTTGGACAGAAGCTGGTTTTGCGTGGATGTGAACCTCTGCCGAGGAGGAGGTGCTTTGCCAAGTCGATTCCAAAGGTGGGTCTTCAATCTTTTCCTGCTTCTCTTTGGAAACCTGTTAGTGATAAGATTGTTACTTGGAGTGGTCTTGGTTGCAAGAATTTTGATTGTTTAAATAGTAAAAAGTTGAGTAGGGAATGTGTTGGTTGTTTTGATTTGGTTAATGGATTTGAGAATCAAAGATATGTTAAAGCCAGAGGCAAGAATGACTTTCTTATTGATGATGTGTTAGCTTTGGGAAGTGGAGGAATTAGAATAGGATTTGATATTGGAGGTGGGTCTGGTAGCTTTGCTGCTAGAATGGCTGAGAGAAATGTCACTGTGATCACTAACACATTGAATATCGATGCCCCGTATAGCGAATTCATTGCTGCAAGGGGGCTTTTCCCCTTGTATTTGAGTTTAGATCACAGATTCCCTTTTTATGATAATGTGTTTGATCTGGTTCATGCGTCCAGCGGATTGGATGTTGGGGGGAAACCTGAGAAATTGGAGTTCTTAATGTTTGATATCGACCGAATTCTGAGGGCTGGCGGTTTGTTTTGGTTGGATAACTTTTATTGTGCGAATGATGAGAAGAAAAGGGATTTGACTCGTTTGATAGAGAGATTCGGGTATAAAAAACTGAAGTGGGTTATAGGGGAGAAGTTAGATACAGGCAGATCTGAAGTTTATTTGTCTGCTGTTCTACAAAAGCCGGTGAGAGTGTCATAATTGGGAGCTTTCACAGGTTGAAAAGGTTATAATACCAGCCGTTGGCCTTGTTGAGGCAAAATTTGTTGGAGTTCATTGCCTCTAAAATCCTCACTAAATTCATTTGGATGTGGAATAAGTGCTTCCATTGTTTTGTTTCCCCGTCTGCAAACTACGGTGGGGAATAATTGTCTGTTATGTAATTTAAAAATGTTATATGTTTTGCTTTGTTCTTTAGGTGATAGCAATTATCTCAGTTATTTTGGACAATATAATGTTAGTAAATCAGTTATTTATAGTCTTACTTCATGAATCTTTTAAGATATTTATCGTCGTCTCCTTTTCGTAAATAATATTTGTAGCATAAAAGCATTCCCTACGCTGATCCAACTAACATTATTCTATATTTCACTGGGGTCTAGAAGAACTCCTTACTAATATAGCTTTTGTGATCTTTTCAAATCAATGTCTTTTTGTTTCTAATCAATCCATTTTCTTGTTGAATTTTGATTGGAGAATGATATTTAATGCCTGGGTTCAAGTATGTGCAGTTTAACCTGTTGCATAACCCAGATGTTCTTGTTATTGCTTGGCCTACTCAAATTTGGTAATGTACACAAACTGTTGTCTACCGTTTCTCTAGTCTTTATATGCCTTTACTTCTCGTACGCATTTGATTCGGAGTTTAAGTGTTCCTCCTTCCCTGCTTGTGTCCAAAACCGTACCTATTTTTCTCATTCCAACAGCTACTCCATTGATGAAAGAATGTCCATACACTGCACTTGAAATCTGAGTTCTCAGTTTTTTAGATGGGAACCTACAGTACCTAAAAATTTTACCACTGTACTACCTAACTTTAGCTGTTAGAAATTAATATTCGACTTTATTGGGGAGCTTGAATGCTCTTATAATTAGAGTTGTTCTAAGTTTTTGAAGAATTTTGTTATATATCAGTATTGTCAATAGCGTGGTTGAGATTTTTGTTCTTTTAATGTTTATTGTTTAGTAACTATCAATCACAAGTTCCATCCATGCTAAAGTGAAAACTACTGAGATCTATGATCTATTGTCTTGGGTGCCTAGAAAGCAGCTATCACCCATGGAGACAGCCAATATTGGTAGAATATTTTCTGTTTTCTATGATTGTTATATTTCCAGGGCATGAAGTTTTAGGCTGGAAAATGGACAACAAAATGGTAACAATGGTCATCCTTGAGTTTTTTTTTTTTTTTATATACAATCATGACCAACTCTGTGCCCCAAGTTGAGGAGATGAACTGTAACTTGGAACTTGAAAAGAATAAAAATCAAATAATTCAAAAGTTACTATATTGTGAGGATTGCCTCAGTATAATTTGCCATCATAAAGTTAATTTTAATGTGAATAAGAGGTTATAACTCAATCTCACGTGAGTTGAGCACCTCTAATTCCATTATGGTTAGGGGGTCTTGAATCCCATCTCGCACGTAAAAATTACTAGTTGTTAAGTAAATGAGTAAAGAAAACTCATAGTTAGACAACTTTTAATGATCTTTCAAAAGATCTAATACACTAGAAAACGATCACTGATATTGATATTAGTTTCACTTCCTACAGGACAAATGTTATCTCACATAATACATGCATTCACCCATCAGAGTCCACTTTTTAATAAGTGAAAATGCTACAACAATTGATGGCCACAAGACCTTTTACTTGTACTATAAATAGTAAGGAATCAACAGTCCAATCGTGCTGTGATAGTCACAAAGCCCTCTTACCTCCTCAGATGAACCAGGCAGGCAGCAAGGAATAAGTCTTGTGCGATCTGGGCGGGGCCATTGCAATTTGCAATTCACTGCAGGCCATCTCAGGCGCGGCCACCTCCTGCCATGGAACAATCAATGCCTTGCATTGCAGCACTGTTAAGAAGCTTCATTCCCTCTTCACTCATCTGCTGAACTTCTTGAGGCGAGAGAATCCTGATGCAGCGGACGCAACCAACAAATTCCCTGCGTACAAACATGGAATGAGGAACATTAAAAAACCTAACTAATATTTAAACAGTAAAAAGAAAGGACGAAAATGTACTATCGATGGTCTCAAAAAGAAGCATGTGACAAATGTTGATGCTTTAAATTTGACAAATTTATTTGTTTGCACCAACTCAATTTCAACTCACAATATCAGCACACAAAACAGAAAAAATAACACTTACTCCCAAGGGTCATCCCCAACAAGCAAAACATCATTTTCATAATCCACATACACCAGTTTCCACTCGGAACCTCTTGGGTCGGTAAGCAATCCCTCAAGTCCAAACATGCGCTCAATTGCAGCGCATAGTTCTTCATAATTTTTAAAAGTTGTGACATCAATCGACCTCCCAACAGATCCAGCTTTTTGAACCTGTCAACCAGATACAATTGTATTAACTCTGGTCACCAGTCAACAAAACCTTGTCTAGTTCCATAAACAACGATGGTGAGCTCTATACTCATTTAAACAACAACGAGGCATAGGCTACTATATATCATGAAACCTTGTCTAGTTCCTTTGACTGGCACAGAATTTTCATTTCAAAACCATAGAAATTCACTACCTTTGTATATGTCCGCATAGGTGGAGCTACTTGCTGCCATGAGGTCTTCTGCAGTAGACTGCTTTCATCAAAATCCACATTGCTTGATGATGTGCCACCTGAGTTATCAGGGAAATCTTGCCGGGAGAAAGCCTGAGAGTCAGCTAGGCTAGCAGATGTAATCTGAGACTGAACATCCTGGCTAGAACTAAAATTGTTTAATAAACAATCTGAAGGATTTTGGAAATTGGCATCCTTCAATGTACAAAAGTCATCCAGAATGGCACTTGAAACAGAATGATCAATCACGGTACTGCCACCATTACTAACATCAACATTAAGACAGCTGTAGATTCCACTTTGATTATTGCTTTCATCCGACAAATCTCTCAATCCATTAGAATTGAGGTTACAGAGATCTTGCTGAGATAATGGAGTGAGCTGGTCAACTTGGGATAAGAACCTCAAATTATTCAGTGGATGATCCCACATCTCCTGACCCATGGAAGGTAGGGGCGGATTGATCACTTCAGGGAACACTGACGAAGGGTCTTGCAAACCAAACATTGATAAAGGTGCAGATGCTTTATTAAACATCCATTCATCGGCATCTGTGAAAGGAAGTAAGCCATTCAGATTAGCAGAATCAGATTGAGGTACTTGAACCTGTTGTGCCTGGAATACTGCTGAGTCCAACGGTGACTGCATTGGCCACATACTAGTTTGCAATTGCATTAGACCCTGGTTCTGGTTTTGGAACATAAGCTGGTTTACAAAGTTTTGCGGATTTAGAGGACTCATGGCCAGTTTCTCATCACTGCACTCTGCCGCTGAAGTTAAATGGTTCAACTGATTTGTTGATTGCTCAGGTTCTGATTTAAAATTATCAGTATTAGATCCCGCTGGTGGTTGCTTCTCAAATTTGCTTGAAGGATTTGGCCTTTCAGGTAGATTTATGTTTGAGAAACTTGAATTTATGGTATCAGCTTGGTCAAGGCCAGACTGAGAACAATTTTGGCTTTCTGTGATTACATTTTCAGACTGGATAAGATGGGGTTTCTGATTGACTGTAGCCTGCAGGGTCTTAACCTCTTCTAGTGGAACTCCTTTAACAGCAGAGGTTTGCGGAAGGGAAGATGCAAAGGTCCCGGAATGGTTAACTAGTTGAGGTTTTAGCATCATCTTGATCAATTGCTCAGAACACAAGTTTGAAATTGGAGAGTAGGGCATGGCGCCATTTCCAATTTCAGGAGAACGGGGAAGGGGCCTCTTCATCAAATTTCCCCATTCAACTTCTGAACCTGAAAATGAAATGTAGCAACGAATTATGTCTCACCTAATAATCCATAGTAAACAGTACAAAGTTAAGCTCACCTAATAATCCAGCATGAAAAGATCTTTTGAGTCCTGAAGTCAGAGAAGGAAAAATGAAGAGACTTTCAGGAGTCTCAATTTCCCAGGAACTAACCCTTTTCTGCTTATCACTACACCCTGGCTCATCCCATTCTACCTGTTGACAGAAAAGATATATGAAGTTGTGACATGAAACTAGCTAAGTACCCAAACAAAACACCTGCTTCTACCAATTAATAATGGCAGAAGATCTATCATCTACGGCGAAACAGGATTCATTTACATTCAGAAACAATGTACTCCACCTGAAGATTTCGCCACTTGGACCCAGGCCACCTCAACGGATCTAAGTCACTCATACCAACTATTGTACCCATATATCTGCGGAAAAGATGACAAAAGGTTTAAGTCTACACAGTTGACACAAATAAACATTTTATGCTATACATGAATCTCGTAAAGAAAAACAGGTAAGAGTACCTATAAAAAGCATAAAAAATGGGAACCATTTTTCATTTTTTTATTGTGTGCAAGACTTGACATATATCAGATAAAGTGGTAAGATTCTTTACTTTTTTACTTTATCAGAGATTCTCTAACAGCCAATTTCTATACAATACCTAAAGCTAGAATGAGAATACAATCACTTAGAATATTACCTACGTTTACCAGACTCCTCTGTTTCAAACATCATCCCAAACCGCATACCAACTGAGATTTGGGTCCCATATACAGACTTCCGATATTTAGCCAAAGGAATAACAAATTCTGAAGGACATGCCCTGAAAGATAGTATAACAAAGAATCAGATTCAAGACCCACAAGGGGGGCGGGCCAAGTAGGGAAGGAGCATGGCGGACATAATACATCTATAATTCATACTAAACAGACCTTGGGTTGTAGAAAATTGAAAATGAGCTTCTATTCGAGGCAGCATGAGCTGCAGCAGCAAGGACACCGATGTGCATACTATCAGCAGATAGAACTGACGAGGGTAATGCTGTTTGTTGACGATTTGCACGCCTTACACCTACCATCAACTGTGACTTCTCATCCCTAGTAAAAGTAAAAAAGGCCAATCAAACTTTTATGATAAATTATAATGTATGCAATAAATTAGTGAACAATTCTACAAGTAACTTGTATCACATGTTAAAGATTATCTTCTTATCAGGCCAGTTCATCGGAAATAATACCTATTCAAAGACTTCAGCTAGTAAATGAACTATTTGGCACAAACCACTTGAAGGATGGATTGTATAAATTACTTGGATCTAATGTTTTCAGCAAAGAGAATCTAAGATGCGATGTACATTCTGTAAGAATTTTGATCCTGATAATTAAAAAGTTTAAGAAGAGACAAAACTTATTTCACTAGGGGGACTTTTAAAAAATTAGCATAGCCAAACAGAAAACGCCTTCATTGGAGACTTGCAGTTATAGAGTGAATTCGGGCTGTAACCAACAAATTACTATCATGTCAAATAAGCAACACTAAGAAGGCAACAGAAAATATTTGAGTCCAATGAGCAAGTTTCTCCCTCTCACATCTGCAATGATAAAAGCATTCGATGTAACACCATATATTACCTGATAAACAAAACTGAATCCCCAGCTCTAAGCCTTTTTGACCCAACAAACAAACTCCATCCTGTTGTGAGAAGGTGTCTTTTGGGCTGCCCTGCATAAAAGAAACAAAAATATGAGAAAATGAAATGTTCTGTTTCACTCATTCTGTTAAAACAAGATAAAACTGCAGGATACAAAAACATGGAGTTGGCCAAATTAATAATCGAACAAGCATCCAAGTTCCACAAGGCTAGCAATTCATCATCAGATTTATTACGTACGCCTAAGATTACAACAAGAGGAAAAGTAGCCTCACCGCGGTATATATGGCGAAATGTCCAGGTATTATCATGCAAGTCCCGAACAACAAGCTCTTGAGTGGGTGGTTGCATTGTGTAATCCTGAATTATTTAAAGTGGGGTACTCAAACATAAATATACCATTCCTCCATTACAAGTTGCAAAGATTTTTCATTTCATCCAGATTAAAGCCTCACCAATGGAGGAAAGAGCTTTTCTGCTG
The DNA here is from genome assembly GCA_003430845.1 of Xanthoceras sorbifolium. Lineage (NCBI taxonomy): Eukaryota > Viridiplantae > Streptophyta > Magnoliopsida > Sapindales > Sapindaceae > Xanthoceras > Xanthoceras sorbifolium. The sequence continues at coordinate 32,394,787 of CM010617.1, forward strand.
CCCTGCGTGGCACTGAGAAGCCACCATGTGTACTTGTGTCACTTGCAGTCAGAGTTTTGCAGAAAAATTCATTTGGATGTTTGCTTGGCTTTAGTCCAAAGTCTGGTATGGGGAAGACATCCTTTTCCTGATCCAAAGAGGTACTTTATGTTAATGGACACAGTGAAACCATAAAGAAGTCCTACCACCTTGTGTTTTAGTTAGGGAAAATAAGTGATTTTTTCACTTTACTCTTACAGTCGTTTCAATTTTAACATAAAACATATAAACTTACTGTCAGACATGTTAGGATAGTAAAACTTACAGAGTTCACTGGCTGAAGACTCATTTGGGCATAAATTTCATCAGTTTCTTTGTCCGCCTGTAACAGATTTTAAAGCAGAGGTAAATAAATGTTCTAATAAGTATAATACTACTGCATACAAATGTGCAGGCCCAGGAAATAGTGAAATACTAATCAGCCAAAAGACATACGTGCAATGTAACATTGTGAACTTGGCACAATAGCTGAGACGGAAGATTAGGATAGTTGGGAATTTGTGTGGTTGCTGTCCTTTTAGTGGAAACTGCCACCTAATGAAACGAACAAACATGTTTAATTGTCAGTTTTACATATGACAATGAAATAAACAGCAATAAGCCAACTGAGAAGCCATCATATGTTCTACTTGAAAATTATGGGCATACAAATTCTTTATGTCGCAAACCATGTTACTAGGATTCCAATAACTTGCTAACTTTACAATTACAAAGATGCACATCTAAGAATAAGGAGAAAGATAATATGCAGTTAATCAGAGGCACAGGTTTATTTACCTTACTGATCTGATTTCCACCAAAACAGTCTGAGCAAACATGGAAAATTGAAATCACTAGTTGCTTGTTCTGATTGCTTTATCTAAACCAGACAGGTCAAAATGATTACCAGCCAATAAACTCAGCACATGGACTCGCCATGAAGCACCAATATCAATACTGGTCAAGAAATTTCATCTCATAACACTATTCCAACTCTAGTTTGCCTCGGCAAATTGACTCTTGGACAAAGGCATGGACAGTGGATAGGAAGTATCCTAGAAAATTACTCCATGGATATTTCTTCCCCCACTCCCCTTTCACAGTATCTTTAAATGCAATACTTGAGCGCATTTTAGTAGCAAATCTAGCTCAGTAGGACCTCTATTATACTGAGCTTCAGAATCCAGAGCAACTCATGGTTACAGAGCATTAAAACCTCAAAAAAAAAATTAAGAAAAGTTTAAGATGTAAAGGTAGTAAGCGTAGCTATCACTTATTATCTTACTTAATGCTCACAAAAAGGCCGCATCCAATACAAATAATGAACTAGTACCCCAAACTTTACTTCCTTCTACATCACTTTTTAACATCATAAGACGATAATGCATTAGCAGATTAGCAGAAAACACAAGCACTCAATGAAGCAAAAAATCTTTTACTAGTTATATTTTGAAGGCTAGTTAGTAAGTGTTTATCTATATGGAAGCAAGAGAGTGAATATAACAACAAATTGCAAACCTGTTCACTATGTCCTTGAGGGAAGTAATACACAAGACTTCCCACCTGAGGCAAGGAAACAAGAGGACCCGCGCAGGCATGCCACAGCTCAGAATTTATGGTTTTCCGGCTTCCTGAAAATAAGCAAGTACCAGTTCAACATAAGATACACTATAGAATTGCTTCTTCAAGAATACACAAATGAAGAAAAAAATAGTTGAAAATGATGGAAACTTTATGAGTTCATTTCAAAACTAACAGGTAAAAGGCCAAACTTTAGATACAAAAAGGGAAAAGAAAGTGTTTCGCATGAGGTAAAGCAGAAGCAATTATTTATAAGATAACAACACCTGGAAATTTTTTTTAAAGCAAAACATAAGTTGGAAATTGTCATGAACAAACCAGACTGATCCTGCATTTCTTTCAACAACTTCATTTCCTCGAGCAAAGTTGTTTGTGCCCGAGCAACCCCACCAACCAAACCTCCTCCTGCTTTCATCTTCTCTTCAACAGAACCCATCACGTGCTTTAGTTTCCTCTCTCTTTCTCTCTAATTCAACCAGAAGAACTCAACAAAAGATTGCATCTTCCAAGCAAAACTCAATGCAAAAGCCCCCCACATTCGTTTTTGTGTCTATATTTTTCTAATAATCCAGAAACCCACATAACTCCACAGACCCACCTCAGCAAATCCTCAAAAATCTTCCAAAACCATGATCAACCCATGTCATGGGATTCTCATGTTGCTCCAAAAAAGAGAAAAAGAATCCAATTTGAGCACAAAGGTAAAGCTCCCCTCCCCCCTCCTTCAAGAGTCCAAAATCAAGGAACAAAACCTGCAAAAACAAAACAAAAAAGAGAAAAAGAGAAGGGAACACACTACTGTGGAAAATCTACAAGGTGGGGCTTTTGCACAAGCAAAGAAAAACCCATCAGTTATGCAAAAGAAAAGCACGCGAACCAAAGCATGAGTGGTCTCTCTTGTGGGTTACTATCGAGTGTCTGGTTCTTGTTTTTATCTTCCAAAAGAAACCGACCTTTCAATGAAACCCGCCCATCATCACACCACCTAAAAATAGTTTTCTTTTTGTATTTATTTTTGCTTGTTTAGTATAAGCTGGAAGGAGTGTGTCTGTGTGTGCATGCTCGCTCTTATCCTGCGCACACACTTTCTCTCTGCATAAGGCGATTCCGTTGCAGCTTTAAACTGTATATAGAAATCAAAAGACCAAAAGCAAAAATACAATAAAGAAATGTGAAAGACCCCAGAAAAACTAAAGGAAAATAAAAAAGCAGAGCAAGACTAACCGAACACGAAAACAGAACAACAGTACTTAATTATACAGTGTAAAAGAAAAAAAATAATAAAGAGAGAGAAGAGAAGACACTACTTTTATTTATTTTTTTAAAAAAAAGGAGGGAGTAGTGTGTTTGTGACTCTGTACAATGCGAGATGGCGCATTTTAGCACGCGGATAACGAGGACTTGCTATTTTTTATTTATTTTTTCTTGGATTTCTTCTAAGCTCCCATTTTCACCTGCTCTTTCTATATTACGCCAGATTATATATTATATATATATATTTTTTTTTTTTTTTTTTACGTTACATGTCATTCTCATACAAGTTTGGCTATTTCTTCTTTGAATTGAACATTGAATATGAACAGCGAATCAACTGAGAGAAGAAGAAGAAGAAGAAATATAAATAATAATAATAATAATAACAAGCAAAGCTTCTTTTCTGTGCTTTAGCGCCTGATATTTGACCGTTCGTCGAGCACGCGTGCGGTTCACGACAAAATCAATTCTAGCAGAAGCCGTACTTTCAAAATGCATAAATCGTAACGACACGCGTCGCCAACTCTGATTGTGCCTCACGGCGTCGTTTCTTTTCATATTTTTAGTTTCACTTAGATTTAATTAAAAAAATTAAAATTAAAATTTTAAAAAACTATTAATAAAACTTTTAATTAGATTAATCATCATCGTAATTGCATTTTAGTTTCACGCGCCAACATCTTCAATTAATTTGTCCGGGGGGGTGAGTCATGAGTGAGTGAAGATTTTCTGGGTTCAATAATGTGTTTTAATGGTAGGTAAAATAATTATCGATTATTATTATTAATTAAAGCACTTTGCTGGAGAAGTGCTTTTATCTTCATGATAAATAATGGCCACATGATAATATATTAAGTGCTTTTAAGTTTCAAAGTCGATTATTTACATCTAATCAAAGCAATAAAAATGGTAAAAGATAATATTGCTTCGTGGTGCACTCCTTGTAAAATCCACCAAAGAACAGAAGAGAGAGAGAGAGAGAGAGAGAGAGAGAGAGAGAGAGAGAGAGTTGTTTTATTTTTTTTATTTTTTCCCATAAAAGATGACTCATGCCATGTACATGATAACAACAAATGATGTGTGTTTGTTCCCTGTTGCATGGTTGAATATGTACGCATGTCTATGTACCATCATGCACGCATCCCCAATTATGGAGGGGAATTTTTTTTTTTTTTTTTCATGTGTGAACCGGACCACCAGAATAACGGTGGTGCAGCCTTTTCGATTCGGCGAAAATTCGTCTCATTCCATCCAGATTATTTGATTAATTTATGTTTTGATTTTTTAAAAAAAAAAAATCAGCAGCAATCCCTAGATGGAGCACGTTATGGTATGGATTAATAGGAAACCACGTGGCTCGCGCATGCATGGCCATTTATATGGATGTGGGCCACCGGAGGATTCGACGCTCGGGATTTGACGCTGAAATCGAGCGGCACGCTTGGAATGGAGATTAGAGCACGTAATTCAATGGCTTTGGAACTTAAACACGCCGTATTATCAGCGCTTATCAAAAAGGACTTATTAATCCAGAGGGCCAATCACCTCCTCACACGTCGTCACTCGACCTTAACTGGGTCCACCCATTTTCAATGTTTGACCGCAAATTGACTTCTCTAATTTTCAAATCAAAACCAAAAAATGTATATTTTTTTCCACCAGATCAGATCTCTCATCTTTTATATAGTAGCTTAGATGTGGTTTGGTTGGTGGTGGCCCAACTTTTTCAAGCGTCGTGACATCACTTTAACAAAGTCAAGATAAGCCCTAATTTCTTTGAGCAAAAAAAAAAAAAAAAAAAGCGTGGTGGTGGGACCTAAAAAAATATAAATGTGGGATCCACTTTTTTCCTACAAAAAAGAAATCAAGTGGAGAGGGTCCATTGACCGGTAATAGTCACCACCACTTTGATATGGAGAGTTGAAAATAAAAAAAAAAAAAGTGCAGAGATGGGGGGGCCTGATTCAATATATGTCAAGCTATTTATATTATTATATAGTTTAGTTTTCTTGCTCATTGAATCTTGGACAATGCGTGATGATCTTTTTCACTGTAAAAAAAATAAAAAATAAAAATTGTAAAAAGAGAGAATGTGGAGTCATCATCATCATCACCATTCTCTTTTCTTTTTCCCATGATTGCAAAACAAAAAAAAAAACCCAGATAGAAAAACCATATTCTCATTCCATTTTCATATGAGACAAAAAAAGCAAGCTAATATATTTCTCATGAAGTCCTGTCCTGTGGTGGCATGAACCATTGATCGGCATTAGAAACCAAAAATATGCATAGAATTTTCCATTGTAATAAAAAATAATCAAAAAGAGGAGAGAATAATACAGTAGACACAGACACTGAGACACACACAAGAAAGAATGTATTTTGTATAAACAACAACAAAAAAAAAAAGGAGGGGTCCACAAGTGATAATTAGAAGTGCAAGAAGCTAGAAATGGGCGTGGTATGAGGAGAACATTGAAACAGAGTAACTTGTTGGGATACAAGGGGACATTTTCTTCTGATTCTTCTGAGGAGATAGAACCCCCATTTTGTCTCTCTCTCCCTCTCTTATTAAAAAAAAATGGGATACGAATTATTATACGTACGGCCCAAAAAAGAAAATTCTACATACGGAAAAATTACAAAATTACACATGGTTAGACTCGGTCCATCTTTTAATCACTTTTCGGTGGATGTGGGCCGAGATTCAAGGCTGCTTTACGGGCTTTTTCCGGGACGAGATGTGTAGATGAGAAGACACAAAAAAAAAAAAAATGGAAAAAGAAAAGTGACTTTTTTCATCACACTTGCAGTGATTGAACTCCCACTACTACATATATTATAGCTTTTACAACAACAGCTGAGCTTTTTTCTAACATCAAATTGCATGCCAAGAGTGGACTAAAATTCTCAGATAATTATGATTATGATTTGTTGTATAATATATCATCAATCGAATCTAAAAGCTGAAAATATGGCTTATAATTTCAACTGATCAGCAGACCCAATTATTGAGTATCTGAGAGCATCAAATCTATAATCTCGAGCTCATCAGATTGACTGCAATTTTTTCTTCTTTTTTTTTTTCTTTTTTTTTTTTTTGTTTGAGGAAATTAATGAAACAGGCAATCAAACAATGGCTCTTGATTTCTTGATGGGCTGTATTGGGCCTAGTATTCAACCCAGTGGCCAGTACTTGAGGAGGTAGGCTAATTATGGGCTTTTTGAGGTCCATTAACTTGGATTGTTTATATATTGAGTGGCAGTATTTACTCCCGGAAAAAAACTCGAGACCATTATCATAACGTACGATACATCTTTCACTTTGAATCGTCGCATGACGATGACATCACAATGAAAGATGCATGGCAGCGTATCTTCTGCATGCCACTGATATTTTATATACACCCTTTTTGTATCGTAGGTGCAACCGTTCAAAAATTTCTGTAAAAAATTCTAATTTATTTACAAAATAGTTTTGATTTAGGTTTATTTACAAAAAATGTAATACAATACAAATTTACATATATTATTATTTCTGTATTAAGTGGATTATTATTTACAATTAAAATTCTTAAAAGAAAATCTCTTTAATAGGTGTACTTAAATGACGAAATACATAACACCGCCCAATGTGGCTTAGCAGTATAGGGCGTCCCATTCATCATGATAATATTTTAAATTCGAGTTGCTCCACCGCATATGGTTTGCAGATACAGTTTTAGACGGGTGTTAGTTGTCGACCATTGATACCTCTATATATTTTGGGCCAGAGGCAGAGAGGCTGGACCTGGGCTTTTAAGCAGAGTGTTAGAAATCAATCACAGACCTAACTGGGTTCAATATATGGCCCAAATTGTTAAATCTTTTGTTATAGCTCTCCAAACACTGAACCCAAAAAATTGACACGATTAAAACCCTAGAAATCAAAAAGGACCAAGGCAGGCAGGCGTTGAAGGGTTTAAGAGTTGCAGAAGCTGAATAAGGGAGGAGCAGAAACGTCTTCAAAATTTAGGGTTTTTAATAAAATGGAGGGATTGAAAGTAACAGATGCTAATTTGGTAGTGTACGTGCATCCATCGAAGAGTAACAAGATTTCCCAAGCCATTCTTCGCCAGCTCAGTTCTCTTCTATTCAAGTTCGTTTATTTTTCCCTTTAGTTCAATGCATTTTATTTTATCAACTCTTCTGTATGATTATAGCTAGTAAATTTGTTAAATTCGTGATCTTTGTTTCTGTGAATTGTTCAGGAAAGAATAGTTGTTGATTCTCTTTGTTAAAAATGGGATTTTTATGCGTGAATTGTGTAAATCTACATTTGAATTAAATAGTATTAGTATGAGAACCCATTTCTAGAACTTTCAAGTACTGCACTACTAGGATTGAAATTACAAATTCTGTCTACTAAAATTAATGACGCGCGTTTTGGTATGTGTTATGGTTTTAACTTTTAAATATATAGACTGAAGCTAAATGCGGTTTCATGGTTTAGTTTTGATATGGGATTGAATTTATTTTGCACCAGCAAGACGACGTGATCCATTAATGTGCTAATGTGGTTGTTTTTTGAAAATGATCTTCGGTTTTATCTGGTATGTATGGACTGTCAATCAATTTTCTTATTTTCGTTGGGCATACAGGTTCAGTGAAATCTTTGAAGGTGTTGTCTTGGCTTATGATGTCAACATTCTGGATAAAAATGCAAAAATTCTTTCTGGGATTCATCCATATTTCGGCGTGAGGCTAAAAGCAAAGCTCTTACTATTTTCTCCAAAGCCAAATATGCTCTTAGGTGGATTCTTTATGATCTTTGTCATTCTTGATTATCCATTCCAACTATTATAAAATCTTTCTTGATTTTATTTGTGTTTAACTGTCATTTGCTTTTTTATCACTTTTCATTTTCAGAAGGGAAAGTAGTGAAGCTTACCCAAGAATCCATTCATGTCATTGTTCTTGGATTTTCATCTGCTATTATAATAGACGAAGACATCCGAGAAGAGTTCAAATACAGAGCTGTAAGAAAAATTTATCATCAGCTTTGAATGTTCATCCCATTCCCTTGTTTTGATTTTCAACTTATCTGCTAAAACTCAACATTCATAGGTTACTGACGGACTTTTCTTTTTTTCCCAACATAGAAACATGGTGAGGAACTATTTGCTAGCAGATCCAACAAGCGGCATAAGATAAAGGTTGGAACTATGATACGGTTTTTAGTCAAGAGGTGACATACTTCTTTCTCTTATTCGTTCATTTTACCCTTTTTATGTTGCTTGACTTTGGTGATACAGGCTTCCCTGTAGACATTTTAAAAATTAATTTAAACTTATCAAATGAAGTAGATATTTCATTGAATTCTATGTCAAGTGATCTTTTGACTGTTCCATCTTTGCAGTTTCGATGAGGAAATACTGCATATTTCTGGATCGTTAATTCCAGCTCATACAGGAAGCATACGTTGCTTGGATAAGAATTCAGAAGATACTTCAATGACGGATAGGTTTATAATTGAACCTGGACTCTTAGTACTTGTAATAGGTTGTTTTAAGATCTGCTAATGCTAAATCTAAATACACCTGTTCATGACTGTAATTATATGATTATGTAGGAGTACTAGAAAGAGGAGGGAGGGTGAGGGGGAAACAGAAATGCAGGAAAATGAAACTTTTGGTGGGGGAGCATCTTCTCTGAGCACTGACCATCAAACTAAGAAGTCAAAGAAACGTAGATTTGCTGAAGATCATTAAAGACTGCCGCTGGATCTTAATTGTTCAGGCATTTGCTTGTCTTGGGTAATTTTTCAATTCCTTTGTATAACAAGTGTAAATTTTTTTTAAAGTTGTGTTTTATGTTGGTTTTAGTGTTGAATTGCTCCTCCTAATCAAGCTTCTAATCCTACCATTTGATGGTTACAGGTCTGAAAGCTTTTGTGCATATATTTGCATAAGCTCAGACTTCATAGCCAAGTACCCATTTTTAATTCAATATGGTCAGTTGGATCATTCTTTTTTGGTGGCTTTTGTATAGCAACAAATGCTTATACAACTAGTTTATGGGACTAATGAGCTGCTTGTGCAACCTTTTGTTCTACCAGCTTATATGGGAATGAAAAACCCCGTGAGCAAAGATAAAGACAAATAAGCATTAGGAAATAACAATGGCTTGTAGTGGCTTGCCGGAGCATAATTCTGAACTCAGGGCAGCAGTATATCCACTGACATTATAGATGTAATATCCCCTACACCCTGCTTTAATTAATTGTGTCAAGGAGTCAAGATTGATTTCAATCTAAACCTTTAAGGTTTATGCATATTTTTATTTGTGAGCCTAATAGAGCCTTTGGAGCTTCAATAATGTGGAAGACTTCTGAATCTGTCCTCTGCGCATTGATCTTTAGCTAGAAGAAAGGGTTTCTACAAGCCCCCTTAAACCAAGCAGGAGCTTGGACATTCATACATACAATTTAAAGCAGATAATAAGAAACTATAATGCTTGGTATTTGAACGAGTCATTTATTGATATATACTATCATGCAGTGTTCAGAAACCATATCATTGACTGTCCAACATGAGATCAAAAGGGAAATTTGAATTAAAAATAAGGAAATATACAGTGGACGCTTTTATTCCAGTTCGGCTTTGTTTTACTTCTGCTGGTTATAACGAATTTAGGACATTTCTTTGCTTGAACAGGTGACAAAATTGGTTGTAGAAGGTGCATGGCTGGGTAAAGCAGGCTTCAAATTTGATGACATTGAAAGGCAAAGATGTGTCCTTGCAAGAAAAATGGCTTGGTGTCCTTCATATCTTTTGACAGCTTTTTTACGACTATTCCAAAATTACCTTGTACACAAAAGCTACCAATATACCATCCGAGAGGTGGAGCTTCATTTGCATTGTACCCTACATTTGATAAAAATTGATTGTAATGCTATCAGTCTGCAACCATCAATATATTGTCTCACATAACTTTCTCTCTCTCTCTCTCTCTCTCTCTCAATTATAATGATGAGAACAAGATTGCTTCTAATTATCTTATTTGACACTTGCTTAGGCATCTGTAAGAACAGATAAATCAATGTTGACCCGAAAATGGCTACATTGTAAAAGCATTATCAAACAAGATATTGATGTACTTGGAAATGTTCATCTTCAAGATACTGATGTATTAATTATTATTACATTACAAACTCCAGTAAAAAACTTAATGGGCTGTATTGTTATACAACAAAAGTCCCTGGAAATTTTATCAGTTGGCCACTTTTGACTCCTAAACCACCCGCTCCAATGAAACCAGGAGTTGAGAAAATCCTGCAGCTAAATTGTCTTCATCAATGAAGGTGGACACCCTCACCCACCCAAAAATCATATCTCTTGGGTGAGAAGAGATGAGATTCTTCACAATTTTGACATAGCAGCACTCATGTAAGCTTACAGCTAGATAAAATGGACAGATGTCACTACAAAGTACTAACACACAACTCCACTCCTGAGATTCTGTCAAATCTAAATTCAATTTACATATTTGTTTATAATATAAAATGTGAATACTACTACCACCCTTACATCTGCTTTCGGCTTGTCAATCATTTTAATGGAGGATTTGGGTGTGCATCAAAGTACATTCCATTTTAGCACCACCATGTACTTATGATGATTGCCAAATATATGGTAGCTGCTCCATATATGGGCGGCTCATAATACAAAAAACAGACAGATCTGTATAGGTGGTGGAATCATGATCAAGGTTCACCGGTATGGGGTTTCCATCAAAACCACCTCATTTTTATTCGTTTTGGGTCCCTCCCTGATAAATCCCAATAAAATAATATGAAGAAAAAAAAAAAACCCCATTAAAGTATATATCTCTACACAACTATTGAACACCAATATAAACAAAAGTGTGTATATATAAGTGGAAGGAGATGGGGTTTTCAGGTTGGTAGATGATTCTCAGCTCCATGTGAGTGTGTTGTTATTTTAATGAACAAGATTGTGACAAAAAAAATTTCCCCGTATAATGCGGCCTCGTAACATGCATGCTTGTTTGATCGAAAACGTATATCAAAATTTGCTTGTATTTTTTTCTATCTAATCTTGGATGGATGGGATAGTTAATTAAAAATTTAAAACTCTCTTGTTTATATGATATAACTTTGAAGAGAGAGAGCGACATTATTGTGTTAAGAATCTTTGTTTTGGTTCAAATTTCATTATCTGACATCTCTCTTTTATGGTGCATGTTGATAATGGATTTTCAAAGATCTTCTTTGGATTGGATGCAGAATTGCAGAGATGGTGATTATAATTTTATTTATATATATATAAAAGGTGGTGGTTATTTTGTGATCATAAAGTGCAACTTCCACACCACACACCAATCACCATTACCATATTAAGGCAGTCCATGTGAAGAGATTGTTTTCTTTGGCATTTTAAATTGACTGTTCATATATATATATATATATATATATATACACTTTTCAAAGCATACTAATTATTAATAATGACTTTGTTAATGAAAAAAATACTGCTAATTATGAACATAGATAGCTATATTATCATAATGCTTGTTCATCGTCTTTTTTCATAAATCGTAAATGAAAATTGAATTGTATTGCAATATAGATATTTAACTTCCTAAATGATCTTTAAATCTATATAGAAAATAAGTAAATATTTTGCCTTTTGATTTATCATCTTTTACAAATAAATTTTTTTATTTTTTTAAACTAAATTCGCTACATTTTTAAAATACGCGTACGAATTACATAGACTAACGATTAAAAAAATAAATACAAACATCGAATACACCTATGTTGATAACAAATATTGAGAATGTCAAAAAGAAATTATTGGTATAATATTTCATGAAAATCTCTAGCTGAATATCATATAAGTATATAAAACGTAGCTAGCATATATTTATATATATATATATATCAATCATTTTCAATCATTTGTTTTAATTAAAATAAAACTAGGCTGTTAAGGGAATGATTAGCAATAAGTTTAAATTTGACCCAATATCCTACCCACCAAAAAGAATTGACCTTCAATGTAAACACAACCATTTAACAATTAAAAAAAAGGTCGTTTACAACTATCATTGTGTTCTTTTTTTGTTTTTTCACTAAATGTTGTTATTAAATTAGTAGCAGTTAGTTAATTAAATTCCTCCCAATCATTATTTCAAAAGACAGAGATAGTTAAAAAAAAATACAAAAAGAAAAAAAAAAAAAGAACTTAGACAGCTAACAATCTCAAAGAACCATTTGACATTTTCAAGTTTTATATAAATTTATAATACACTTTTTTTTTTTTTTTAGAACAATGTGACTATGAGAGACCGCATCGTTAAATATGTGTTCAATTCAATTTAAATATACTATTTAATAAAAATATTAGATGTACATGATATATTTTAATTGAACTAACGTAACGAAACCATTTCATTTAAGATTTTTATTTTCAAAAAAGAAGAATTGTATGAGTGAATGAAAATCGGAGGCATGCTGGCATGGGCATCGGTTGCTATGTGCTCGACTGCTCTACGTTTCTCGGGAATGAGCAGTCGAGATAATAATAATAATAATATTAAAAAAAAACACACTCAAATAATTAAAAACAATGAGAAATAATGTGAATTTTGTCAGAATATAAAACTTTTACATGGGCTGCTCCCTATAGCTATTTGGGTGTTTCTAGTGGTGTTAGAATCTGTGGACTTTAATTTTATTACATGCCTATATATATAAATATTAAAGATTAATATATAGTTTAACAAGTTAGATTCTTATAATTCACCGTCCAAAAATTTCTGGGTCTGAAAAGCTGGAAGCAAAAAAAAAAGATAATTTTTTTTTTTATTGGCTTTAGGGCGTGTGTTGACATAAAGAAACCAAAAGTGAAGATATATAGATAGAATATTAATTTCTTTGGAGGATAAAATTAAAAAACTATAAAAAAAATAATAATAATGTGAATCTACGTAAGAGAGAGGTGAGTTGGGTTCTTTTGAATTGATTCTCATCAAAATAAACTGATAGGGGTTGCATGGTGTACGTGATAGTGCACCTCTATCTGTACTGTCTTGTTGCTTCTTCCTTTTTTTTCTTTTTTCTTTTTTTTAGGGTTTGCTCTGATGATGTAGTCAAATAATAAGTGCTTTTATGGTGGGTTACTAGTTGTGCTAATCATGAGGTCTCTCTCTCTCTCTGCATCGATGTACGGCACCTCCCTCCATCAGCTTTCCATTTTTTTTTATTTTTTTTTTCAAATGATCACTCATTATCACGGGAATGGAGGTGACTGTTGAAAATTTTCACGGCATGGCCTTTGGGATTGGATTGCATGTATATTCCCTTACGACTTGTAATATTATTAAGTGAATGGCAACGGAAGATCATGTACGTTATATGATTACATCCTTTATGTTAAGAGTGTTTTTTTTTTTTTAATTGTTATGGTCATTTTAGAATTTATATATTTTAATACGTTCAAATTATATATTCAAACTATTAGCTTGATGTTACGTCATAAAAGCAATCAATCATTTGAAAATCTCATATCATATTATGACGTAGCTAATGGTGTGAATGTATACTCCGATCGTAGCGAAGAGTCTCTTCACTCTCGAACTATACTAACTAGATTTGTGTAAACTATTATGTTGGGTGAGAATGGGAGTCTAGTAATACAAGCATGCTAGTTTATATAGACGGCACTTCAATGCAAATTTTCTAAGAGCAAAAAAAAAATTGCAATGAATTATGTTTTCCAAATCATAAAGAGATTTTAGTCAAAATAAAATTATCAAGAAAAAAATTTAATTATCTTTTAACAATGAATTTCAGATGAGAGCTACAAACTTGTATATATGTCCTGAATCCCACTTGCACAAATTTAATTTTTATTTTTTATTTTTTTTCATTACATTAAATATATTAATAAATACATACAAAACTCAAACCATTATGTAAACTCCAAGCTTCTTACAAAATAAAAAATAATTTTACGAGCTAAAATAATTAGTACTGACAAATTAAATTAATCATATTTAGTGTTTAGAGATATAAAATGAAACGTGTATATATATCAACTGGAAATCTAAAGATTTTTTATTAACAAAATTTAATTATTGTATATAATTGTATGTTTCTAGTTTATTATAAAAATCAAAGAAACGAGGTTCTACCTACATACTTTGAAATGCCTACATATTCCTGTTCGTATATAATTAAACTGATGAAATTATATCAAAATTGTATGTCAACGATCAATACAAATTTATATACATAAAATTGGGCCATTTTTTAAAATTGATTTATTTTTGAATTAAGACGGTGTACATATGTTTTATGGAAAATATATATATATATAAAAAAAAATGTGAGAGTGTGAACTCCTCCAAAGGGTGGTTTATATATTAATATAAGTTAGCTAGCTCATTATATATTGAACGAAGAACCTCAAAATCAGGAAAAGCTGTTATAATAAAAAATTATATATTTATTTGGAGGTGTCGTTGGATCGGGGAGTACTACTACTGCTCGTATTATTTTTAAAATTTTATTATGTTGTTTAAAATTGAAAGGTTAATTAGTTTCTATACAATTTTCAAATTTACAAAATTTGGGGTAATTGCTAATTTAGTTAGTAAGATTTTTTTTTTTTTTTTGGCTAATCGTACTGCCAGAAACAAAAATAACAAGTTAAACATTAAGACACACAACCTCAGGCAATCCTCTAACCATTTACACATGCACTTCATTGCTTTTGACCACGTTAAACAGCGCGTGATTTAAATTCATCCCTTTTAAGGAAAAAATTCACAACAATCTTGAATCAAACTCAACAACAAGCTTTCCTGAAACCAGACTGTCATGCTAAGTTAAGACCTTCAAAATCTCCCCACAACTCAATCTCAATCACACTCCCCAACTCTCTGTTAAGCTGATTGTCTGGATCCCTTATTATCCTGATCAGGCTTGTTGACAGTAAAAAATGGGTTCAATAGTCAACGAGGGTCAACTGAGCCACGTAAGATGGTTTTGTGGTTCGTTGAGCTGGTTGTATGAAGCTGGTAGTACTGTTCCTACAGAGAAAGTTCTCGCAGAACTAAAGGGATTCTCGAAGAGAGCCTTGAGGGTATGCTATCTGTCAAAGAAAAGAAAGATCGGTGAGGGTTGCCGAACTTTAACCGGCGATTCACCTCCGACGATCAAGTCAGTGATTTATTTTCGGGAAGAAAATAATAGATTAAATGCTCTTTTGAGTTGGTGAGAGTATTCAATAGCTTACCTACACTCCTTCCTTCATCATGATACTTATACCCACTTCTTTCCCTACCCCTTTTGGGAAGTTTTGGTCCCTTTCCAGAGACGTCAGATGTTTATTTCCTTAAATATGTCAATCCCCAACTTTTTGGGGACCTCGCCTAAAATGGGACAGGACGTAGCAGACGTACAGTAACCTACGTTGTTATGTTTTTACTTCACCTGGTATTTAAGTTGATAGGTTTCAGGTTTTTACTGAATCAGTCGTAGGTGTCAGACTGTGCAGTGAGGATGTGTTGGTGTGAAGGAGTTCTCGTCGAATCACGGGTCTTCTCGGCTGAAGGAGACGAAATGGTTTTATTATTGAAACATAGTCATTTTAACCTGTAATCCTACGTGGTGGGATTTGGTGAATTTTCACCTATAACAAGGTTAAATTTAATGTTAATGACATTCGGTGCAATGATACACAAGATTTGTTTTATCTTCATTAAAACAAAAACAAAATGTACGAGTTAGTAGCCCAGTTATTATTAACCATATTATTAAGTGAATTAATTAATTTTGAAAGTAATTTGTCTCCTTTTTGAAAAAAAATAAAAGTAATTGTGCCTATTTAATTAAAAATAAAATCAATTTTGCCTTTAAGAGTAATGGATAGAAAAATTCTCTAAGCACATAACTAAAGATTAAGTTAATATTTTATTTTTATTAATTATATCTTATATAAACACTACCAACCAAAGAAACTAATTGGACTCTCAATTAATTAGTTGAGCTTCCAACTTTAGTTCACATATATATACATATAAGTAGATATAAGGATAATACAATTAATGAGTCAATGGCCTATATATTTGCTCCAACTGGCTACAGCTATATATATATATATATATATATATATATATAAAAGCACTTTTATTTATTAGTCTTAATTAAAACTCTTAAATTCTTCTCATTCTTATTAATAATATATAATCTGCGACCAATCCTGATCAAAACACAAAACCAAACTATATATATATATATCCGCTTAAAACTTGCTAATCAGCACAACTTTTGGCCAACTCCAATTGTTATTTATAATTCTAGTTCAATTATTATTATTATTATTATTTTGCATTTTTCAAGTAAATAAGCAAGTTGGTTTTTATCATATTTAGTTGCACCAACCAGAAAAAAGTAATTTTGTCAACGAGCTCTTCCAGGGAACAAAAAGCTAAAAAAACCAGCACACGAGGGACGAGGCAGTCTGGGTTAGTTCCCTGTTAGGCAGATTAGAAACCAACCCGGTTTATTAATTTCCAACTTATTTGATTTTATTCACATACAAATCCTGCTTTGAAGCTAATACAAATTATACGATGTTGTTTATTACTTATAATTTTGTACATGTTTAATGGATAATCACACCCAAATCCCAAATTATGTGTACTAATACAATGTCCTGACACAAAATCCTGAAACTTAATATCCTCTAAGTGTCATTATATGACCATGTTTAATTAGCTATACCAAGAAGCTGTCAAGCGATCTCCATGTTCCCGCAACAAATCTCCCAACATTTTTTTTTTTTTTTGGGTGCAGCGTGCAAAAACTAGCCTTCTCGCTCCAAGACACACCCACGTTTCGACACGTTGACCGAAGACAAAGATCGAAGAAGACAAAACTAACCTGAACAGTTTGATGATCTTCCACGTGTCGCCCTCCTAAAGGCTGGCTGGTCTCTAATACGCCGAAAGTTGGCGAAGTAAAACTTGATGAGAAATTTAATTTTACATGTTCATTTTTGTGTCTACTAAACAAGCTGCTGTGTGTACTGTCATGTGCCAGCTAAGTGATTGATTTTTAGTATATAATCACTATAATTAGCAAATATTGTCGGCCTTAATCCCAAGTTTAATTAATTAATTAATAAATTAAAGGGTTTTTTTTTTGTGTGGATCAAAAGGACATTAGTACAAACAAACCACCAACAAAAAAGTTTTCTGTTGTTACTAAATTACAAACAACACACGTCGTCTTTGCATCAACCATCACAGATGAAAAGTAATTAATTAACAATTATTATTATTATGATCATGCTTTGTCATTAAACTTTAATCTTCTAATCCTTTTCCGTTGTTCGTCAAAATAAAAATAAATAAAAAAAATCCAGTGGCGGCAAATCCATCGAGAGATTGATGCTCCTCCAGTCCTGACCTTGAACTGTCACTTTCTTTCTTTTCAAGTGAAGAAAAAAGCTGTATCAAATCTAATCAAATCTCGAAATGGGCAGTGTGATCTACGGTCATGATAGTGTTGGATGTTACTTGGATTTTTGGTGTGAGTGAAACACACAGGAGTTTTTTTTTTTTTTTTTCATAATTTAGACGCCACTAAAACTACGCCGTACTAGACGGAGACGAGAGAGAGCGTGGGTCCGTGCAAGCCCGTGACACAGTTCAGTACAACTAAGCGGCTACGAACCTAGACGCTGCTTTTGTCAAAAGTACTTTCAAGTCCTCCCCCAACTTGTCACTTCTCCAGTATCAGAAAAAAAAATTATTTAAAAAATTAGAAAGAAAAAAAAAAAAACTGGGACCCCTTTTCATGCCTCGCACGACAGATAGGCAGTGCGACGTTGGCAATTGACGTGTAATAAAGGTATTCCTCAAACAGCCGTGTACTGATTGGCGCCACGTAATCACTCGAAGCGCCCTTTATTGACGAGATTGATTTCTTTTTTCTTTTACATGTCCCGAGTGAGAAAAAATTCATTTTCTCCCAATAACTTAAATAAAATTAATTGTTCCGTGTAATTCCGAAATTGACCTTCCCTTAATACAGCAAATATTCTTCAAATCTCTCCCTACAACTTTTGTCCGAAGAAGATAACAAAATAAGGGAAATAATTAAATGCATTATACAATCTAATTGTATAATTGCAAAGTTTTTATGTTGCGAATAAGCATTGAACAATGAAAATAACAATAAATGATGTGATCCTTAAATCATAACAAGTAGGGTACCAATATTGCTAGTGTGACGTTTGGGGGGATGCACCCTTACCCTAACATAACATGCACGTGGACCCAAGAATCCCATTTGGGCCCATCTTGACCATTCAAGGTTTCCTTTAAATGAGACTGAAAAATGAGAATATCGCAGAAATAATTTGAACTGAATTGTATCCAGTATAAATTGAATGAAAAATACACATTGTATCGAAAAAAAATACGTAGAAAATTTGATTGGGCAAGGTGATCGTGAAATAAGGGCACTATAGTGATTAGGAGGGAGCATTTTTGGCTGTTTGTTTTGGCATTTTAAAGAAAAGTGAGAGATGGGGCATCCTCGCACATGGGGCAAGGTCAGATATGAAGAATAAAAAAATGGTTCCTCTTTTTGGGAGAGTTGTTGTTTTTGTTTTACAAGACTCTCTCATCTCAACCACTTGAAGGAGAAAACGAACCTTTTTTTTTTTTTTTCTTCAAACTATGCATGTGGTGAGTTTGCGAAAGAGTTTCGATTTCTATACTTCGTGCGTGCGATGCCTAATAACTCAATAGCATCCGCACACACACGGACAACGAGACACCGTTAGTTTTTTTTTATTTTTCCCTTAGCAGCTACTACAGCTACAACCGGCAACACCTTTTAATAACGTCGAAAAAAATTTCGTTATCCATTTTTTTTTTAATAGATGGTTAACTGGTTCATGCATGTATAGGCTGTTATAGATAACGATAATTGACTGTTAGTTTACAGCACCAAGATTCAAAGATAGAACCATGGTTTTTGATGAAAAAGCTTTGAATTTTTTTTTTTTTATATATAAACTTATTTTATTATAATTATATATATATATATATGTAAAAAAAACTTTATCTGAAACAGAAATTTATATATTTTTTATTTTATTTTTAGTCATGCAATTAACTTTATTACAGTTGTTCTATAGTTAGTATATCAAAACTCGAAACGTCCTACTGCTGGTTCTTAATGAGGTGATATATTTATGTTCTCAAACTTCATTCACGGTAAAAATTTTTAAACTTCACCCCAACATAGGGGTGAGTCATATGTGAGTGAGTGCATGAAGTGTAATGTTCTCCACCAGTGAAATTGTCAGTCTATCCACCAACTATTTTTATTAAAAAATATATATATCAAAACTTGATCAACTAGTTAACTAGTTTAGCTTCTTGTTGCTGTAATATGTAACATTATTTTTTAAATAAGGAAATTATCTTCAACATAAATTTAAGTGCATGAATCAAGATGCAGTCAAAACAATTAAGAAAATAAATTAAAATAAGTATATGTGTATATATATATATAAATAAAAAAAAACAGCATACCAATATTGAACTTTGATGAGAAATCACATGAAATCCAAGTACTTATCACTTAAAATTTTAAAAAAAATAATATATAATAAAATAATAATGTTGCATTAATGTTGTCCAAACCATTAAATTGTTTCACTAATGTACTAAACTACTATAATTTAATTAAATTATCTAATTAATGTAAAATTCTCTATAAGCATGCCTTGATATAATGAGGCAGCAACAGCAGACCCAATTTTGTAATTATCTCAAAAACCAGGGGCAATTCCTCAACCCCCAATCTTTATAAACCAAGTCTCTCCCATTACTCCATTCCCCCAAAATCTCAATCTCTCTCTCTCTCTCTTTATCTAACTATCGTCAATACCAAGAAAACCAAACCAAAGAAGAAAAAACATCACACAAGAAACCAGACAAGAGTTCCCTTCTCCTTTTCTTCTATCGGAAAAAAATGTCAGCCGGGTTCGGAAAATGCAGCAAGATCCGCCACATTGTGAGGCTGAGGCAGTTGCTGCGGCGGTGGCGGAACAAGGCGCGGATGTCGGCCAACCGTATACCATCCGACGTCCCTGCCGGACACGTAGCGGTGTGCGTCGGCAGCAGCTGCAGGAGGTTCGTGGTGCGGGCGACGTACCTGAACCACCCAGTCTTCAAGAAGCTGCTCGTCCAGGCAGAGGAAGAGTACGGCTTCACCAACCAGGGCCCACTTTCGATCCCCTGCGAAGAGTCCGTCTTCGAAGAGACTCTACGGTACATTTCCCGGTGCGAGTCCGGCCACTCGTCCCGGTTCGTCAACCTCGACGATTTCCAGAGGTACTGCCACGTGGGTGTCAAGAAGAATCTTGATTTCTGGACTGAATCTAGACCGTTGCTTCATGGGGTTGCCACCTGCCGGCAGTAATTCTATCCGGTACTAAAAGTACGGGATTTGGTATGTACTTAGAGAAAAAATAAAAGGAATACGGAAAAAAAAAATTACTTCGATTCTGACCCGGGGTTTGGCTCAGCTCGAGTTAGCTCGCTCTGAAGAGTAAAGGGTGGTGAATTGATGAGCAAGTGAACAGTTCATAAAAATCACAGCCACTGAGTTCATGTACGTGATTGACTCGGTTGAGTTGCCCAAATCCAATTTTGGGTTTTTACTAATTCTTGGGGTTGTTTTCTTCTTACTTACCAACTAAAAAACTTAAAAGTTAGTTGGTGGATTTTTATTTTTCTATTTTCTGTTAATTGGGTTATGAGTCACACGAGTTGAGCTGAGTCACGTTGGAAAAATCGCTCTGGAGAAAGAATGCATGGAGATGGCACAATTGGGTGGGTGGTGAGTTATCCGCCGAGTCGTCCCGGGTTCAAATCGGAGTCGGAGCATATAATACGAATTGAGTTGAAGAAGAAGACTTTGAAGAAAGAAAAAAAAAAAGTAATTGTTAATTACTCACTTTTGTAAATTCTGTGATTTATTTATTGATTTTAATGAAAATTCTCTCATGAATCATGATTCCCCATTATATATCCGTAATAGTGACAGTACTGCCTTTTTAAACAATTATTAATTAAAAACTCTTATTATTATTAAAATAAAATTAAATAACTTTTAAATTTATTTATATAAACGTTCTTCTCCTTTCTTAGTTAATTTTTAAATTTTTTATAAAGATTTTTTTAATTTTATATTTGAAGAAATTTTATTTAAATAAATTATTTATAATAAATAATAAAATTAACACCCCTTACAGTTAGTATCGATACAATTAACTTTTAAAATAATATTTTACAAATTCTCAATATAATTAGTTTTTAAAATAATATTTTACAAATTATTTTTAATTTTTATTTTTAATATAATGTAATAAGGTCTTTCAATCATGGTAGCCGTTGTGGGAGTTATAATGGCAGCAACCCACGTGAAAGCAAAAACAAAGTCTACCATTTGCTCTGTTTCACCTGATTCAACTTTGTCTTTTAACCTTAAAATATATTATATTTTATTTTTTGGTTTGGTAAATCTTAGGGTGTGATTGTTGTAGATTGTGCCTGTGAATAGGGTTGTAAAACTGAACAAATTTAATAATTACAAATAATAAATTAAATATTAAAATATTTATTTAACTTGAAAAGATTTTTTTTTTCTATATTTTGTAATAAACTAATGATACTCATTGAGAGAGAATTTAACTAATTAGAGTTTGTATTTTACATCACCTGAAACTATAAAAAAAAAAAATAATATAAAAAACAGATCGATCCAATAATAACACGAATTATCACTTTTAGACTAAGTTTTTTACCTTTTTTTTCTTTTTTTTTTAAATGTAAATTCTCTATTTGGAGTTGGAGGATGGTGTAAATTTAGGTGGAGAGTATGTGTGTATATATATATATATATATGTATATATATTTGCTGGATGTTAATAATTCAGTTGGTGGGGGCAACAACAACTAGAAGGCACGCCAATGGAGGCTAGTCAGTCATGGTGATCTACCAATAATAGCAGCAGACTAAATGATGGATCTTTTGACAATGTTATCAGGAACAGACATTGCAATATTGGGTTTGGTTTTGAGCGAATTGCAATAAGCTACCCTAAGTTTATTTTTAATTACACACTTAATGTCAGTTTACCGTTTATTACACTTAAGTACCTTACAGTTAATTGACTTTATTAATTTTAACGGTTGACCAAATTTTTTGTATAAAATGACTTAAATAAAACAGCTCACAAAAAAGAAAGAAAAAAAAAAAACAGAAGAAGAACAAATTTGGTCCAATCCAATACCATCTCCATCTCCCCCAATTAACTTTCAACTATCCATAATCCACAAAAAAATAATAAATAAAAAACAAAAACAGAAGAAGAAGAAATTTGGTGCCGCCCACCGGGCGACCCCTGGTGGTCTCCGCTGCTTCTGAGTCTTCCTCAATTAATCTACCAAAAAACAATTAAAATCACATCACAACCACAAAAAAAAAAAAAAAAAAAAAATCGAAAATGGTGGAGCAAATCTGTTCCACCTGCAGGTGAAGCAACACTCCATCGCGCAAATGGAACTTCTCTGTCTACGAGATGGAGAAGCTCCATCTGCGATGGAACTAGTTCTAAAGGTTTCGTTTTGTGTTTTTTTATTTATTTTTTATTTCAAAGTAAATGAAGAGATCTGGACATGTTTTTAATTTCCAGATCTCTTCCATCGTTAAAATGTTTTTAATTTTGTTTTCAAATTTATTTTTTAATTTTTTAAAATTAATTTAAAAAATGACATGGTGTGTTTTTATTTGTTAGGTAATTTTTTTAATTTTGTTTAAAAGAAATTTCACACGTAAAAAACTGATTTGCCCCTAAACTGTTAAGTGCATTGTTAAGTTAACGGTAATCAACGTGGTTAAGGGTACTTGAATGTAATAAACTGTAAATTAGTATTATGCATATAATTATGGATAAACTTAAAGTATCTTAGTGAAATTCACTTTTTAATTTTTTTACAAATTTTTAGAGCCTTGCAATTTTCAAAGTGAAATTAATTAGTATTTATAAAATTATCATCCTTGACAGTACTGGATTATGCTCTGCCAATTACAAGTTAAAAAAAAAATTAATTAACTGCTAAGACACTGACCTTTTGACCTTATGTCTCCTGTATCGAGTTGGTCAAAGCCAAAACAAAAAAACAAACCAATCACATTACCACTTGGGTTTTGGTTGGTTTTGGCTT
The DNA here is from genome assembly GCA_003430845.1 of Xanthoceras sorbifolium. Lineage (NCBI taxonomy): Eukaryota > Viridiplantae > Streptophyta > Magnoliopsida > Sapindales > Sapindaceae > Xanthoceras > Xanthoceras sorbifolium. The sequence continues at coordinate 32,417,965 of CM010617.1, forward strand.
CTCGTCCAAGTAAAAATAGCACACAAAAACAATTAAAAATGGTTTTATTGTAAATGTAAAAAAAAAAAAATTGTAACGTGTGTTAGTTTCCAATCTTTGAAGGAAACCCCAATCTCACAGTGGATTCATAGACTCAGTGGAGGTTGCATGTGGAGGTATGCAGACGAAGATGATGATGATCAGTTTATGGCTGAAAACGTCTAGTATTGAATATTGATCCGCCGCATATACAGAGCACAATCTTGGTTGAAAACGACAGGCAAATTCTGCACAATAAAAATGAAGAAAAAAAATGTGTAAATTTTGACTTCAAATGTGGATCCACTGCACACTGAGAAAATGGGTGTGAGGGTGTCTCAATCAAAATGGTCTAATTTATCAAAGGTTCTTTATTTTTAATTATTTTTTAGTTTTAGGTGTAGTCTTATTACCATAGAAGACCTAGCTAGAGAAAGTGACGGTTGAGAAGTCTTACTTGAACTAGTTAGAACCAGAAGAAGTGGAGTGACTGGTCGCTTTAGATCGAAGCGTTTACAATTACCGATTATGAAAAATCATGATAATGGGAGTCAATTTTTTATGCATGAAAACAAAATAAAAAGGAAGGTTGATATTATTTTCATGGCTTTTTTTTAGGTGGTAGTGGACTGGACGGTTTCGAATCAAAGTTTCCAACATTGGTGTCAAAATCATAATGGGATCAGATTAGGCTTAGATTCGCTATCGTATCGACTTATTTCTTGAAAAAAAAAAAAAAAAAAAGTTGGACGGTTTGATATGGTGGATTATTCATTCATGGCTGGCTTTTGGTTCTGTCACTGACAAGCTTGTATAGTGCACATATATATATATATATATAGGTTGGTCACTCGGTCTTTGTTTGGTCCACTAAAAAAAATCACATAGGGGTTGTTTTATTGGTAGATTGTGGAAACATGAAATATGTTTTTAATTTTCACTCACAGTCGGTCAGTCTCTAGACATTGACCTAACATTGCCTTCCTTTTTTTTTTAAATTTCAACGCAACACCCCCCCAGATATTGTAATGATGGTGAAGTTGATAAAAATATTGATCTTGGCACTGCTCTCTGGGCCATTTGGCTTCACATCATCATCATTATCAGCCCAATTCAAATGTCAAAAATGGTGCTGCTCTCCAATCAATCATCTCTTATGGGAATATAAGCTTTAGAACATTTGAGAAAAGCTTCAATACGTCTTAATTTATACATCTAATTTACTTATATTGTGATGCTAATATATTATATGTATTACACTAATAAATCAAATATGCTGTTTTTATATAATGATATATATGTCTATTACACTAATAAATCAATTAGAAACTAACAAGTGAAGGTATCTCAACCACTAAATACATTTGAGTGATGATAATACTGAAGGCTGGATTCGGTGGACATGTTGTTGTTGCCCGACGAGAAAAGCTTCAGCATGCCTGGGTGTGTACGTGCCCAATCCACTTATATTATGACCCAGTGACATGCATCTCTCATTTGATTAGTTATTCATAACACGTTATATGATTTGAATATTTGTATACTCTAAGGCCCCGTTTGGTATACGGGACTGGATTGGATTATTTTATGGGATTGGATTGGACTGGGATTGGATTGGATTGGATTGGATTAACTATAATACTATCTATTGTTTGGTGTAACATGGGATAGGACTAAAATAGTCCAATCTATTATTTGGTGTAATATGGGATATGACTAAAATAATCCAACACTATTTTGGAATGATTAGGAATTAAACTAAAAATAATGTTATAAAATATTTATTATATAGTGATAATTTAATAATTTAACATATAATTAATATATTAAAATAAAAATATATAAATTATAATTAAATAAAATTAAAAAAATAATTGAATAAAAAATATAAATTTAATTTTTTTGAATAAAATAATATAAAAAATTAGTTTAAATATATTAATCTATTGTAAATTCAGTTTTAAAAAAGAAAAAATCTCTTATTCAATAGCTTTTACTCTCTCTGTTTCTTTGAATAACTTTTCACTGGTGTTTTCATTTTTGTTTTTCAAACCACTTGGAGCTGCTCTTAGATCATTAACAAATGGAGATTTTGTTTTTCCTCTTTGTTTAAGCAGAAATTTTTCCGGTTGATCCTAGACGGAATACTTCTCCGATTTTATCACTCTTTTTTTCAGATTTTACTTTATAACCTTCCATTGATGAGACTGAGAAATTGACAAAATTCTTAAGTCAAGAGCACAAACGCAGCACAAGTTCTTAAGACACAAAAGAAAATGGAGATGTGAAGAAAATTGGTAGGATGATGAAAGAGGAGTGGAGGTGAGGTAGGTGATGAAGAAAGTGGGCAATAAATATGTGGGCCATGTTGTCTTTTTATTTTTTTGAAAAAAACAGTCAAGCTTTTCTAGTGCTGGGACTAATAGCGGTGGGGGGGAGCATGGGTTTGTATAGTCCGGTGGTGGGGGGACTAAATTTGCCATCAGTATTGTTAATCCTGTATCAAGTGTGTCTCCAAACATGGGATTAGGACAAAAATAGTCCAATCCTGTCCTAATCCCTTGTGCCAAACGTGGCCTAAGCTCACTACTAGCACCCACTATTGATGTTAGAAAATTTATGTTCAAGAGTCCAGGGCCCAAAATGAACGAAACCAAACTCCACTAACCCAAAATTGGGCTCACAATGGGCTTTCTTGGGCCTTGGACCCGCCGTCATAGTTTACAAATAAGCAAACGATATTCTTTTCCAATGAAGGTTTGATCACGAACCACTAAAAAAAAATGAACAAAACAAAAGACAAAGCATTAATTCTGATCTCCAAATTTATTTATTTAATTATTAATTTTTTTTTTTTTTTACAATGTTGAGTAATGATGCTCTCATTATTGTTAACGAATCTTACAAGAGTGAGTAAGTGATTGAAACCAGACCAAAACGATACGGACGACAGTATTGATCACACTGCCGGTGGTTGGATAGAGACAAAGAAGTACTGTTTTTTTTTTTTTTGGTCATGGAAGATTTCAATTTTCTAGATAAAAAACTCTTGATTGGAACTATTTTGTAAACCATGGTTGAGAAACTAAAGAACCTGTGACCAAACAGCCCCAAGTGCGGTAATTGAGAGACATTTCTAAGTGGGGAGACACGTGAAACCAACATACAAAGACGTGCTTGAGTCCAAGAATTTTGATGTTTAATGCAGTTTTTGCAGAGCAGGGCATGCATTTACATATGAGAAGAAGTCCACTAACTTTGATGTAAAAATTTGTAAAAATATCCACTCACACTAACAAACAAATCACAAGGTTGCAATAACGAATGGGACGAGTTGAGATTCTGCTTCCACAAGTTTAGAAATTTTAACACGGACCACTCTTTTTCTCTTTTGCCTTTTGCCTCTCTCTCTCACTCTCTCTCTTTATTCGGATAAAAAATCTGTCAGGATTCGCAGAAGATCATGCACTACTAGCACTGTTTAGATAGGTGGTCTCCTAATACTCGGGTTTTATGAATACAGTGAGATTTGAACTTCAATTATAATTCGTGTTGTCAAATGAACCATGTTTAGCCAGTAATGAGGGTTAACTCCGCGTCCAAGCCCTGTAGTTGGGTGGATCGGAGTTGACTATTAAGTGACGAGAGTTCAACATGCTTGAGAATAGGGGCGGGTTAAAGAATGAACAAAAATTTAAGCTAAAGCATATGTAGTCAAGCCGCTTTGGACTGGGCTCATTGGAAAGGTCAGGCTAATCGGAAAAGTTTTGGCCCGGCCCGTACTTGACCGTCAAGCTTGATTGATCCTTAAAATTACAATTCGCGCTCCACTCGAATCCATTTGATACCCATAATCACAAATATGGAGAGAGAGAGATACAAAATCATTCGAATGTGCCTCTTTAATTATTTTTTGTATATTTTATTTATCAATAACTTTTGTTTAAGAGTAATGTATAATATGGTTAGTATCTATTGAATTGTTAAATAACGACCGTTGATAGAAAAAAAAATCATTTATTTTTAGCCATTTTACCTTAAAAACCTAGTCTTTTTAATTAAAAACATGAATCTCAATGTACCGTTATCTAGATTAGAATTTGCGTACGAGAGGTTGGCATTTGCTAGAGGCTAGCGCGTTCTAACTCAAAACAAATTAATTTCGAACTTCTTATGCAAACAATAATACGATTAGGGCTCTTCTTAAGCATACAAAAGGAGGATGTTTAATACGTGTTGTGTTGTGTCCTCACCAACCAAATCAACAGCTAGTTATGTTTAGAGATAATAAGAAAAAAAGTGTAATCTTTTTCAACATTTTGCATGATGATTATTATTGGTTTGCTTTATTTTTATTTTTATTTCGTGTATGCTTTTGGTATCATAAAAAAGACAGATTAGTTTCGATGAATTTAGTAAAAAAAGTTAAAGAAAAAGTTATTAGTGAGTAGATTATCACTTTTTTCATCATGAGTAAAACCTATTAGTGACAACAATAAAATTAAAGAGAGTGCTTTCAATCTCGTACATCCACTTGTAGTAGAGTGGTGAGTTTAACTTCCTTTTATCTCAGTGGTAAGGGGTTCAATTCTCACCATACATATACTATAACTCTCGATAATCATAAAGGAGAATATAACTCTGAGGAATAAACTACTGAACTAATCTCGTATTATTGTGACTATGCTTTGTTAATCTGTGTTTTTCACAACATTTATTTGCTTTATAATCCAAATCAATCGAATTATAGAATAAAATCCACCGCATTAAGAATGATGAATTTTTTCAATTTTTTCTCGATTGGGGCCCATCCTGCCATTGTCGTATTACACTAATCTTTCAATAAAGCAATTAACACTATTCAGAAGAAGAAAAAAATTCCAAATCAGAGACAAATTTCTGTTGGGAAAATGAATGTGATTTGAAGCTCAACTTTATTAAAAAAAAAAAAAGTATAATTAATTTGCATAAATTCTTAATAATGTGAGTGAGACCACCATCATAATTTGCATTGATTTTTCTACTGCTTTTTAGGTCACGTTTACTAATACTAAATTAAAAAAAGGAAATGAACAGTATTTACTAAAAATTATTGAATTTTTCTTTTTACGCAAATTCCACACACTAATTAAGTTGATGTTACAAGAAGTCGTTTATTTTTCTATCTCGAAACTGAATAAACTTTAGATTTTTTTTTAAATTGAATAAAAATTGAAACTTAGAGCATGAATAACATATTTATTTTTTTCCTTTTAATAAATAGATAAATAAAACAAAAACATCTTAATGAAGGAAAAATTAAAAAGATAAGAATGACAGTTACGAAATAAAAATATTTTAATTATGATTAATTGATTTGGTGTTAAGGGAAAAATGTTGTAACAATTTAAGAGACTAAATTATAATTTTATTGACTTATATGATAACATAAAAATTGTTACCGCTACTTATAAGAAGTCGGAATTTTTAATTTTTTATTTGAATTTTTTTAAAAAAAAACATAAATAACTTAATGCTTTTAATTCACACTCATTAAATGTTAAGTTATTCTCAATAGAACTTGATTTCCTTCTATTTTCATTCTCGATTAATACTTCTATAAACTTATTGAATCAGTAACGGAATATCTAGTCACAACTATATGCGTTTATCAAGTTTCTTTCACAAAGTTGAAGAATCCCCTTTTATGTTTATGGTAGCATGTCAAGTTTTCATTCAAATAAATTTATATAAATTTTAACTCCAAACAAACACTAATTCCTAGTGCAAGAAACAGCAAGTGATATCAAAACAAACTTGATTTGGAAAATGAAAATATTCCTAACATTCCATGAAAAATAGGTATTATTGTTTGTCCTCCTCACACCTTCATTAAAAAGTTAACAATTGGCCTTTTTAAGCCCCCCAATAATCAAATCCAACTGCGAACTAGGGTCCATCTCTCATCGAATTCGGTTCTATGTCAGATCAAAGCCCTAGATTGGTTGATCATACCCTCTCATGAGCCCATACCCTCTTGTGGTAAAATTTGAAACCGCGATTCTCTTCTGATCTAAAACTAACCGCTATAAAAATTAAAATAGTTTCTTATAGGTAATAATAATCGTTAATGTATGATTGAGTTTTGTTTTTTAAAAATAAATTATCAATCGCAAGTGTCAATATAAATAATCCTCCAATCTGTATAACAGTGACATATAGTATCTATCGAATTTAACAATAACGTGACATGATAATTGAACTATTATTGGTCGCTACCGACCTTGCAAATTGGAGATCAAATATTACATATATCAAGTCAAAAATGTATGCGAGTAGACACGTAACCATTTACACTTGGCAAACATTTGGTTGTCTCAGAAGTCGAGATAACACGAATACATATGAAAAGAGGATTGGCAAAGTGAAAGATAAGAGAGTTCTTTAATAAAAAAATATACTTAATTGAGAGCAATTCTGAATTAATTAATAACCAAGTACTTACTAAAACATTGAATGGTGGTAACAGACACTCCGTTAGCACTACTTAACGAGTTTGTTAATTCTTATTTAAGCAATCAAAATCTTAATTCCGAATTCGAAGGACTTCTAATCACCTCCAAGCTTATAGTTATTACAAAGGTGCTTACTATCTAGGGGTATTTCATATAAGATCATTAACAGCAAGTATATTTTTATTCTGAGTAGGAGTTTAGATCAAGAGACAATTAGGACACTTGATAGCATTTTTATTATTAAAAATAATAATAATAATAATAAGTTTCTTGGAAATAAAAGAAAACTGACAATGCTTTTTACATTTTAGAAAAACACTTTGGTTTTTCATTGGATTCATTCAATGCCTATTACCAACAAATGCCAACTGATCACACAACTAATAAATTATGCTGCCACTAACTTTTGACATTATATGGAAATGTCATGATTCATTTCAGCTTTTTTTACCTTTACAAAGTCCTGAAATTCCTTTTTAAAGTACTAATTGTTTTTAACAAATAACACTGAAATTTATATTATATTTGTTAAATTTATAAAAATTTATACTGATATATTTTAATATTAAATTTGACCGTTAAAAGATAAAATTAAATATTAAAAAAAATAAAAGATCCATGGTTGATCTACTATAGATCCACTATCTATCGTTGATTAAAAGATATCCGAGTTTAACATCAGAAAAATTTAATATAAATTTCTACAAACTTTAATTTTGAATATAATTTAACAAATTTCAGATAGATTCAGTATTATGATTCAGTATTATATTATAATTAACAACTAAACTAACTTATAATTAATCACAAATACCCAAGTTAAGCCCAAAAAAAATAGAGAACAAGCAAAGAAAAATGATCATGATCACCATCGGAGGATGCCAAAAAAAAAAAAAAAAGGAAAAAAGTGCAGGTGACTTGGAGTCTTGGAGAAGTACCAAACCTCCCCAAAAGCCAAGGGACCTCAAAAACCGAATCCAAAGACAAAAAAAATATATATATATATATATATAATTTTTTTTTTTTTTTACTTTGGCATTAAAAAAAAAGGGTATGGATAGGTGGGCATAAGTAAAGGTAAGTAGTGTAAGAGAGTGGGTGTGGGTCCTCATAAAAATGGTATAATTTTTTGGTTGTAAATTTTTTTTTTTTTTATTCCCATTTCAATGAAAATTCTTCCTTGCAAACAAAGCAAAGGTTGAAAATTCCCAACACAAAAAGAAAGTGTATGATTGCCAAAATGAGGCTCCATGTTAGCAATCATTTTCATCTACCACTACCCTTATTTTTCGGATATGGGTATTTTTATTTTTATTTTTATTTTTTTAAAAAAAATTTGAAGGAATTTGGATATGGGTATTGGGTGGCCTTACCCTAATTATTATTATATTATTATTATTATTATATATATATATATATATATATTATTTGTACTTGGAAATCTTACATTTAGGGCTTCTAGTTTTAGGGGTTTGTCTTTCTCAATGCACTTTCTATATATGTCACTATGACTATGTAATTCATCATTCTAAAAATGAAATGAATATGTTTTTTTTTTTTTCAAATAAAATAATTGTAGATGGTATTGCAACTTGTATTAGTACATGTTTTAAAGTTCCCAACAATGGTGTTAGGGTTTGATCAGAACCCATATTCAATATATTGTGATTATCAAAATTTAGATAATTAGAGCATTAAAAATTTACTGATTATAGTAACTTTTATAATAAACAAAAAACACATTAAATATTATTACCTTACCTGAGATCAATAATATATTAGAAAATACTTATGATATTGTCAGTAAATACTTTTAAAATATATATACTGAATGACAATAGTTTTTATTCAGTCTGATAAGATTATATATTTCAATCACTACTAAAAAGAAAATTAAAATTTTTCAACTCTACGTACACTTGTCATATTTTTAAAGTCTATAAATACTCTTTTCTTATAGTAAGAGTCGTAAATTTCATATCATACTTCTAATAATTATATCATTGTATTCTAATAAACCCCTAACTCCATCAATATTAAATAAAAAGAATATAAAAAAAAAAAAAAAGTTGGGACGCCAAAAGTTACACGCCCTTACACATGACATGTAACAACACAAATGAACATGTTCATTGAGTGAGCGCATGTGCATCACTTTGGCTTCTTTACACGTTTTTTTAGTACAATATATATTTAATATATGTTATTTTTACATGTATATTAATATACAATGTATCGCATTGCATTGCATATTTATTAATACATAGATATTTATGCAATAATCTTGTTTTAACAATTAATTGTAAGAGTTTAAAAAAATTATATGGGGTCTTTTTTTTATTTTTATTTTTTTTTTGTCTAAAATTGTTATTTTATAACAAAAACATTGCTAGTTTGATAATTCACACTTAAATGAATATACCACTATATCTAACTCATCTTGTCGGGAAAAAAGAAAATCCAACAAATTGATCAAAGGGAATTTTTTTTCCTTTAATGTTGATTTTGTTGAGAATAATTACTATAAATTTATTTAAAAAAATGTGGATGACCAAAATTCTGTGAAAATTATCATAAATATATAAAAAAAAGTATTTTGTATATTTTTCAAATTAGATAAAAGGTGAATCTACAATTACAAAAAAAAAGGTTATATACTCATAATTTTTACATGTCAATACAAATTATTCTTATGAGAAATTACTAATTAAAAATTTTAAAAAAAGTTATATATTCGTAATTTTTACATACCAATACAAACTATTCTTATAAGAAATTACTAATTAAAATAAAAGAATTAGAAAAAATAGTTGAGAAACAAATAAAACACATATCGATCCTCTTTATACCTATATAAATAAAATTATAAATTAGAATCGTATTTATTTTTTAAAAAATTCTAACTTTTATAAAATTTTCAATTAAAAACCGTACATTTTTTCCATTCCCCTAGAAAAAATAACAAAAATATAATATTTACGAAAATTTTAGAATATTTATAAAAACGTATTGAAATTCCGTACCTGAACGTTTTTCATACCGATGCAGAGCCACAAATAGGCCATCACTTGCAGTTGCAAACAGGTATCGAATCTTCAAAAACACACTTAAAATAATAGGATATGGTATCGTTCTAGCTGGCAATGGCAATGGCAATGGAATTTTTCTCTTTACACTAATTCCCACTAAGGAAGGAACCAACCATTTTCTGATTTTCTCTTTTTCTATAAATTCGGATTTGTATTTTTTATTTATATTTTTATTTATTATAATAAACAAATTGACACGTAACCTTTTATTCTGCTGATGACAGCTATTGCTATTAATTAATCTTCATTAAACTAATTAAAATAACTTCCAAAGATAAAGACAGTCAATTCAATTGCGTAAACTTTAGTTTTTGATTGTTTTGATTTTTTATTTTTTAAATAATAGTTCAAATTGGTCTGTCTCAATCTGATTTAACATTGATTCCTTAATTACTGTTGTTAATTATTTTATTTTAATTGTCAATGCTTCTAATGATGTAATTTCATGAAGGGTTTTTATTTTTATTATTATTTAAGTTTGATGATTATTGTAAAACGACAATCTGAAATAAGTTAATGTTGTGATAATGAAAGGTGATAAGTATTAAAAATCATGATTAGAAATTAATAAATTTAATTAATTAAATTAATTAATTGGGTTTTTTTTTTTTTAAGAAAATGACACGGAGCCTAATGTAGGGCAGTGAGTCAGATTAGTCAAATAAAGATTGATGATTGAAAGTTTTATTTTATGAGAAAAAAAAAAGATTGTAAATACTTGTCACATAACTATGTTGATTTGTGGATTTATTATAGTTTATAGTTTTTTTTTTTTTCTATTCAAGTTGTTAGCATGTTTATTTCAAGTTGAAAACTTTTGATGCTCCTCAATCCAATTGTTTGCTTGTTTTTATTTTTATGTAGTCACTTGAAGTGTACAAAAGCCAAAAAAAAAAAAAAAAAAAAAACTATAGGCAAGTGCTAATTCTTGTTTAAAATATAGACAATGGACATTTTTAATTTACATTTAGGGTCCAACTCATTGATATTTTTTTTTATTTTATATCTCGAATCAAACTCATATCAATTTACCTGATTTCAGAATTCATTAGTTATGTTACGAAATATATACAAACTCAAATTATAATATATTACACACACAAATGAAAACATAAATATTAATAAAAAAAATACGAGATTTTTACGTATCAATATGATAACTACATATATAGAATATACTAACACTTAATTTCACTTTTAAATAATATTTAAAAAAATAATGGCTTGAATGTGAAAGGTAATAATACTGATTCGAACTTCACGATTACATCCTTTAAATTTTGTTTTGGATTTTACAAATTCCATATTTTAATTAAAGACTTGCCAATATAGACCAATTGATTAAGTAATCCGATTATGGGTATAATAAAAAAATTAATAAGAAAAACCCTTTATTCTAGACAAGCTTAAGAGTAAGCTAATCATGTTTTGTTCATTTAGGTTGAGGACAATTTAACACCAATTCCTATGTTTGATAAGATTACCACTCACTTAGGAACACATGAGAAAAATAACTCAAACACGCATGTTACAATTAAGGTCACGGGTTTATAAACTCAACCAACAATTACAAAAATACCCCCAAGTAATTATGGAAACCACTCTATTCATAACCAAACCATAACGTTAAAGTTCCAATAATACTCGTGTTAAAATATATTTAAATATCGTAATTTGATTAATAAAAATATAAACTATTATATATTATATGATTTTGAGTAGTGTATGTATAATGTATACACACTTTGGATGCTCATTGACATGGACATATTATTGACACACTGTCGCTGTAAAACAATAGCAAATGTACTTGCGATGTCTAAACTTGTGAAGTAAATTGTCTTTTTGACTTTTTATTTATTTTTATTTTATTTTTAGGAAGCAATGAGCTTTCACTGTCTATTATTATAATAATTAATATTGTTTATGGGGGATTTGTGGTGATTGGGCAGGTAAGCGTTACGCTTTCTTCTTCTCTTCTCTCTGCCGACGCTGTCATCTTCGGTAAAATTTAGGCCTGGGCCTGACTGCCTGACCGAGAAGCATCAGCATCTCACGGTTTTTAATGAAACGTGGTCGCTTTCTTTCGACACGTGTAAATCCTAAACAAATTGTTATTACACGTGGTCCCCGCATGATCAATACCTACACAGGTACGTGTGGGCTGTGGGGACCACCTGTCTTTTTTTTTCTTCTCCATTTTAATCTTTTTAATTCTTTTTTTAACTGTCCCTTGGATGCCTCGCTCTCTCTGTGTAATCACTGAGTCACTCTTCTTCTACTCCATCCACTATTAAGGGTAGGTCTGGGCCCTTTTTATGGACCTAGTGGCTAGTGCCCTTATCTTCGACGCGCTTTTATGTTTGTGTTTCTGTGTCTATCAGTGGGGTCCATCTCGCTTTGTTTTGGGCGTCACTCACACCCATCATACCATTTTTGTCTCTCTTTGTTATTTTTTTTCCAATGAACATATAATTATTTCATTTTATTTATTACATACAAATATACAATATAATAACCAATTTATTTTACTCAGTCTAGTATAATTTTAGTGGTAAGAGTATTTATTTAAACTAATAATATTTTAGATACGAATTGATACAATAGTAAATAGTTACCACCGCATATGTACACTAAAGAAAAAAAAAATCATTCACTCTTTAATTGACACGTCTACGTGATTTATTATATAAATTTCAATTCACTTGCTATCTAATCTAATTTATTAGTCAATAATGACTCTAATTTTAATTATCTTTTTTTAACAAAACCGGGTAACAACAAAGTTAGGTTTTACCCCTTCAAACAAAAACAAAGTTAGGTTTAACATATAAAATTATCCCAAGGTAGTAGATAACTTATTGGAAGAGTTCCATGAAATGTCTATTTAATTATACAAAAATAATTATAATAATAATATTAAAGAAAAAGAGAGAGAGAGAGAGAGAAGGAGATTGGGTTAGGGTTTGGGTTTGGGTTTGGGTTTGTGCTGGTGCAATGGGACCTCAACACATGCTGGCTGTGTGGTTGACTTGTCAAATCATGCTGATCTGTCGTTTTGTTATTGGCTTCATACTAGCTGAATTGTACAGAGATTCTAAATATTCATATTATCATATTTGCAAATGGTCAAGAATCAATAGTGTAAAAGCAGATCGCAGCCATCCAAAAGTTTAATAAAAAAACAAAAAAATTAAAAATAGAAACCGAAGTAGGTTGTAATGTGGAATGTAACCACGACGGTGCGGCAGGCACAGATGCTGTTTATAGACAGAAAACCATGAGGTCAGATCGAGTGATGAACCGTGCAGAACAGGTTTGACTTCAAGAACAACCTAGGAAATTTGACAGTAGTAGTGTTGGATCTCATCTCATCTCATCAAACAAATATAATAGTTTTCATGCCCCACCACTATTCATTTACACAACTAAATTTCCGTCAGTACTCAGTAGATAAAAATATCAGAGTTTTAAATATTTTAATATTAGTAAAAATATAAAAAAAAATATTTATTTTATTATACAATTATATGATTTTTTAAATTTTTTTTAAATATTATAAAAAAATAAAAAGAAAAAGAAAATAGATCTATTTGTGACCTCCCTGCAGACTCATTTTGGTGTCCGTTACAGATTGTTTGGTTATTGATGGAAAAATCTACCTCGAAAGGATTGGGGCCGTAGAAAAAGACCTTAACTTGTACAAAACGACGACGGAGATGCTTTTCCTTCTTAGATACTCGCAATCTAACAGAAATCTGAAAGCATACAAAAGTCAGACCGAAGCTAATTAACAAAACTCCAAAATATTTTACTCTGTAATTCCTATCACTCAAATTTTCTTTTTATCTCTCATTTTTTGGCTTGAATTTTACCTCACAATCTCCCATTTTCCAAATAATAATAATAAAAATAATAAAGCAAATATGATAACTAATTAATTAAAATTGGTAGATGAGGACCACATATTTAATTCAACCATACAAATATTATTTCTTATTATTGCCATTTTTTGATAGATATTTTAATTTTTCATCATGAAAACTTTATCGATCCCAGTTTAATTATCTTCTATAAAATTTATGAATTTTATTAATCGTTTTCTCTCTTTATTTTATTAATTCACCTGAATCAATACAGCATTAATTGGAGGAAGGAAAAAAATGTCTATAAAATGTGTGCAGTAATTGACTTGTAACCAACAAGAACATAAAACATAGGACATAAAAATAATCAAGGAGGGTTTTGCTTCTAATTAAAGTCGCAATTGGAGTCCAAATTGAATATCTATCATCCACCATGCCAACAACCACTACTTATAGTCTTTTGTAATATTCAATTAATTTTTATTGTTTCGTGTTGATCAATGCTTGTTATGATGTAGTCTAGGTATCGATTAAAGTGAAAAAAAAAAAACAAGGCCCAAATTTTCTCAAGTTATCCATATTTTATGCGTTGGATTATTTTTTTAATTATTATAATTAATTAATTAATATTAATTTTGTTATGGAATTGTCGCAAAGCCATCAATGGCATTTATACGTACACTGATGTGTAAAAACTATCCACGTACGGTTACCATACAAATTCCTTTGTTTTTTCCAAATTTTACTATTTTCATGTTTGGGTCCACGGATTGGTCTATCCTAACATTAGAATAGAGGTGAAGATAGAGACGAAGATAAGACATAGACAGTCAAGCAGTCGATAATCAAACTCGATCAATCAGAAACCAACAACACGATTCTCGGATTGGGGCCCAGATCTAGACATTTCTCACGATGATTCCAAGAACGTAAAAAACTTTAAAGGTGGTGTGATGAACGGCGAGAAATTCGACGGTTCATGAAAAGCCTGTTGTAGTGTCGGCACATGGGATCATTTACCCAGAGAGAGAGAGAGCTCATGAGCTGTACTGAGTAGTGACGGTGGTCCAAAGTCGTAACCCTCAAAACATAACAGAAGTTTCCAAATATCGAATACAGCTCAGCTGTGCGTCTCGCACAAGCAGGGGTGTTTGTTGTACTCGTACGACATTTCACTCTTTTTCCAGGGGGCAAATCGGTCAAATCTCATGATCCATCATGTGTAAATCTGATTATTACAACATTTAGATTTTTTTTTTCTTTTATATTAAACAAAATATAAAATGAAAAGAATAAATATCCAGCAAAATAATAATAATTTAAAAAGGTGATGGTTTTGGAGCTTTTTGTGCAAACGTCTTGCCTTTTAAGTGACACACATTAGTCTTCGATTATATCAAAATATTTTTCACAACCGCCACCACCACCATCCCATCCTCCTCCCATCACCACCAGTCACCACCATCGCAACCACGTCATTATCTCTCCGTAATCAACCAACTCTCCACAACAAAAGTCAGCAACTGTTTCTTTACCGGAGCTAGCTTTTTAGATCTTTTATTGTTCCAATCTTGAAGAAGAACTTGGTTGGTCTTTGTCTCTCTGTCCATTTCCGTACATTTTTATATATATAAAAAAAAAATCTTGTGTTTTTCAAGCTACATTATTCCTGGTAGGTCTACTATTGCCATTAATAATCTCCAAATTTATTGTTTTTGTTAATTGTTGGGTGAGAGTTAGGCTGCTTCGTTTTTTTTTTTTTTTTTCATTTCGTTTTCGTTCTCTGTCATGTTGTTTTGTGAAAACAGTCTCCGCTGTTATATACTTATATACATATACATGTGTATGTATATATTTTAACACGGCTTTGCTTTTGTCATGCTTTCGAGTGCTTTGTTTTGTTATCTGTTTTTGTCGGTGTGGTTTCCGTTCCTGGATTGCTTCCGTTTCAAGGTTGGCTTATGTTTGCTTCTGGTCTGATTTACTCATTCGAGTAATTATTTTGGAACATTAACGATTCCAATAATGCGGAAAATATTTCTGTTTTTAATCCAGATTTTGGCATAATCAGCTTTTGTTCCAGTTTCACTCTATCTCTGTTGTTGCTCTGCTCCGTACAAGCTCCATTTTCAACCAGTATTTTAACTTCTCGCTATTTCACTTGTCTCTGCTCTTCCCAATATTTTCCTGTTGTGTGTTTTCTGATTAATTTGGATCTCATTTGGTATTCATATAAATATATCTTAGTATTCTGAACTTTGAAAATTTTGGATATGTGTGTGTTTTTTTTTTCTTGGAGTTCACTTTCGTCAACCAGTGATTTGAATTTCTTCTCTGATTCTAATTTCTAAGATCTTAAAGAGTCAAAAGCTGTACAAAATCAGATCTTAGGAGTTTGTACCATGCAGTTGATATGTTGGTACTGGAACAGTGGAAACAGTGATGTTGTTGGTTTTGATTTTAATGGCTTCAGATTTATTTGGCTATCAACAATGCATGTCACTGTTTACAAATTATTGTGGATTTTTTTATTTTTTATTTTTAGAATTTCCTACTTCGCATCACATCTCTCTCTGTTCTTGGTTCTCTCTCTTTATATTGTTTTTTTTTTCCAATTTATTCTCCTATCCACAAGTACAATTTTTTTGTTGACATTTAAAAATTGTTGATTATGTGTATGTTGTTCATGAAAATGTATTTATTTGTTGCGTGGCTGTGTTAATTAATTAAAATATTGATGATTAGTTGCGGAGTTGCTGTTGCATGTTCTCAATATTCCTTGTTAAAAATTTGAGCAATGTATTATAATAACATACACTCATTTGTAATATCCTTTTTTTTCTTCTAAAAGTGATTTTATTGTTATTTTTGACTTTATTGTTGTTGTGTTTTTCGTTTTACAGCTTGAGAGATGGATCGCAGGAGTTGGCCCTGGAAGAGGAAATCATCATCTGATAAAGCTGAGAAGGCGGCAGCTGCATTGTTGGACTCTGCTGGCGTTGCTTTGCCGTCAGCTGAATCTCAAGCCGAGCAGGTACATCCATTGATATTGGTTTTAGCTAAATGATTTGAAGATTCTCTGTATCTTACTTTTGCAAGTGCATACCTTTTTGCAGGAGAATATGTTTTTTTTGGGGTCATTGTTGAAATTAGTGTGTTAGATTTGACAT
Source organism: Xanthoceras sorbifolium (assembly GCA_003430845.1). Classification (NCBI taxonomy): domain Eukaryota; kingdom Viridiplantae; phylum Streptophyta; class Magnoliopsida; order Sapindales; family Sapindaceae; genus Xanthoceras; species Xanthoceras sorbifolium. The sequence goes on from CM010617.1 coordinate 32,434,602, forward strand.
GATATTTATACGTTGTTTAGTCTTTTAGAAAGATTTTCAATGGTGGTGGTTGTTTTCTGACAATGTCGTGTTGTTTTACATGTTCTCATTGCAAGGTGTGATAGAACATTGTGCTCTTTTTACCAAGATATGACTAGTTGATGAACCTAACACCGGTCTGTTATAGCATCAATAAGTTTGAAAAGAGTTACCTAAGATGATTTGCTAAGCTGTTAATTAAATGAAATGTGATGCCGCTCTGATGTTAATGAGTTAATTGAACTTCAGATTTCAGATGATAGAATTAAGATGAGGAAAGAAATTAAGCTTCAAAGTACCTTTTTCTATCTTTTTTTGGCCAACCCTCGCAACCAATGTTTATGTTCTTAAAGGTTTCATTGGGTGCTGACACATGCATTCGTGTTTGTGTATGAGGGCAGGATTTGAAACTGATCTATCTATGAGGCTTATTTTCCTGCCTTCTTAATTTTATGAGTTTAACTGTTTCTCTTTGTGGTTATCTTGTATTATGACAGGATAATTACAAAAAACCAACGTATGTTCAAATTTCTGTGGAATCATATTCACATCTGACTGGTTTGGAGGATCAAGTAAAGACATACGAGGAACAAGTTCAGACACTGGAGGATCAGATTAAAGATTTGAATGAGAATTTGTCCACAGCCCAGTCAGAGATTACTACTAAGGACAACCTGGTGAAACAGCATACTAAAGTTGCTGAAGAAGCTGTCTCTGGTATAATGCTAATCGAATCTTACTTCATGAGAAAATAGGATTTCTGCTCAAATGTTCTTTAAAGACCAAAGGTTTCTTTGATTCACATTGAATTGAGACCTCCTTTCCTGCAGGTTGGGAGAAGGCTGAGGCAGAAGCATTGGCATTGAAAAATCATTTAGAATCCGTCACGCTTTTGAAACTCACTGCTGAAGATAGAGCATCACATTTGGATGGTGCTCTTAAAGAGTGCATGCGACAGATACGAAACCTGAAGGAAGAACATGAGCAGAAACTGCAAGATGTCGTTGTTACTAAAACTAAACAATGGGACAAAATCAGGCTCGAGCTGGAAGCAAAGATAGCAAAGTTAGACCAAGAACTCCTTAGGTCCGCGGCTGAAAATGATGCTCTTTCGAGGTCTTTGCAAGAGCGCTCTAACATGCTCATGAAGATAAATGAAGAGAAGCAACGAGCTGAGGCTGAAATTGAGCTTTTGAAGAGCAATATTGAATCGTGTGAAAGGGAAATAAATTCAGCAAAATATGAACTCCACATAGTATCCAAAGAACTAGAAATCCGTAATGAAGAGAAGAACATGAGCATGAGGTCTGCAGAAGCAGTCAACAAACAGCATGTGGAGGGTGTCAAAAAGATTGCTAAGCTTGAAGCTGAGTGCCAAAGATTGCGGGGTCTTGTGCGTAAGAAGCTGCCTGGTCCTGCTGCTCTTGCCCAAATGAAGCTAGAGGTAGAAAGTTTAGGCCGAGACTATGGAGAAACCAGGCTAAGGAGGTCTCCCGTCAAGCCGGCCAGTCCACACTTATCCCCAGTGACCGAATTTTCACTAGACAATTTACAGAAATTCCATAAAGAGAATGAGTTTCTCACCGAACGGTTGTTGGCAATGGAAGAAGAGACAAAGATGCTGAAAGAAGCTTTGGCAAAGCGTAACAGCGAACTACAGGCTTCAAGGAACCTTTGTGCGAAGACAGCTAGCAAGCTTCAAAGTTTAGAAGCACAATTGAATAACGGCAATCAACAGAAAAGTCCTCCAAAGTCTATGCTTCAGATTACTGCTGAAGGTTACTCCATTCAAAATGCTAGCAATCCACCTAGCTTGACTTCCATGTCTGAAGACGAAAACGACGACAAAGTAAGCTGTGCTGACTCTTGGGCAACTGCATTGATCTCTGAGCTATCCCACACCAAGAAGGAGAAGAACACCGAGAAGTTAAATAAGGCTGAAAATTCAAAGCACTTGGAGCTCATGGATGACTTTCTTGAGATGGAGAAGTTGGCCTGTTTATCAAATGATACGACTGCAAATGGTGCCACCACCATTCCAGATTGTCCAAACAACAGTGCATCCGATGTTGTGAACAGTGACACTCCAGAAGGGGTCGCTTCTGGCGATGTCCAATCTGAACAGAAGAGCAATTTAGATCCATTAGTAGATCAGTCTTTGAGTGTAAATTCGTCAGTAGGCAATCCTGAGGCCAATGCAGACCAGCTCCCAATAATGAAGCTTCGATCAAGAATCTCTACGGTGCTTGAGTCAATATCCAAGGATGCTGACATGGAGAAACTTGTGGAGGATATTAAACGTGTTGTAGAGGATGCACATGGTGCACTGCATCAGTCTGCAAGTTCCATCTCCGAGGAAGTACAGAGTTCTGATGCTTCAGGCAATAGGGAGGCATATCCTGGAGATGCTGGTGCAAGTGCAGATAAGAAAATTGGTTTGTCCCAAGATGTTAAGCCTGTGGCAGAAACTTTACATATTACAAGTCAAGAATTGGTGGCTGCTGTTTCTCATATACATAACTTTGTATTATTCCTGGGCAATGAAGCAAGGACAGCACATGGCACGTCTTCTGATGAAAATGGACTGAGCCAGAAAATTGGAGAATTCTCTGTCACCTTTAGTAAGGTTTTGGATAGCAGTGTAGGTTTGGTTGATTTTATTTTCGACCTCTCTCATGTTTTGGATAAAGCCGGTGAACTCAGGCTAAATGTTCTGGGCTATAAGGACACTGAAGTAGAACCTAATAGTCCCGATTGCATAGATAAGGTTGCTTTACCAGAAAACAAGGTTATTCAGGAGTCATCAGGAGAAAGATATCCAAATGGCTGTGCGCACATTTCTAATCCTACTTCAGATCCCGAGGTTCCTGATGATGGTAATTTAGTTGCCGGTTATGAATCAACAGCCACAGCTTGTAAATTCTCGTTGGAAGAGGTTGAAGAATTGAAACTGGAGAAAGATAACATGGCAATGGATCTAGCTAGATGTACTGAAAATTTGGAGATGACTAAGTCCCAACTACATGAGACTGAGCAGCTTTTAGCAGAAGTCAAATCACAGCTGACTTCTGCTCAAAAGTCAAACAGCTTATCCGAGACTCAGCTCAAATGTATGGCAGAGTCATACAGGTCACTTGAAACTCGTGCTCAGGAATTAGAAACTGAGGTGAACCTTCTGCGAGCAAAAACAGAAAGTCTGGAAAGTGAGCTGCAAGAAGAAAAAATAAGTCATCATGATGCTCTGGCTAAATGCAAGGAACTTCAGGATCAACTTCAGGAGCAATTGCAAAGGTTAGCATCAAAATTTCTTTTGCTGTCTGTTCGAATAAGATGTTAGTTCCTCCTAGTTTTTCAGGCCAAAATACATGTCATCTATAGTCTGCTTGAGAAAGAACATTTTTCATATATTTGGGATCCTAATGATAGTAAACCGTGTGTACAGATAGGTTAAGAAATTCAGCAAGTAATCTGTGGAATAAAAAAAAACATGTAGGCTAATTTTTGGCATGTTTTAGTATAATGAGCAACCAAGAAATAAAAACCTATGATCTCCCCTGGTTTTGTGGCAAGAAAATGATTATTTTACTTTGGAATCGCTTACCTACCCTGGATGAACTGCAAGAAGGCTTGATAATCATTTAACTAATACGACTTGGTGTCGTTGAATTTGCTTCAGCTAGTAACAGCCCCTAAGTGACGGTTTGTTATGTTGTTAGCAAATGACAGTTTAACCTATATATTTTTTATAGTTTCTGGATAGCTTGACGCTTCACCAAGCTCTGGTTTTAAATCTAATTTCTCCTTCTCCTGTTATATTTTAGGAACGAGAGCTGTGCGGTTTGTACTGCAGAGGCAGAGGACGAGCTCAAGACCAAACAGGTGAGATTATGTTCCCAATTATGTTTCCTTAAATTTGACTTGCTAACTTGCTTTAAAATCTTCAATTTTTTTTTACTTTGACTGGGAAGAAGAGGAATTTGAACTTAAGACCTTAACATTTGTCGAGAGGTATATTACCAATAGGCGATGCCTACAACCCTAAAATCTTGTATTGTTACCACTAGATAGAATGAAAATTCATATTTGTGAAGACAGCTAAGAAATGTTGCAAAAGAAATGCTTGCTTACAAAGTGAAGGTGAAGGAGTTGAATTTCAGTTCATTGCTATTAGGTTTACCATATGGACACGAAAACTGGTGTTAAATCAAATTGTTGCTATACTGTTAGAAAAAATTATTAACGATGAACTACTGTTGAGACTTGCATATAAGAAGTTTTTTTTTGAATGCTGACTTCTGCTTTTCTTGAACTAGCATGTATAGTCATGGTTCAGATACTGATACCCAGGTCAGACAAGTCGGAAAATAAATGTAATCCGTTATCTTCTGTGATTGAAAACATAAATGACCGCAAGTAGTTGCCTAGTTGGTGCTTTCGGTGACTGTAGGACTGGGTTCAAGTTTCTCTTGTCTGAACTGCGTTTTCCTTAGTTAGAGCATCACGACTAATTACTGTGCACTTAGTAGCAGTTATTTCATGCAGTATAATCTTCAGCATTACAGTTTTTAGATGTATAACTATTGTCATATGATTTTAACATGTACCCGAACCCTTAAAATTATTAGATGAGTTTTCCCTGTAAGCTTATCAAACACATAACTGCTATACTGAAACTGCCCGGTTATTGCAGGAGAGAGATTTAACAGCTGCAGCAGAGAAGCTAGCGGAGTGTCAAGAAACCATATTTCTTCTTGGCAAGCAGTTACAATCTTTGCGTCCCCAAGCAGAGCACATTGGATCATCTCCATATCAAAAGGGTGGTGAAGGGTTCCTTGAAGATGAACCTACTACAAGCACCATGAATTTACGGGACTTTAATCATGAGGAGACGGACACTGCCTCGTCCGCCACCGTCCTCCTCCGTGTAGGTGCTGAGTCTCCCTCTCCCCTTGATATAATTAACTCCCCAAGTAGCCATTCTGATCGTGAACCAAACCTTATAAGATCACCTATCAATTCAAAGCAGCCGAAACACAGGCCTACCAAGTCGTCCTCCTCCTCTTCAACCCCAACTCCGGAGAAACAATCGAAAGGATTTAGCAGATTCTTTTCCTCGAAAGGAAAGAATGGTTACTAGTCTTGCAGCTCGCAGGCAGCACAATAACGTTAACGTGGTTGAAAAGGTCATTGGTAATAATCGGAAACCGCGACGATCAATTTAGGATCATCACTTTCTAGGAGGTTCCAACTTGTGAAGCTGAATATTTGCTTGGATTCCAACTCTTATGGATTTTTGTAACTAATGACTGTATATGATATCGCCATATCAGTTAAATTTGTATTCTTCTTCTGTAATTTTGTTAATTGAACATGACATAGTTTCTAAACTGTTACAAACTACTATGAATATATTGTATGTGGCAGTGTTATTATACAAATTTTATTGCTCTCTTTCTGATAAACATAGAGCTTGTGCAGTGGAATTTATGGATGATTCTTTACAAAAATACTGACAAATCTGAGTACAGTTCGCTCGGCTGTCCAGTCATTTAAGAAAAACTTGCATGCACTCCGACAAATTGGTGGTGTCGTGATGCATACAATTTTTTTTTTTTTTTTTTTCATTTAAATAGACTGTTGCCTAGCCGTTCTTATTTCTGGAAGAGGAGTTAAAGAAGAAAACTCAGTGTTTTTTTTTTTTTAAACAATATATGTTGATGAGTATGTTCGTGGGGATATTTATTAAGTAGATTTATGACCAAATAGACAAATAATGTGGTAAATTGATTTATAACAATTAGTCTACTATATTCTATTATTAATATGATATTCACAAATCAGCTAGTCAAATTACAGTATATGTGGGTAGTTTTCTTCCATTACCGGAGTAAGTAGATATCCGGATTAGGTCCTGACATATTATTAATCTTACAATTGTACCCCCTTAAAAAATATATATTTAAGGGTGGACACAATTTAATTCGGTTCGGTTTTATCATTAGAGTTGGGCACGGTTTAATTTAGTTCGGTTTTTTACAAAACCGAACCGACCCGAAAATTTTTCGATTTTAAAAAATTGAGACGGAATTGAACAAAACTGATTTTATTCGATTCGATTCATTTCAGTTTTGAACTATTGGACCTATTGAATTTTTTATATGTTTTTAAATTTAATGGGTTTAGAATGATAATTTTGGCCCATACTTGTTGATTTTGCCTTTTGGATTGCTGATTGTCATTTAAAAGGGCCAAAATCAAACATAATAAATAAACAAATGTATAACTAAAAATATAACACTATATAAACGGTTTTAGACAGTCAAACTGGTTCTGAAAATTCAAAATCAGTTTGACTCGAAATTAATTCAGATTTCAAATTTGAAAACCGATTGAACCGAATTAAGTGGGTCAATCGAACTAAACTACACTTTCGATTCAATTCCAAACCGATTCGGTTCAATTCCGATTTTAGTGCCTACTCCTACTCTTATTATTTGAACAAAAATTAAAACAAAATTTGGGGTAATGTAAACGCTAGCTTGTCATATTATTGGGTTTGTAGCACTTGCCCTTTTAATATCATCAAAATCAAAATGTTCAATTTTGGGGTTGCTCTATTTGGGCTGATCTGTTATTCTTTGGGCCACACTATTGCAATATATATATAGAGAGAGAGAGAGAGAGAAATGTCAATTGACAAATATTTAATCACGTTCAAAATGTATAAAACTTTCATGCATAGGATGCACCATACAACATCTTCTATTCTGATCGTGCCACTTAGAGTATTTTGTTACATAACATGATCAAAACTGCAGATATATATATATATATATATATATATATATATATATTGCATGCACGTAAGATCATTTCCATTAAAAATGGCCAGTTTCAAGGAACTATAACATATAGTTAAAAATAATGTGAATTAAATTTGAAAGTCAAAACGATCTTGGTGTATTTTGAGGAACTATAACATAAGTTCTTTTCACAAATTTTATGAAAATATTCACGGTTTCATGAAAGGGTAGGAGTACCCATTGTTATATATCCAATTATTATTATTTTTTTTTTATAAAAAAACATCGAAAGAGAAAATATGAAACACCTTTTGATATTATATAACCACCAAAAAAATGAAAATAATAATAATAATTCAATCTTTGTGCGGCAAGTCAAGTGCCCAACTCATTGACTAATTTAATGCATGCATATTTTTTCCATGAACATAAAAAAATAGATAAATAATATAATGATTTTTTTGGTAAAGAAAATGGTTGGTGGATAGGCTGACCACTTCACCGGCAGTGAACATTGCGCCCATGCACCCTTACACATCTGGCTCACTCTCACCGCATCTCTGTCGGGACAGAAACTTAGGGATTTTTCCATGAATAAAGCTTAAGGATGTAGATATACCACTTCACCAAGAGCCAGCAGCAGAGCTCTTCGAACTTAGGGCTCTCAAAATTTAAATCTAAGACCTCCAAATTGAATGAAGCGCTATTTGCCACCTAAACTAACCCTGAGAGTTAATATAATACTTTTTATTAATAGGTATGATTATATCTCCCCTTATTAGTTTGACTATTGAGTATTTGCAAAGTCAAAATATGAAGAGATATTTTAAGCACACTATTTTAGACTAAGAAATTCAAACCGAAATCATGGATTTTTTGTCTGGTGAAATACATTTATTTATAGCCATCAAATTTTGCCTTCAAAATTTTAAGCCCCAGAAATTTTCTGCCTTTCAAAAATTGACATATCATATCAACTTAGATTTAATATCATACACATAATATGATGAGACTAGCTATAATATTTTCTGATCATAATTTGGTTTCCATTTTCCGTGATTCATAATTAAAGATTCGGATCGCAATCTCTAATCTAATTTTCTCCATAATTCAAAATTAAAAGAGAAGTTATAATACGCGCGCAGCACGCGCACACACATCTATATGCACATCTATATAAACCAAAAAAAAAAATTATATGTAGATCAAAACCAACAAAGTGTACCCTACAACACAACCAACCTTCCAACATTAAGTGGTTCTACTACTTGTCTCAACTCTCTAGTTGACCAAAAAGAAGATACTAGATAAATTAAAACAGTGATATAACAACAACATCAAAGACAGCTATTTGAGAAAACACCACCCAACATCAAATCACATCAAAGTGGTAGTAGAACTAGAGATGATCATAAATATCAAGTCATGCAGATCAATTCAATATATAATCTCAACTTTTTTATCTGCTTAATTTCTTGTTTAATATTTTTGTCTTCCACTGTTTTTATTTTATTTTTTTAAATAGAATTTATTAAGTCAGAACCGTCTTGATTTTTTAAAATCTAAACCTATATTAAATATTCGACATTCTTCTTTATACATTTCAAATAAACGAAGATAAATTTGTTCAAATATATATATAATTAGAAGTTTCTTCAAAGTCTTTTCAAATGATTTTTTTTTTTATAATTTTAGGGTCAATTTTTTTTTTAATTATTATTATTGAGGGAGAGAGTAGGGTCAGGGTCACGTGAATTTCTTTTGTCCTGTCAAAATTTTAACTTGTGAGAAGTTTGATTCAACTTTATGAAAAGTTTTATATCACAAAAATTGGATACTTGCATCTGCATGAGAATCGAAATAGAAATTGAATTCTCCTTTTCAGTGATAGATTTTTATCAGTTTGAAAAGTGAAAAAGATTAAACGGTGTAAACTTATAATTATATATTTCAACATCACAAAATTTGATCCATAGATTCTTTTAATCTCTCGAATTTTATATATGTGAATAGGATTTGAATCGAAAACTTTTTACATAACTTAAAAAATCTCATCAACTAAACTGCGTCTCCAACCGAGGCCCAATTTCTCTTTCAATGCAGTATCATTTTGCTGTCTCCCATGCATATTTAGTGCTGCACCAAATATGGTACATCACTGTTTACTTGCACCAAGCACTGTATATATTTTTAAATTTCAATTTTGCCCTTTATACTATAACTTCAACAAATTTTATTCCTTTTATATTCTTTAACTAATTTAATTAATTTATATATTTCAATAAATAAATAAATATATAAATTAACTTTATACAAAAAAATATACCGTTGGGATTAATTTGTCGAGAGCTTCAAAATGAGTACAATATTGATATATATTATTAAGTTATTTAATTAACTTATTAATTAAATATTTAACTCATTTTTAATTTTTAATTTCACTTAAATTTTTAATGTATAAAAAAAATTATTTTATCAATTAATTTATGTAAATCATGTTATTTAATGAAATTTTTTTATTTGAAATTTTTTTTTATATTTTTGGATAATGTGATTATTGACTAGAAAAAATATGTCGGTTAAAATTGATGAAAATTTAATGGTAGAAAAATAAGTGGGTGAAAAAACAGTCGCTCGAAAAATATGGGGGTAAAAATTAGATACAAATTTAATTAGTTGGATAAAAAAATAATATTATATTAAAAATAAGAAAAAATTAATTTGAGTATTTAATTTTTTTTATATAATATATGTAATTATTTAATAATATTATTATAATACTAAATAAATAAATAAATATTATTTAAAAAATTATGTATAAAATATTATTTAAAAATAGTGTTTGCACCAATTTGGTGCAAATTGGGTTGGAGATGAAAAAAATTTGGTGTAAAAATATTCTAAAAAGATGCTGTTTTTGTATCATTTTGATGCAAAATTTGGTGCTGGGTTGGAGATGGACTTAGTATCGACAATTTTATCCGACAATAATTCCAGAATAACTCCTCAATTAGCAATTATAGGAGAGTTTTAATTTAATACTCAAGGCTCAGCCGACAAGTCCAATTAATCAAGATTTTGAAAGCATAGCATTACATTACACGACATTATATGTGACATGTTAACCACTTGATTTGATCAACTCACATGATTTCAGTGGCTGATAATCCATATATAAATAATTAATCTCTTTAATATATGTTTTATATATATATATATATATATATATATACAAGCCGTGTTATTAAGAATCATGTGCATAATGCATGTATGTTTTACTTGTACCTTGACTGTCTTAATAAAAAATCAGTACATATAACTGGTGATTTTTTTTTTTTTAGCAGAATGATCGTCCTTTGTCTGTAAGGTAGATGACAATCAAATCAACCGCATTAAATGTTTGTACGTACACGCGAAGGTTTATACTGTCTAGCTAGTACCTTGAAATCCAAATCTTTCATGAAATTTAATTTATATATACATACATACACAGAGAGCAAAATGTAATTAAATCTAATAATGGAAGAACATGCAGACCTGAAAAATCCAATCTTAATCAACGGTTGTGATTAATTAACAGTATAAAGAGCATATATATATATATAGACAAACATGAATTTAGCAAGGCAAGCAAAGAACATTGAAAAGACATGGATGCAATTTTCAAAAACTAAACTAGAAAAGACATGTATATAAGAACAAATAAACCAACTTTGAATTGATATTTCATTAGATTTGAATCTATCTAGCTATCTATATATCTATCTAATCTAAAACCATTTTGTTTCTCTTACAGCTAAAACAGATACTGAAAGGTCATGGCATCTTTCTTTCCCCGATCACATATACGCATTTACTATTCTTCATGTGAACTTAATTTGTCTCCATTTCAACTCATGGTGGTCCCTTCGTCTTTCTTTTATATATATATATATTCAGTTTCTTCAGCCACCACCAGACCACCTCCAGCTCTTACTGAAAATGATCAACTTATTCATGTTAAAATAATCTTTAACCAAGTGATCCAAATGCATTGTTCTCATTTATATATTGAAGAAAATAAGACAAGTAAAATGAAAAAGGGACCTGTAATTAGGGTGGATGCTATTCGATTATATTCGGTTATGCCCATAACCTAACCTAACCTAATTTTTATTCGATTATTAATTGGGCTAACCTAACCTAGTGGGTTTTATATGAATAACCTAAAATAACATAACCTTAAAAAATTGGTTAAATTCGGTTTGATTAAGTTCGATTATTTCGATTTGGGCTTATTGGATTTAAATTGTATATATGGCTTAATTAGGTCTTTTAGGCCAAAAATTAAATTTTTTTTATATTTTAAAATATTATATCCACATATATTAAGTTTATGTCAATATCAAATTTGGGCATCTTATGAGTTATATTACAATTTGATTTATATATATATATATATTACATAAAAAACTATTGTCATCTCATTGTATTAAAAAACATACAATCTTCTTTCAATAATCTTTCAAAATATGTTTCTATAACACTTGTATTATACTTGTCAACCTACAATAAAACATACAATCAGATATTTAAACTATAAAAAATTTAAACTGTCCAGTCGTCCACCATAATAATTAATAAAAACGTCCATAACAAAACCATCTATAGAATAGTCAATGTCATACAATCTATAATTAAATCGTACAGAAATTTCATTTTCTCTTCCACAGTACTGATAATGAGCTCTTCCACAATACTGATAAATTATAACACTTATTATAAACCCTAGAAATTTATGAGCCTACTTTCCCATTTTAACCCTACTCCACGTTTATATTACATTTAACCGTTTAAGTGTCTTTTAATGGGCCATGAGCCATATCTGTTGATATTTGAGACATTTGAGCTTTGTGATGTGGGCTGATGATTTGTGGACTTTGTCCAATTGAATCCAACTAAGAAAATCGACAATATTTTGAAAAGTATTAGATCACCCAGTAACCATATTATTTTTAATTTTTTTTAAGTTTATATAAGTTCGATTATTTACGGTTTTGCTACCCATAATTAACCTAATCTTAACCAATTTTTATTCGATTATCAAAGTGACTAATCTAACTTTTACGAGTCATGATCCATAACCTAAAATATCCTTATTTTTTCGATTATTTTCTATCGGTTATTTTTAATTATTTTTTGACTAATTAATGTGCTCACCCCTACATGTAGTATGTTATCCTAGCTAGTTCAATTTTTTCAAGTTCTGCAATCAGAAACCAGCCAAAATCTATGGAAATTATATACAAATACAATAAACTATTAAATTAGTTAGCATGCAGCTTGGATACAGAGAACGGGGCAGTGATTATTGACTTATAAAAAAAATCCATATCTTTTTTTGGAGTTTTGTTATAGAATATACAGTATCGATTGTGTCGTGTTCTTAGAACATATTTAGAAAATATTTAAATTAAATAAAAACAAAATATTTTTAATCAATTTGCTCTACTACCGCCGGTTATTAAGAATTAAGCAGACTTTCTCTTGCGGCGAAAATGATAAAACTGTATATGCAAATACAAACCAAAGATAAAGCGCATATAAAAGAAAATAAGAATAATCAAAACAACAATTTTACGTGGTTCGAAAAAAACTTTTCTATATCCACAAAGAACACACCTAAAAAACTATCACACTGTTTTTCTCCGTGTATACCCTTTGCTCATCTCTCTATTTTCTCAGTAGTGTTTCTCCTTTTTTCATCATATTTTGCCACCATAAAAAATCCTAACATCACATGGGTATTTATATGACAAAACTGACCTAGTAAAAACTTCCTAAATTGATCAGGTTTCAGACTCAAAATAGGAGTCTGAATCAAAATAGAAAACCCAGATTCGCAAGCGCAACCTGTTGGTCGTGAGACCAAGGTCGCGCGACTTATTGCTTGCGCTCTGCCGCAATCTACACGCACAACCTATGGGTTGTGCATCAGGTCATGTCGTCCACTGCCATTTTTTTCTCTAGCTGGTGCTACTAATCCGCATGACTTGGGATTCGAGCCCCAGGTCGCGACGCTCTCTATTGTGATCTTCTTTTTTATACTGTCACGACACTTTCTACTACGAAACTCTGCAGAATTACGAAACGAATCCACTCTTAATTCAAACCACTCTTAATTCAAACTTAATTTACAAAGCTCAACAGTTAAATATCATGTTAACGTTGACCTAAAGTGCACAAGCTAGTTAACAAATTCCATATAATATACAGTACAAGTTCATGCATAGTCATTTTTTTTAAAACAAGGGTTTGAATTATACAAAATATACATTGATCAGGCAGTCAAGCTATATATATATATATATATATATAGCTAGCAGGAGGAGTAGCTTCGAAACAATTAAAACCTGAAACCGAGTTTTCACATGGCATTCTATAATATATATTAGCCTGACTGATTCACTGAACCAAGAGCATAGGAATTTGTAAAATGTTATCTTGTAGTTTCCCTAGTTAGTTTAGGCTGATCTATATATATATATATATATATATATATATATATATATATATATATAGTTTCCCAAGTTCTAGAAAGTCGAAACTAGCTAGCTAACTACATAGCCATGTTCTTCTCCCCTCAAGCTCCTTGAATACTCTGCAAATCTTCAAAAAGAAAAATAAAGAAATCAGATCAAAATGCCTTGGTCAAACTTCATATAATATTTTTATTTTGAATATATATATTATTCATTTACAAAATACGACTACGTGACTGTTTAGCAAGTACCTTTACAACTAGATATCCAACGGCCATTTTTCTTGCATTTTTCTTGAAGAAAGTAACATTAATCTGTCACCTCTGCTGTGGACCATTTAATTTATTAATTTCCCTTAAAAAAAATCTTAAAATATATATATATATATATATATATATATATCACTTTTATGGTGGCATCAGGCATGCAAAGTTTTTCTAGGGTTTATAAAAGTGTCCGGTCAGTACGGTTCTCTGGGTCCAGTGAATTAGGAAAAAAAAAAAAACTACAACAATGCCATTGAAGATGGACCACTGTATTCACTTACACTTGCAGCAGTGCATGCCCCTCCTTAATTACCATATGATCCACGGCCCATCTTTAGTGCCCTCCATTTGCATGCATATATATATATATGCCCACTGATCTCTCTCTCTCTCTCTCTCTCTCTCTCTCTCTCTCTCATCAAAAGATTCATTCATTTGCAGAACAGAGATATATTTTTGGTTAGTACCCAAGTGGGTCTGCGAATCAGAGCCGTCCAAAATGATGGGCCACCACTTAATGGTATTGTGATTATGATCAGGAGTTGATGATCATCAAAGACTTGACAATAAAAAAAAATTCAATCCTGTAAACTGTAAAGAGATCATATATCCTTACTGGACCCCCACCTCACATGGGTCCTAAATTCTAAATCCTTATCGATGTTGATTGATCGGTGGATTTAATTTATTGTTTTTTTTTTCCTTTTCTGGATCCTATATTTTTTTAGCTATAACCAAAAAAAAAAAAAAAAAATTTCCACATCCAAACGCGGCAACCTAAATTCTCCAAAAACAAATTAAAATAATTATTACTAATTCTGATATTTAAATTAGAATAAATAACACTTACCTCCCTTGAGATTTATTTAATTACAGACGGATTTAATTTTTTATTTTATCAACAAATAACTCCCCTCTTTTAGATTTATTTAATTATAGATAGTCAATTTTTAGTCAACTCTTTAGATTTTTGACAAATAACTCCCCTGATCAACTGTTACATTTGACTAAATTTACTAAAAATAGGGAAGATATTTGTTAATAAATAATAAAGTTGACTCCGCTTCTAGTTGGTAAAATCTCAGTAGATCCATACAGATAGCTCATTAAATTATAATTTGTAGTTTTAAACAGAAATGAAGAAATGAATAATTTAAAGCATAGCTCATTAAATTATAATTTGTAGTTTTAAACAGAAATGAAGAAATGAATAATTTAAAGCTGGAGTGGAGGTACAAATAATTAATAAGAATAAAGAATTATTTTAATTTATTTAATTTCTGACGGGAATGACATTCCGTTTAGTTTTGTCCGTTATGTACGGTTTAAACAGTTTTTTAACGGCAAAACTGTTTAGTTAACCAGAAACATGCCTTTGAAATTTGAACATAAAAAGTATTCAAAAATAAAAATAAATTGAACATAAAAAAATAAAATAAAAATTGTTAATTGTAAATTCTAAGACAGTAGCCCTGAAAAAAGTGAGCTTGTGTCTGCAGCCCCGTGCCTGTGTGGAACACGCATGCTTGCTGCTAATTAATAAGATTAAAAAAATGAAAATATTATAAATAACACAAGAACAATCAAATATTATAAATAACACAAGAACAATCAATCACATAAATAAATAGAAAAATTATTAGAAATAATTTTTAAAATTAATTCAAAGGTTTAATATTAGATCTCTCACAGGGTAGTACATTGGTAGTAGTAATTACAAATTACAACCACCCACACCACTGTGAGGAAAATTTTCCATATTTTTTGAGATATACAAATCTAAACCATATTAATGGGGTTTTCTTCTTCTTCTTCTTCTTCGTCCTCGTCGTCTTCTTCTTCTGTTTGGGTTAGACTTTAGAGTCACTGTAAAATAAAAAAAACCCCAAAACAAAAGGAAGAAAAAAAGGAGAGAGAAGAAGATTGAAAAAGAGAAGCAGCGTTGAATATTGCAGCTTCATCTTTTCAGCTAATTAATTTTCTCCCAGAAAAAAAAAAAGAACAAATGAACAGCAGCTAGCCCTCTGATCTCTTGCTTGATCATCTTCTTCTTCGTCTTCTTCTCATCTGAGCATTGATGTTAGAGACTGGAAGACGACTTCTTCACAGGGGATGGTTAGACCCATGTCGTGATCGAACCCGAATTCTTCTTCTGCTTGATGGAGCAAGCTTTGAAACTCCGGTCGTGTCAAGAAAGATATGGGGACGATGTAGCGGCTTCTGTTCTCGCCAACGTAGACAACAAAGTGGCCTTTTGGGACGTCCAGAGGGAGGCCTTGTTCGTCGTAGCTTTGTTGTTGTCTCTTCCCCAAGCTCGAGCACCTCTTAAGAATTTGCTTGATCACTGCTGTTTGAGACAGCTTGTTTGCTTTCCTGATCGCCATATTTTTAAGAGAGTCGACGATCGACCAGCTAGATATATAATTCTCAGAGAATGTTGTTGTTGTCGTTCTAGCTAGAGAAAAACTGAGAGAGAAAAAGTGTTGATGAGTTTTCAAGGGTGGTGGTGGTGTGTGAAAAGAATGGAGCGATGTGTAAGGCTATTTATGGTGAGAGAGTTGTGACTTGTGAGAGATAGAGAGAGAGAACATGGGTGTTTTTGGGGTCTGTGTGAACTCAAAAGGACATGTTGGGTGCCCATCCCATTGGTTTTGCATCCTTCTGTTGCCCTTCCAAAGGACAACGGGTCCATCTTCTAGGACCCCCTCTCTCTCTCTCTCCCCTCTCTTTCTCTCTCTCTCTCTCTCCGTATATATTTTCTTCAATTTTCAAGTAAAATTTTGTCTCTCTACCGTACTTGCAAGTTACTTGAGATGAGATTTCATCGATCCCTCCATTTTTTTCTTTAATTCTCTGTGTGATCATCTCTCCTTTTCCCATGCATATGTTTTCGAATAAAATTTGGAAAATGACATGTCATCTTGTTAAGAATGGAGAAATAAATAAGTTATATTTTATTTTTAAAAAAATAATAATATAAAATTGTGCATTAATATATATAAATATGCCTTTAATGTATTATATATAGATATATGCTAATATGAACAATAAAATTTTTAGTATTTAAATTCTAAAGTACGTAAAACATTAATGAAACGGATACACACCCTATTACGTACCCCTATATTTTACTATATAAACAAACGTATGGATGATATGATTCGGTCAATCGATAGAAAAAATTAATTCCTCTAGGACCTATACAGGTGTATAGAAGATAAATAAGATAAAATAAAAACACATCTCATGTCATCAAGATCAATTTTCTTATTAATATTAATATTAATATCAATTTCTATAACACCACACGCTATGACTTACTTTTTCCTTGACATGCTAGCTGTTCTACTCGGTTATTCTGTTTGCTGGAACTCTGATTTCAAGTTCCTGAGGAATTTTTTTTTTATCAAATTGGGTTTGTTTGTTCCCTCTATATGGGTTGTTTCGACACATTCTTCCACTTCCTTTGTTTCCAACTTCGAAATTCCACACGTCACAACTTATTCATCATTGCTTTTTCAAATAATATTTATTGAAATCTCACCGGCCTTGTCATATTTAATATTAAAAATTAAAGATAGACCATAAATAAATTTAGTTCATTTTTATCTGTCACCATTCATGTTTTCACCATAAGTAAATTTAGTTCTTTTAATTGCATATCTGTATATATAGAGGAGTATATTTATATGTATATATATACACGTAAATTCTCAAATACGTACAAGCATCTATATATATCAAAACGATGTTGTGATTGTATATCGATAGTCTTACGTACGAATGTGTTGAGAGATGTCGAAACAAATTATCGTGATTAATCACGACCACGTATCCTAATAGAGAAAAAAATGATACCAACCTTTGAATTAAACTCCTGATTTCAAAATCTCTTTCTTCGATCCTGTCTATCTGGTTTCATAATTCAGGGATCAATTATATATATAAGTAGTACTGTACAAAAGTGTACCACTGGGACGTTGCAGCTGTAGGGTTCTGATCATCTTAATTGTTTGGGCTTCGTTGTTCTGTGAACCGAGTGACAGACAAGAGCGCAGTGCAATCACATGCATATATCATATATCTGCGGCTGCATGCAGGTGGTTTCTTTGACCCCCTCAATAATGATGCAAAATCATAATTACGTACGTCCTTAGAGATCGGTTTCTAGTTGATTTCTAGGGGTTTTTTTTTTTTTAGGTGAAGATATTCAAACTCAAGTAGAAGTTATAAATTATAATTTCTTTGAATATCGATAGCTTATCTTCCTCACATATTTTTGGCTCCACAAGAGACACATGCAGGAATTGACACATAAAATTATTAGCGAGAGCTATCTATCGAGTTCCTTGTGTTTCTTGTCTTCCTCCCCACTAGACCGATCTTTATATTAATTATCATATATATCCGAAAGAGATATGAAAATTATTTATTGACACATATTTTAATATTTATCTGAACCTCATGATTCTCCACATAAATAATATAATCTATATATACACACACAAACGATAACACGATTAAAATTTTGACCAAGATTGAAGAAAAAATAGAAGCCATTAGATCGTTAGAAATTAGGAATGGCCATGATTCCGGAATAGCCGGTTCCGGTTCCCCTAGGTGGGAGAACGGAATTGTGAGGTAATATGGTTCTCAAAACTGGCACTTCCACACCAGTTTTGGATCCGGTTTCAATTTTTTTTTTTAACTTTTTTTTTTAAAATTTTTTTAACCCAACAGTAATGTTGGTGTTTGGCTACATAACCGTTGGGGCCTGGCAGGCTCCAACAGTTATATTATTATTTTTTTAATTTAAAATTATAACTAGCAGTTTTGCTGGTTTCGAATTGGAACTGAACCGCCCAGTTCCGGTTAGAAACCATAACCGTGACCATCTTAATAGAAATAGAATTATCATGAACATAAAAGGTAATTAATTACTGCTTTTTTGAAGCATGATATTGTTTGGCTCTCTGGAGTCTAGTATGATGGAATATTATGAGAATTAATAAAAAGCGAAAAAAAAAAGTCCAATTGTGTAGACTAAGAAGCCTCTATAGGAGAGAGCTCATGCATGACACATCAATAATCGTCCTTATTAATTTGTTGCCTCTGAGACTGTTCATTGAAATAATACCCAAAACAGTGCCCTAGATACCAGAGGCAGCAAGGACCCGTTGGACCACCACAATGTTTATTAATTGCTTATTAAATAATTATGGTGGAGTTTTTACAAGGCCATTTCAATTTCCATCCACGCATCTTTCTCTCTCTCTCTCTCTCTCTCTCTCTCTATATATATATATATATTAATTTACCTTGTTTTGTAGGGCACTTCAAAAATGCAATACTACATGTGATATACACCTGCAAAATAAAAGTGTACGTTTCTTTTTTCCTTGCAGAGTATCCTCTAAGGGATGATAATTTTCCTAACCTTAGTATATATCTAAACAATACATATGATTAGGTCATAGGATAGTATCAAGCCTTATATATATACTTATAAATTATAATACAAACAATATTATGTTAAATAAAACGTACGTATAATTGCCTCTACATTGGGCAGTGGTACGTATAATTGACTGTTGACAAAGAAGAAAATGAACAAAAAATAATAGTAGTAATGTAGTATGTCATAAGATCTTTAATCATTTCAATAAAAACTCGATCAATAATTAAAAGTTAATATAATATGGATCAAAAAAGTGTGTGTATATATACATAATGGGATTATAATAGGAAAAAGAGTACATAATGTGATGATGTTGACATAATTAGGCAACAAATTAATGAAAGAAATAAAAGAAGGCAGCTTTTTTGTTGGAGATTTTTTCTTTCTAATTTTTTTTTTTTTTTTTTTTGTATATGAAACTGAATCGAGTCTTAGCATCAAAAGGACTAACATTTAACAGTGTGGTCCTCTCCTGCTAGGTACGACCACTACCAAAAATAAGAACATGGTTGTTATGACCAGACATAAATTTTGGGACAAATAAATGAGAACCACCACTCTTGTATGCATGCATGCATGTTCATTGTTCAAACATGCATGCATGCATGTTCATTGTTCTACTCCAACCCCCCCATGTTCTAAGGCCGAAAATGAATGAGCCCCCAGTTAATGCTCAACACGGCTGCGTCTGGCCTGTCTCTCTGTGCTCGCTTTCTCTACCTCTTCCTCTTTTAATGTTTAAGCTAGTATCTTCACAGGACATCAAATTATTATGGTCATATATACATGCACGTATACTAACACAATAATGTCTGGTCACAGACAATTTTACATGTTGTACATGCACGTAAAAGTACAGCTTAATATTAATCAATGTCTCACAGTTTTATTTTTTGGGTGGAGTCGTGGAGTTATGAGAGTCTCATAATTTAAACCATTGTTAGAGACAATTACTAATATTGAATTATGCCATTGATAATATATTCTGCATGGCTTGTTATGAGTGAATACACGCAACACGGTATTGTTTGCATTATTAGGAATCTTAATATATATATATATATGTGTGTGTGTTAGCATCAACTTTTTCAAGTTTCAAATACTTGATTAATTCATGTAAAAGAATCTAACTCCTCCAAATGGGTTTTTAACTAAAAGAATAAGATTCCTAATGCAGGAAGAGATGAGTAATTGAACTTGAAAGATGATGAGGAATTGAGGCTGCAAGCAAGGAACTACTTGATGGGTCCTGAGTCACAGTCTTCTTTTTGTAGATACCCCCCATGTTCTGTGAATGACATTGGTTGAAGAAAATGGAAGATGAAAACAGAACAAATATGACAGTAGGTCCACTGTAATCACCGAAAGTCATTGCTATCATAGCCTATATATATATATATATATATATATTAATCAACCATATTAATATACATGGACATATATATATGTAAAAATTTCCATATATATTTTGGCTACGGTAGAAAATGACCAATGTTTAGGCACATGAAGGCCATGTTACCTTTGCCCCCCCAAAAAAAAAAATTTGTTGTAAAAGACAACATTGTAAGGACTTCAATGTCAGCTCAACTGCTTAGCTTTATCTGACTCATCACCCAAACACACACACAAAATATATATAACTACTGCTCATTTGGATCTTTCATGAGGTCCCCCCACTTATCTTCTACTTTTTTTCTATACTTGTTCTTGATATGTTTAATATGGTAAGTCTATGAAAATTAATATACAAAACAATTAATGGGGTCTAAAGCACTGGTTAGGTTGTAACCATCTCTACCAGCTGCAATATGCTTTTGATGGCTTTTATTATTATCAATGCAACAAAAATGGGAAAAAAATTTGTGATGGGGTGGTAAATTAAATTGAAATTGAATTGAAAGGGTATTGATGAGTACTAGAACAACAATGGACATGTCTCAGACTATAAAGGAAAGCAGACACTGACTGACTACACCAGAATTGTGACTTAGAACAAATCCTTTGGCCCATCAAAGGCCTAAAAACTACCCCATCAAGAAAGAGCATTTTGATGAGGCATGATCTGGCTCTGGCTCTACACCTAATTCATGATCAACTTTAAATGTGACCATTTTCAAGCCACATATGATAAAAGAATCTGGGAGCAACTTTATTCAGATTTGTGAAAAAAAAAAAAAATCAAAGAAGAAAATGGAAAATGGAGATGGAGATGGACCCATTACAGCTAAGCCCCTGGAATCCGGAGCGCCAAGGACTTACGGACGTACCATGACGATAGGCAGCAATGGCACATGTACTGTGTAACATAAAAGAATAGAGACATAAATGTCGATTTCATTTGGTCCAAAAACACAAGTCTCTGATATTTTTGTGTTGAACCACCAAGCCAGGGAACAACATTCTATTGAGAGGGGTCCAAGCCAGGTTGGATTGATATAATTTGTTGCTTTGGTTTCGCTCACCGAAACCAAACTTTCCACGTCTTGGATGAGGACGATGACAATGACATTTTCTGTGACTCAATCAACGTAGCAAGCCAAGAAATTTTTTCATTTATATGTATATACACATACATATAGTTGCTATAACTAATTGTATGATTTAATTTTTGCAAGACATTTGACATTTCAACCACCCTCTTGAGTGGGAACCTATACAAGTTAAGTAGTTGATTGATTAGGCAGAAGGCAAATCACCACAAAAACTGGCCCCTAGTTCATAGTTCAAGACAACCGTTTGATGAGAAAAACATCCAAGGAACGGTCTCATTTGTCGTATGACAACTGTTTAAATTTTACTTTTCTTTTATCCAATTATATCTAGTCTTTCTATGACATGACATTGGTTGTGCAAACAATAAATGGAAGACCGTCCCGTTCAAGATTTTCTTCTGTTTGATTATTTGTGATGTGAGAACGTTGGTTGAGTTATTAAGAATCTGACACGAATGGGCCTTAAACTGCTGCCTAATCTAAAGGAGAGGGTAGACTTAGCTTATTTTGTGCACAATTTAATGAGTTGGAGATATAGGTTTTGACTTTTCGATTGTTGTTGTTGGAAATCCACCACCACCACCAGCTAGTTGTGCCCATCAATGCAATTTAGAGGCCCTTCATGTAGCAAGTTTTTTTTTTGGTAAGGTAGTAGCAGTAGACATGGTGGGGGTGTGTTTTTTGGGCTGATGAAATCTTTGACTCTTCCTCCCAAAACTCAACCGCCCAAATTAACTGAGAATCAGAAATATACGGATGACCCTGAAATTTAATGGGGCTGTAAATGGAATTCAAGCCTTACTTTTTCGGCCATTTAGTGTCGCGTTTCTGTTTTCCTCATCGATTCGAGTGCTGTCTTTACATTTAAAGTCTCCTACAATTTATGATTTAATAAATAACGTAAGATCACAAGTTAGTTTGTTTACGGCTGGCCCAATGTCTCCTCGGTCCATCTCTATTGATCCAGAGGCCCATCTAGCTAAATATATTGGTCAGTAACCCATGGGGTCCAAATCCACAATTATTGGAAAAACAAGACACCTGAGTTTAGCCCATCACTTCTTCCAATCACCTTCTGCAGAAAACAATTCACTTTGTTTGTAGATTCTCTTAAAAAATGATCATTCACTATTAATTCTATGTATTACAGGTGCATCAAACATAATCTACTTAAGAAATGAAACCAAAAACACCAAGAAGAGTCGAATTAAATTAAAGCCGTAAAAGTATTACTAGGATATGCCTCATTTGAATATGGTAGCTGATATGCTAGGACTAACTTGAAGAAATTCAAGTTGAAAAACACACATTAGAAACTCTTGGTGATGAATTGTAGATCTACGAAGTTAAAACTGCCAGCTGTTGAGCCAGTCTCCTCTGATTGCAAGCTTTTGTAATAGTTGACGAGGACTTTCCATCCCCCGGGACACATAAAACCATCAGGCGGGTTCTCCCCATTTCTTGCATAAGTCCGCATCTGGAGATACCATAACAAGCCCAAGCATCAGTTTCAGAAATTTAAAACTTGTAATTTCTGGCAATAATATTATTTCTCCAGCAACTAAAAGCACATCTTCAGAAAAAGTAAAGAATTTCTCTTCTTTAGTCACTCGAACGCATCAAAGGTAAAATTGAATCACAGTTTAATAAGCAAAAAACTTAAAACACCAAATTTATTAGCGCATATTAAAACATCAGTTTCATGAATCTTATTTTTTAGTCACTGCCAGAATGTATTTCCAGTTTATGTTAGAACACCCTCTCTAAGAGATGGATAATCATTAATACGACCACCCTAAATGTGCAACTCTTTCTAGGAATGCCAAGATAATCATTAGTAAATGAAAACGTTATATAGGAGGAACTCTCTCTCTCTCTCCCTAAAGGATAAGAAACCTTCAACTCTGAGATGAATTGAACTTTTTCAGGCAAACTAGTCATTTTCATACCTTGGTTCCGGAGATGAAGAGGAAATCTTTGGCACGTGAAGGATCGAAAAATGCCATTTGCTTTCCCACTGTGTCATATGCAGCAACCTGCAGATTGTAGTCGAAGAAAAGAAATTTAGGGAAATGCAAAGAAAATAGAAGGCAGACCTTACACTAGAAAGTCGATCACATACACAAATTAGAGTTAGATTAACTCTTATATTACAAGTTTTAAGCATAATAACCAGAAGTCAGCCCAAGGATGAAGCTACAAACTCTGAAAGTAAAAGAAAGAATATTCACGTGGAAATTGAATGATAGGAACTTAATTAAGGGTGCGTTAGGGATTGCTCTAACTTATTAAATAATTACTTATTTCATAATCTATAATCCAAAAAGTGTTTGGTAAATTAATTAAAAGTTAATTATTTATTAAGTCGCTTCTCTAATATTATATTTCCAAAAGCAACGTAAGAAAAAATTAACTTTTACTTAATTTACTAGACACTTTTTCATAAACTACAACAATCCCAAACGCCTCTAAGTAGTCGGCTTAAAACAAACTACAACCAGTCTTTTAAGAGCATTCTTTGTCTGCTGCATCACTTTGGACTAAATCACACCTATGAGCGAGCTCACTTTCTTTTGGATTGTACGTATAGGAAGCTCTATTACGTAGTCAGCTTTAACTACATTGGGTCTAGACATAATATGTGATGCTATATTTAGTTTTTTTTAAAGATTTGCAACATGTACAACAGGAAGGTGGAGTATAGAGCTCATACTACATTCGACCCGGACATTGGCTCTTCAGAAGAACATAATAAACAAAAATGCATACCGGCAGAAAGAAGCAACACAGAGTCAATGATTATGGCCAACAACAGCATAACAATACCTACCCTGAATGGCAAAATATTTAGCTTCTCCAGACCAGGGGCCATGCTTAACACCTTTTTCCCGTGATCTGGGTCATATAAATCTCTCTTCTCCGTTGGGTGACCCATACCAGCAGGATCACGACCTACAATGTAGAAATTAGCTCCTGCATTTATACGTGCCTTGGCATGCCACTGAACTTCAGTTGGACCTGCGTAATGCATGGGTGACGGGAATATGGACACAATTGTAGTCTCAGGGTCAAGGATTCCATCTTCTAGGACCTACAGAGGAAAAACAAACCTTGAACAACTAAACTTTTGACACAATTCATGTAGAACATGCAGTTTACAGTGTAAATGTAAACACCCAGGTGATAAGACCATTATCATAATGGGATTTATTTATTTAAACCCTGAACGGAATTTATAAAGTTTGAAGAACAAGAGTTTATGTGTCAGAACGCTATGATAAATACAACAGCAAATAGACATACTTCAAAGCAACAAAATGCACCAATTGTCTTATCAATTTTCAGGGTTCCAATGCATTTTCTAGTTATAAACTTAAAGAAAGGGAATCCTAGACTGAAAATGATATTAAGTTATATATAAATTCAGAGCAAATACCTTGCTGTGTTGTTCCATCCGGACATCCAAGGGCACATCATCAGCCTTTGTGAAACCTCCTAAAGGATGAAGTAACAGAATGGGATTCTTGTAACCCATTTCCAAAAGCCGCTTACGTGTATCATTCATTAACAAAGCATGCCCATTATGCACGGGGTTCCTTAACTGAAAAGCAAAAACTGCATCCGCTTGACGCCTATCAAATTCATTGCGGAGTTGTTGAGGAGAGAGCCTGTAGTGGTCAAGCCCGTCATTATATTTAATGGGCTTTAACACTTCCAGATCTCCGCCAATGAGCCAATTTCCAGCTGGAGTAATAACCTCCTCGACATATGGCAATCCCGGTGCAGTTGTTCCCCAAGTCCTAGCTATTCTTTCTTCTTTGTTATGCTTGTAGATTTCAATACTGTGGTGAGAGTGAAAATTTAAGGAAAATTCAAATGCTATAAAAAAAATGACAGTATAATGACTCAGTGATTGAGCTACTATAAATTTGTACTTCACATTTTCATCTTAAAAGAACAGTTACAAGGCGATCTGATATTAAAAACAACTAGAAAAATCCTCGGCTTTAGAAATGAAAATCTATTACCGGGACTGCAGAAGGACCATCATTGCTACAGATTGGGCAGACAACAAATTCTACTTGCAAGCACACGTGTACGATCACAAATAATCATAAAGAGAGAGGTTGGGATAATCAATATGCAGAGGCAAAGAAAAAAAAAATTGGTTTGCTATATTTTTTTCTCTTTGTTTCCTCAGGCAAAACACAATAGATTGGTTTCCTCAAAGCAGGAATCTCCTTCCATAATTTTTTAAACAAACAGCCTATTAGTTTTGTCATCATCAAGAAAATGATGAGCCCATCATGCATTTTCAATAAAATGATTAGAAGTACTCTAAACTCTAAAGTGTTGTGTAACTTAGCCAAATCTCAGCATCTACTCATTTAAAATTCCGTAAATGATAGTGATCAGCTACCTATTGTCTGAAAGTCACGTCTCTTCCTACATTAAACATCAGCTCCACAGCATAGGAAGTCTTATGAGATATGTTTTAATAATAACAACCGAAACAACTGAATGGCCGAATTTAGAAGCAGACTCCAGAAAGAATTGTACTGCTTGGCATCCTGAAAGTACCTCGGTAGATTTGATTTCATTTTCACACTAGCAAATTCGCTTCCATTTATATAGCAGCAACCAAGTAACAAATTCGCATACAATTGGACAAACCGTAAATCAGCACAGAAAAATGTCAAACAAGTTGTTATATTTTAGAGCAATGCCTAACTACGACATCAAGTTCAGTGAGCAATAAAGAATTACCACTAGGCACTAGCTAAGTGCATCATTGCATGCTCGTATATTCACATAAAATTTAACAACTATCAAAAGAAAACGAAAACAAAAAGGAATATATATAATGTCATTGAAAATTACTGACCTCCTGAGAATTCCAATCAAGTCTCCACTAGGACCAACCAAACCAACATTGGTCGACGACCCGATTCGCTCCTTGGTCTCATCATCGATTGCCAAAACAATGGGAAGCGACATGTTGACTAGGGACCCATCTCCCATTTTTAAACAATTAAAATGCAAACTCTGCAAGTACTCGTTTTCCCTCATGAACCCTCTCAGAGGACTCGCCCACCCCTGGCTGATCACGTGAACCCACTCCAAATCGATCTTGGTCAGCTTCACACTCGGCATTGACTCGGCCTCCACCGTCTTCTGCCCCAGCTCGCTCTCCGGCACCACCAGATCCACCACCACCCCGCCATCCGGCTCGATCAAAGAGCTCTTAATCACAGAAGAAGAAGAAGACTGCACGGAAAGTGAATTCATTTTGGGTTGATAAACAGTTAACGGACTCGAACTGTAAATGGGTCTTGGTCGGATTTTGAGGTTGTAGTTCGTGAACTTTCTTCTGTGCCTGGTCGTTTGGTGTTGTATGTTGAGATTGAAGTGAGTTGTGACGTGTACTTTAATTGTCATAGACATGTTTCTCTGTGGGTGTTTCGGGCAATTCGATGTTTGAAAAGTGGGTTTCGAAGGAATGTAGACTACGAGATATCCGGCGATTACGAGGAACAACAACAAAAATGACCGAAGCTGCGCCTCTTAAATTTGCGAACATTTTGGTGAGGAGGAGAGGAGCAGAACTTAAAATTGGAGTCTCGATCTAGAAGTCGAAAGACATCCACACGTTTGTCTTGCTGTTTTTGGGTTTGTGGACGAGAGTTTGATTCCTGTTGCATGCTTTTGAACAAGTTGTGCCTACTAGTAGTAAATTAGTCATAGTAGTAGTTTCAGTCCTAACACCTCTGCGGGGACTATTTCTACTGTTCGAAATATTTTCAGGGTTGATGTTGTTTCCAGCCATGATAAGTATCTGGGCCTCCCCTCCTCGGTGGGTAGAAATAAAAAAGGAATTTTTGGGAGCATCCTTGACAGAGTGTGGAACAAGCTTCAAGGTTGGAAGGGAAGACTGTTCTCTATAGGTGGGAAAGAGGTCCTTATTAAGGCCATTGCTCAAGCAGTCCCTGCTTATGCTATGAGTTGCTTCAAACTCCCTGTGTCTATTGGCCTTGAAGTTCAGAAAATGTGTGCTAATTTTTGGTGGGGCTCGGGCCAAGATAAAAGGAAAATGCATTGGTTCTCTTGGAAACGATTATGTCAGCCTAAGGTAGAGGGGGGCATGGGGTTTCGTGATTTTCAGGCCTTCAATCAAGCAATGCTGGCGAAACAGGGATGGAGGATTCTTCATGACCCCTCCTCCTTGCTTTCTCGAGTTCTTAAAGCCAAATACTTCCCTAACACCAATTTTTTAAAGAGTTCTCTAGGATGGAAACCTTCCTTTGTTTGGAGAAGTATTCTCTGGGGCAGGGATGTTCTTCTTAGAGGTCTGAGATGGAAGGTTGGAGATGGCCAAAGCATATCGGTTTATGATGACCCCTGGATACCTCGGGATTCTAATTTTAAGGTTTATTCCCCTAGGCTTCTTCCGGATGGAACTCCGGTTTTTGCCTTGATTGGAGCCCCTGGTGTTTGGAGCAGGGATTTGGTGCAGTTCTATTTCAGACCTGAAGAAGCCGCCACCATTTTGAGTATCCCCCTTTGCTCTAGCCCCCTTTCGGACACTCCGTCTTGGCACTTCGATAAGTTGGGCTGCTTCTCTGTCAAAAGTGCTTACAGGTTAGCCTTGAATGCTAACAATTCTGCCTCCCCTTCAGGCTCTAGAGCTCCCCCTCCCTGGTGGAAGAAGCTCTGGTCTCTTCCCCTCCCCTCCAAAATTAAGATTTTCTGCTGGAGGGCTTGTAAGGAAGCCTTACCAACTAAAGCTGGCCTTTTTAAGCGAGGTATTGGTGACTCTATTTTGTGCCCCTTTTGTTCCCGTCTCCCTGAGTCTTCTGACCATGCCTTATGGGGCTGTAAAGCTCGCAGCTCTTATTGGAAAGAGTGTCCGTTCTTCTCCGAGCTGAGCTACTTCCCTGCTGTGGATTTCTTCGATAGAATCGCTTGGGTCTCCTCTTCCTGTTCTCTTAAGCAGTTGTTGGTTTTTGTTGTTGGGTCTTGGTTTGCTTGGAGCTCTAGAAATTTGATCCTTCATAATTCTTCCCCTCCTTCTTTTTCTGATTTTTGGAGTAGAGCTGCTTGTTTTGTTGATTCCCTATTGGTTCCTACTCAGGTCCCCTTGCAGGGTGAGGTTGTTGGCAGGGCCGTCCCTAGGTGGTCCCCTCCTTCTTCTGGTTTCAAGATTAATGTTGACGCAGCGGTGGATGCGGCCTCGGGTCGTTTTGGTGTTGGGATTGTCATTAGAGACCATCAGGGTTGTCTGAAGGCAGCTTCTTCTTTGGTGTTTCGTGATTTTTTCAGTGTGGTGGCTGCTGAAGCCAAGGCGGTTCTCGAGGGCTTTAGGCTCGTTGTTGCCTCCTGTTTCTTTCCCTTTTGTGTGGAGTCTGATTCTCTCCAGGTTGTGAACCTTTGTAGCGGCATTTCTTCTTCCAGATGTGAGGAGGATAGTGTTATTCAGGATATTTTGTCTCAGTTTGGCTCTCTTGTTAGCTCCTTATCTTTTATTTCCAGGAGTTGTAATTTTGTTGCGCATAGCCTTGCTAAATGGGCTATCGGGGTTTCTTTAAATTCTGCTTGGTCTTGCTCCTTCCCTGACTGGTTACTTAAACTAGTTAAGGAGGACTTTTGTTGTGTTGCCCCTTGATTAATATATTATCCTTTCAAAAAAAAAAAATAGTCATAGTAGTAGTTGTCGTTGTTGGGGACCAAAGTGGGTTGCGTAACTCGTCTTGTTGTGTTACGTGAGAGACGGATGGTCACGGACCTTTCCAAGCAAAATTGGCTGGCTTCAAAGTTCAACCCCTGCTCGGTCTATAATATTGTTATGCATATAATTTTATAATATGGACCTGAAAAAGTCAATAAAGTCTAACGGGTTGAGAAAGCTGGTGAAATTGAGGTAGCAGGCAAGTTCCTACTGTGAGAGGTGAGGAAGGGATTAAACTCCTAAAATTCGAAGCGAGCTAGGAAGAGTAGACATCACCTCGACCTCGTCACCATTCATCTCATTGTCACAGTTTAATTCAAGCTTGCAGTCACTCAGCTTAAGGCATGTTTTCCAAATAAGGGAAGATTCCATGATTTGAGGAATCTGATCACACCAGTTGATTGAATTTGAATTTACATTGAATCCCTATAATTTAGTGATTGTATTCCTGTTTTAATTACGATAATTATGTGAATTATTCTATTCTTGATTTAGTGATTCAATACTATAGAGGGGGATGATCATCACTGATATAAGGGTTATAAAAAATATTGAGGGAATACACTAAAAGGATAAAGCTAAGAGCAATAATATAACAATGAATGTAGACTTTGATTTTCAGCCGAACCAGTATAAAAACTTCGCGTTTTTATATTTTGTTTTGATTAATGAACCACTCTTTTTGTTGTTTATTTTACTGACGTGATTTACACATCAACAAGTATTATTTTGGTTTTTTTAATACTAAATATTATTTCGTTTTATAAAATTTTTAAAAAAACAAAGTTGTATTTTTTTAATCTATACATTTATTATATAATTTTATTGAAGTCTATCTTAAAACCGAGAAATAATTTTTTTATTTAAAATTAAATGTACCATTATAACTATATGCATTTAAAAATATTATTTTAATTGAATATACATGTTTTTATATTAGAAAATATAGTTTACATTTTATATTAGGGTGAATTGCACTCAAGCACCTTAATTTTTATTATAATTACACGTTTAATGTCAATTTTATCATAATTGCACTCGAATACCCTACTTTCCGTTGACCACCGTTAAAGTGACGGTTGACCAAACGGATTATGGTAAAATGACGAGACTGCCCCTGCAAAGGAAAAAACAAAAAAAAATTGAAAACTCATGAACCCATAATTTTTTTAAATTTTTTTTGTTGTGATGTGGTGGAAGAGATCTCTAGATCTCTTCCATCTGTTTTTTTAATTTTTTTAAAAAATATTTTTAATATATTATTTTATTTAAAAATATAGTTATTTTTTTAAAATTAATTAAAATATGACGTGACATGTTCTTGTTGGTTGAATGATTTTTTAAATATAAATTTAAACGTAAAAGACCAATTTGCCCCGGAATCGTTTGGTCAACCGTCACTTTAATAGTGATCAACGAAAAGTGGGGTATTCGAGTGCAATTATAATAAAACTGACATTAAATATGCAATTATAATAAAAGTTAAGGTACTTTAGTGCAATTTATCCTTTATATTAAGCCTATGTTGTAATAGGGTGACAATTGTCGACATGTTCTAATGATACGAAATAATGGATTTAGGTTATATCTTATTTTGTTTGGGTCATTAATGGATTAACATGTTAAACCCATTAAATAAAATGTCGTGTTTGGGTTGAACCCTTCCTTATAAGTTAGCCAATTTAATACGATTAAATATTAATAATGAATATTTATTTATAATTCTATATAAATAACTATTTGACTATTGAAATGTTTATTAAGTGGATTTAGTGGATTGAATTGTGTAATTAAATTAAAATGGTTTAAACTATTCTAAAATTTTAAATGGGTAAATAAATTAATCGAATTGTATTATACTATATCATGTTAATCGAATTGTATTATACCATATCATGTAATTGACGTGACTTATAAATTAACTGTTAGAGGTTTTATAGGGTAACACGTTAATTTAATGGATTTTATTTTAATTTTAACTCATTACGCAATAAGTTTAATGGGATGTGTCCAAATAATTTGTGTTTCCATAATTTAAAGGAGTTCCTAGTTCTACAATCAAAATCCAACAGGGGCAGCTGGGTGGAAAAAGATAAGTTAAGCTTCCAAACCGACATCAACCAAACTAACATATCCAGTTCAAGAAAAATAATTACAAAGCTTCGTTCCCCAACAAAGTGTTCACTTATTTTTTGCTGTGTTCATTCAATTTATTGTGGATTTGATGATGGAAAAACCAGTCTCTTTACTCGAGATTTCAGATTGAACAAAAAAATTAAACACGACACGGTAATTCGTATTGTCCCCGTATAGTATATCAACTTAAATTTATGACTTAATTTAATTTTTAATCTTTTATTTTAATATCTATTATTTAATTCCTCCTAATCCAAGGGTTGTTGAGTTCATCTATTCTAAACCCTCTTGGATTAAGGACAAATCAATAGTCCAATGTTAAAATTGACAAATTTAAATTCATATGATCACACCATTTATACTATATGATAAGATTGTAATTAAAATGTGTTGTGGTTAAGAAATAATTCAACAAGTGAATAATGTCCATTAAACATTACGTTACGTATTATTTTTTTAAAAAAATTGCCACGTTGTATGAACCAATATTGAGTTAACGTTAAAAACTTAAATTGATATTAATTCAAACTATATGTATATTTAAATTTATAATATAATTTTATTTTCAATACATTATTGATGCAAGTATATATTACAATGTGTATTTATAATTTCGTAAACTTAACTAAACTATGTGCAACTTTATATGCATTCCAAGAAACATATTTGAACCACCAATACCCAGAAGTCATAGGATGTCTGAAATCATCAAACTAATTACTGTCAAAAGAATCTCTTTTACCATAATCAGGGCCGGCCCTGAGCTTTTGGAGGTCCGGGGCGGCCTTAACTAATTTTTATTAAAAAAATACTATTAAAGTTGTATGGGGCCCTAACTAATTTTTATTAAAAAATTTCAATTAAAGTTGTTTCTATGTAGAATCGAACTAGAGACCCCCAAATTACAAGACTGACTCTACCACTAAACTATAAGAGTTTAGTTATAAAGAATTAATATGAGTCTTATATAGTCTTGTAAGGAATGGTATTTTATTATTATTCATTATACCACTATTACCGCTGCTTATGGGGAGGACTGCACCGTTGGGCTTGGCGAAAGGGACTGTAACCACTATTATAGTGGCTAATGATTGCAGCCACTGTACTAGAATTAGGTTGCGTATATGGTAGGGCCTGACTAATTTTTATTAAAAAAATTCTATTAAATTTGTCCCCATATATGGTGGAAGTAGAGACCTCAAAGTTACAAGACTAACTCTACCATTGAGCTATAAGGGCTATTGTTACAAAGAATTAATATGGGCCCTATATAACACTGTATTTTAGTTTTATATGTATGATAAAATTATAAAATATTGAGCCCTCCTGGGCTTGGGGCCCTGGGCCGTCGCCCTTTGCGCTCCGGTCCAGGGCCGGTCCCTGACCATAATCATATTCACAACATCCGCCAACCTAGACACCTCTCAAAGTATCTTTAACCTTATGCTACATCAAGCTTGAATCCAACCCTAGTCATTCCATATAACAACACCCAAGCCAACACAAAAATTTTATTAGTCTATTATTACCACATCAGTGTTGGTCTTAACAACGCCCCTCAGCTGGAGCTTTCCATTTATCTTCCGTTCGAATTTCACGAGTCAATTTTTATGATGTGTAATATGTAAAATAAGTTACTATTAACTCGTTTCAATTTACGAAAGGATATATCACGAGTTAAATAAAAGTTGAGATATAATAATAAAAATAAAAAATAAAAAACACTATACATATATTTACTAATTTACCGATACGTATGAGAAGATTCCTTCTTGACGTCCCGTTATTAAGAATATAGAGTTTCAAATCATCGTTTTATTATTTGATTTCGGTAACCTAATCGGTTATTAGGTATATTTTTTTCAAAAATGTCACATTTTATGTTAAAAAAACAAAAAACAAAATGTACAAAAACCATGGAAATTCAAATCATGTACATACACCATTGGTCTGTGACGCAATAAACTGACAGCTCTTCCACACTTTTGACCCGCTGAGCTCTGATAAATATCTATTTATCAAAGCGCCACATCTAAACAGGACAGGCCAAAGTCACCAAAACCGACCTAGTAAATTTTCTACCTTAACCTATGGGACATAAACACCCCCAACAATTCCCAAAAATCCCCCGCACCCTCGACCGTTATCATTCGAGCCACTCAAGGGCATAACCGTCTCATTATTTATTATTATCTCTACCCTAATCGGAGGTCTCGAAACTAAAATCTTTGAGAGCGCGGTTTCTACTCCCTCGCATATTTTTTATTTTTATTTTTTTGTTCATTCAACAAAGTCAGGGTTTCGATTGATTGTTGAGAGATTCACGAGTGTTTGGCAATGGGAGTACCGGCGTTCTACAGATGGTTGGCGGAGAAGTATCCGATGGTGGTGGTGGACGTGATTGAGGAAGAGCCTGTCGAAATCGACGGCGTCAAGATTCCGGTTGATACAAGCAAACCTAATCCAAACAACATCGAATACGATAATTTGTATCTCGACATGAACGGGATCATTCATCCTTGCTTCCACCCAGAAGATAGGGTAAAGATTCAATTAAATTCAATTCACGGTTTCACTTTCTGCTACTTTTTTTTTTTCTTTTAGAGTTTTTGAATTTTCACCGGTAAAGATATGGTTAATTTGACCTGTTAAATATATGGTATGAGTGTTCAGTCATTATGTAGCTTGTGGTGGTTTTCGGATTTGGAACCATTGAAGAGTTTGTAACCTGAAGTCTGCTTAGGTAGAGTCAACCAGAAAATTACAGTGATGGCTAGCTTCTCTAGTTTGGACGGTTGCATGAAAATTTTGAAGGACAATGAATTTATAGTGTTACAGATGTACATTTAGGAATTTGCTGAAAGACAATTTCAACAAGTGAATTTAGGTCTTTTAGTGATTTGTATCATTATGAATTGGCTATCCTGAAATTTTTTGCTGTATGGTTTTGATTGCCTTGCCTTGTGTTGGAGAGGGTTTATACGTCATTACATATAGATTCGGCTGTGATTTGTATTAAGTGGATTTACAGCTGCTAGTGTCTTTGTGGTAGGGTGTGGAATTTCAATGCTATCATGTTGATGTAGATTGGTGTTCTGTGATCTATTTATCTTTTTCCTTAATCGATTTACTTGAATGAAAAGTGGGTTGACAGTGTGATTTAACCCTTGCAGCCTGCGCCAGCGACATTTGAAGAGGTATTTCAATGTATGTTCGATTACATTGACAGACTTTTCGTGATGGTGCGACCTCGAAAGTTGCTGTACATGGCTATTGGTGAGTAGTTGGTTTGAGTAATCGTTTCACATGGAAAATTAGAGATGCTTAATTAATTATTACATGTTTTTTTTTTTTTTTTGTTATACTGATTTTCTGGAAACAACTTGTAGATGGTGTTGCCCCACGGGCAAAAATGAACCAACAACGGTCTAGGCGTTTTAGAGCAGCTAAAGATGCGGCAGATGCGGTATGTGCTTTTTGGATTCTAGATGGTTTTTACGTTTATGTCTATGGAAGGGTTTTATATGTTTTTCATTGGCCAAATTAACCCTTTTTTTTTGCTTTACACTTGAATAAAATTATTCATCAAAAGCACTTCCTTAAAGAAAACTCAGTTTCATGAACACATTGTAGTTACATTTACTTGAATGCCTAAGTGTAACCCTGATGCTTTCTTTATCATACAGATCTTATAGCATTCACTAATGATTTTTCTTCTTGAGATTTCTGTAATAATATCATGTGTCTTGGAGGGATGTAATAATGATAATTCATGTTTTAATGGACTATTCTTGTTCTACGCCACACATCTTCTCGCCTTATATATATAAATTTCTTTAAAAGCAATGGCTGGGTGCTAAAAATATTTTGTATGAATGCTAGAATATTTTTTATAATTTTATTATTAATTTTAATATAAACTAAACCCCCAAAACCCTTATGTATGTGAGATTTGAACCTAATGGCTTTTACACAACATCAAGATATCTTACAAGTTGAACTACCTAGTACCCCCAATGACGACTAGAGCTTAATGATTCAATGACTTTCAATTTTTTACTACTATATTTATTGTTGTTTCTGGGGCTTTAGTTACTTGGCGATGATTTCTTTGCTGGGTAAGATACCATATTAACCATATATTTTCTACACATTAGCTTGGCATCTTGATGTTCATACATTTCAGTCATTAAGATTTTTGGGGCTTTGCCGGTCCCTTTCTTCTTAATGCTATGCAATTTTTGTAGGTTTATGGATAATAGATGTGTCTATTATAAAAAATTAACTTTTTTTTCCTCTCAATCCTTTGCCTAAACAATTTGCTGTTACAGATGAAGAATTAAGGCATGTGTTAGTTATTTTGTAGGCAGCTGAAGAAGAAAGGTTGCGGCAGGAGTTTGAGCAGGAGGGCAGAAATCTCCCCCCCAAAAAGGATTCAAAACTTGTTGATTCTAATGTTATCACCCCTGGAACTGAATTTATGGCTGTTTTGTCAATTGCGTTGCAGTATTATGTACATCTTAGGTTGAATTATGATCCTGGATGGGCACAAGTTAAGGTATTGCCCATTTTACAGTTTTTCTTTATATGTTATATTTCATTCCCTTTGCAATTAAAACAATTTACTTGTCCTTTGAATGTATAATAGTGATGTACGTAGAGTGTTTTTCTTACACTTCCATTTTTGAAGGTTATCCTTTCAGATGCAAATGTTCCTGGTGAAGGGGAACACAAAATTATGTCTTATATTCGTCTTCAGAGAAACCTTCCTGGTTATGATCCAAATACACGCCATTGCCTATATGGTTTGGTATGTTTCTTTCTCTATTGATGGCATCTTCTCCTATGTAGACATTTACTTTAAATGGGCATTGTGAACCAGTCCTTTGCATTAGTAATCTGGACTAACATGGTTTCCTTTGTTAATTTTCACTACATGACAGGATGCAGATTTGATTATGTTGGCTTTGGCTACTCATGAAGTTCACTTTTCAATTCTTCGAGAGGTTTGTATGTAATAGTGTCACACATGCTGGTTCGTTTTGTAATCAAATAAGAAGATGCTATTTTATTGTAAATGAAAGAAAATGTGCACCAATTTCTTTTATGTGAACTTTATTCTTTTCCCATTTTTAATATTTTCTTAGAATTGATGAATCAGGTTTGGTAGATTGAAACATTGATCGGAATAAGTGAATATTAGAAGTATCATTTTCTCAAAAAATTTAAGGAATAAGAATTTTGTTCTGTTGGTGATATGTTTCAGATTGTATTTACACCTGGGCAGCAAGACAAATGCTTCCTTTGTGGTCAGATGGGTCATTTAGCAGCAGCTTGTGAAGGAAAAGCAAAGAAAAGGGCAGGAGAATTTGATGAGAAAGGGGATGAGAGTGTTGTGCCTAAAAAGCCATACCAAGTAAGTTCTAGTTGAAATTATGCTTATAAATTTCCTGGTGTAAAATTCATCTATAAATATTATGATAGGATTGATAACCATCTTTTGGCGCTTATTTCCCTAATTTCTACTTCCTGCAGTTTCTCAACATTTGGACTCTTAGAGAATATCTGGAATATGAGATGAGAATTCCTAACCCGACGTTCGAGATTGATCTGGAACGTATTGTGGATGATTTTATATTTATCTGTTTCTTTGTTGGCAATGATTTTTTGCCGCATATGCCTACATTGGAGATTCGGGAGGTATGTAAATAAAATAAGTAGCTTTCTTTTAACAAAGTTATGGAAAAAAAAAATTATTTGGCTGAAGACATTTAAGTTGTTTAGTTTTACAGGAGTATAAATCCCTTGTATTTTTTTTTTTTTTTTGGGGGGGTGTGTGACATTTTCTGATTTTATTGCCACCCTAGATACCAACTTGTGACATGTTGGGCACTTCCACAATCATTTGTGTTAATTCAGTGGCTAAATAGCATGACATGTTAAACATGGAAATGTGTTTTCTGAGTTTATTGCCACCCTACTTTCTACTTTGACATGGTTGTTCCTGCGCATCCACAATCATTTGAATCGATGCATGTATATTGACAGAAATCTGTTTTGACTTCATTCTTGAGCTTGCATGCTAGTTGCATTATGAATTTTTTACCCAGCATTGCTGGGCAAAATGTTAATGTAAGTGCTATTTTGTTTTTAATGTTCCTGCATTCTTTTAGGGTGCAATCAACTTGTTAATGGCAGTATACAAGAAGGAATTCAGGGCTTTGGGTGGGTACTTGACTGATGGAAGCAAGGTATTAAATTAAGTGTGTCATGTTGTGGTATCTGCTTCGAGTTGTTTGAATGACCCTACTGCATTTGGCTTTTCTTTTTGGCATTGTCTAGAAGATTCTCTTACATTTTGCGTGACCTCTTGTTTCCTTTCTCAGCCAAATTTGAGCAGGGTGGAGCATTTTATTCAAGCTGTTGGATCATATGAGGATAAAATATTCCAGAAAAGGGCACGATTACATCAGGTATTTTTTTCTCTTTTTTTTCACAGATTTAATTTATTATTATTTTATGAATCACTGTATATGTTAGGAGTAATATTATTTGTTGTGGTCAACTTGTTGAAGGAATACCAAACTGTATGACTGGGCCGAGAAGCTTATAAAGATTTTCTTTTCCATTGTATGGGTTCTAATTATATCAGTCCACTGCATTCCCCGTTGATTAGGGCAGTTTAGAAGTCAAATTTAGTTCTATGAAAGTGTTGGATAATGAGATGAATTGAAATTGCTTGAATGAAGGATTGTTAATTTAAGTTGGTGGAAATATGTGCTCATAGATGTCTGCAACCATTTTTGCTGTCTTTCACAATATTAATTGCTGTTTCAAGTTGTATTTGTTAAAATTAAATTGACAATGGGATGCCCTACTAATCTGAAATTTTTCTTTAGAATTTGAAAGGCAACTTGATGATAACGAGGCAATTTTAAGTGCTGAATATCACAGTTGTTCCCACACGAGACAGTTCAGGGCTGTTTTACCAAAGTTTGTAAGGGAAAATGGTTTAGTAGGTGTGGTTATCATTTGTATCCTATTGGTATGGAGGAGAGGGAGGGGTCTTCTGCTTGGTTTATGATTTAGGCTTAGGAGGTTGAGTGTATCTACATCATACAAAATTTCCTCATTGTGTTATTGGTAATTCTTCTTATTGTATATTGTTAGGTAATTCTTCTTGCGGTTGTAAGGCCTTTTTAGTGGACTGCTGGTTCACTACATTTTTGTTAATAATTTTTGTGTCTTTAATAAAGAGAATAAATAATTGTAGTGGTATGTTAATATAACACCCCTCATGATTTGTTGTCATTGTATCCTGGTGTGTTTTACAGAGGCAGTCTGAAAGAATTAAGCGCGAAAAGGCACAAGCAAAGAGAGGCGACGATGCACAGCCACTAGCCCAACCTGATTCTTTGGTTCCTGTTGGTCGATTTCATGGTTCTCGCCTGGCGTCTGGTCCTTCCCCTTCACCATACCAACTAACAGAAAATGTTGAAGTGATGAATTTGTCTAGCAATAATAATACAGGCAAACGCTCTAATACAGCTGATGTCAAAAGAACTTATGATCGGCCTCATAAAGTGCCACGTTTGTCTTCAGGGGCCACTATTGGTGCAGCCATTGTTGAAGCAGAGAATAGTCTTGAAACAGAAGTATGTTTTCCTGCTTAAGGAGAGGCACTTTAATGTAATTCTGACTCCTTCAGCCATTCTTTAAGACTCATATCCTATGGGCTAGCCTTTGATTTGGTATGAGCCTTGCTGGCGAGGAGTTAAGAGTTCATTTATTTTCATAATAATAACTTATAAACTTTCTTTACTATGCAAGCTTTCCAGCTTTGCTGGATATCTTATGCTAAAGTGATCATGTTGGGATTATATTTTGCTTCTTGATTTTCCAGATACAGGACAATAAAGAAGAATTAAAGCTGAAGCTTAAGGAGTTACTCCGTGAGAAGTCTGATGCCTTTAATTCAGAAAATCAAGAAGAAGACAAGGTCTGAATTTGCTGTTGATTGCTGATGAGTTATAAAAAATTTAAAAAATGTTGTTTTGTTTGTTGATTATATTTTCCAATTTTGAGTTGAAAAGCAGCAGTTACCATTTTTCCAGATCTTTCTCTCTTCACTGACCCAAAAAAACTTGGTTCTGAATTGTTTGTATTTGGCTTGAGTTTATGGAGTTCTCTCTTTACCCCCAAGAAGTAAATAATGAGATTAATGTCCACAAGTATGCATATCGTTATTGATTGATTGACCTACAGTTCTTGCTTGTGTGACCATTTCATTTTCTCAACTATAATTATGATGTTTTTTAAATGATGAACAACAGTGGGATGGGTAAAAATAATGGCTTGTTATTTTTCGGTGTGCATTGTTTATTTATTGCATGGCATATCTCTAATGCTCTTTTAACAGGTTAAATTGGGAGAGCCAGGTTGGAAAGAAAGGTATTATGAAGAAAAGTTTGATGCAAAAACTCCTGAGGAACGTGAAAGTATACGGAGAGATGTCGTAAGTTAGATGAACTTAAGTGTTATTTATGTTGAATGTGTTATGTTTTTATTCCTGTAGTCATTGTAGGCTTACCTTACATACTTGAGTTTTAACTGAGTAGGTTTTGAAGTACACAGAAGGGCTGTGTTGGGTTATGCATTATTACTATGAAGGTGTTTGTTCCTGGCAGTGGTGAGTTTATTTTTTCAGAGTTCTTGTTTGTTGCTACTTTATCTTGTAAATTTACGGTATATGTAAATATCTTCTTGTGAGTTAAGGATAATATAAAAGCAATTATTGAGATTTTATGGTACATATAAAGGTACAAACAGGGTAGAAAAATTGGAGAACTGTGAAGACAATTTTGTTGTCAGTTTTTGGGCTGTACATTATATACTTTGGGTGCTCACTTTTGGGATTTGAGGTTCTAATATCTATCTATCTATCTATCTATATATATATATATATATATGGGTGATTGTGGTTAATCTTTTTATTTGATATGCAGTCACATTCTGATCTTAATGCGTCTGTGATAATTTGTGGTTTTAGGTTTTATCCTTATCATTATGCACCCTTTGCTTCTGATCTCAAGGATCTTGGTCAGCTGGAAATAAACTTTGAACTAGGCTCTCCCTTTAAACCCTTCAATCAGCTGTTGGGGGTTTTCCCTGCTGCAAGGTTGGTACTACTTTTTTATTTCATATTAATTTTTATTAAGGTACTAACCATAATCAATTTTCAGTTCCCATGCACTTCCTGAGCAGTATAGAAAATTGATGACCGATCCAAATTCTCCAATAATTGATTTTTACCCCTCTGGTATGTGTCTCTGCGAACTGGAACCCTCAATACTTACTGCTGCTTAAATTTGTGCATGGCAAGACCCATCTTGATATTTTATCCATGTGTCAGATTTCATAGTGGACATGAATGGAAAACGGTTTGCATGGCAGGTGAGCTTACCTTTTGGTCTGAATTGCGTTTTTTCTTAACTTTGCTGACGTGGTAACTTATAGGAAATGATTTTATTTTGAAGCAGTTCTTTGATACTTTTTCTTACTATTTTGAAGGGTATTGCAAAGTTGCCTTTCATTGATGAAGCTCGCCTTCTTGCAGAGGTCAAGAAAATTGAACACACGCTAACGGTATGGTACTGTGGTTAAGCCAGCTTGTCGCACGGATGCTGCTGCTTTCTTTCTGGAATTGTGCTATTTGTTGTTACTTCATATATAATAAAAGATGATTTTAATTTTTTTCATCTAATTAGATGTGACAATCTTTCGTAGGAGGAGGAAGCGCGGAGAAATAGTACTATGTCTGACATGCTTTTTGTGCAATTATCTCATCCTCTTTCTGCAAGCATATATACACTTGATGAACATTGTAAAAAATTAACTGCCAAAGAGCGAACTGAAGTCAAGGAACGACTCAATCCTGAGATAAGGTTTGTGCTTCAGTGCTAAAATATTTGGCATTTACTTATAGCTTTAAAGGGCAGATTAGTTTTGGAATTTTTTTAGTGTTTGTGATATTAAATTTGCTTTTACCTACACTTCTTTCATTAATCCATATTAGTGGCTATAAACTAAATTAATTATTAGCATTAGTAACTATTAACTAAATTATTCATATTAGTGACTGAATTACATTTTAGAACTTTCTCAATGTTTCATTTGTTAGTTTAATTAGGAAGGGTACATCTGGTGTGTGTCGATATATTAATTTGCATACAATTGTTCAAGCTTGGTTCATTTACAACTTGCATTCGGCTCACATATAATTTGAGCTAAGTTGGAATGGCTATCGAACATGTCAAGCTTTTATTTTTCATGTGCTGTTTGGTCTGTTTTGCTCTCCGACTAATATTCCAAGTGTTTGGAAAAAGAAAATAGTTTTAAAAGCCACTGATGAAATTTGAGTTCTTTAAATCAATATGACTTCAGTGGTATTATTAAACCCTGATGCATACTGGTAAATGATGAAGATGTGAGCTAATTAGCAAATGTTATGCAATCAGTGTTAAAGTCTGGTGACTTCTGGCCAGTGCAACTTACATGCTCACTTTTACATACGTGTGTGGTGCAGTGTTCTACTTTTGAGCATGAGATTTCACGCCTATCATGACAGTTGTGTTATATTATTGCTATAATGATAGCACAGCACATTTATGCTTGGACTATATTCTGATCTTAATTTAGGGATATGTGCAGCGGTGGGATGAATGGTTATTTATCCCCTTGTGGCGGAGATCCTCATCCTCCTATATTCAGGTCTCCGGTTGATGGGATGGAAGATATAATGGACAACCAAGTCATGTAAGCTTCTAAATATTTAGATTATAATTGTCTACCAGGTTACTAAAGTGATCATGTTTGAGGATTTTATATTTCATCTTTTCTTTTTTCTTTTTTTGCCTTGTGGTTCAGATGTGCTATATACAAACTCCCAGATCCACATAAACACATCACCCGGCCTCCTGCTGGAGTAAAATTCCCTGAAAAGGTATGCAGAAACTAGAAATTTTATTCTCAAAGCATCTTGATGTGCTTAGTGAATTCTTTGCATATTTGATCCCTGATTATAACCAAGATGCAAATTATTATCCTTGTGTTGCTATCTTGGATGTACATTGGTGATGTTCTTTTTCAAGACTTATATTCCTTTGTGTTGCTTGAATTTCATTTCCCAAGGAAAAGCATGCAAGAAACATGATTTATAGTATGAAGCAGTATATTGAAACGTCATGTGGGTATTGTGTAGATATATCTTAGGTTTATTTGACATTTTAAATGAACTGTCTTACATTTATACTGATGTGTGAGATGTTCAGTAGCCTGGTTTTGCTAGCTTGATTATTTACATCCAAAAATATTTATTTTGCAGATGGTAGAATTGGGAGATCTGAAACCTGATCCTGTATTGTGGCATGAAGATTCTGGAAGGAGGCCTTATGATAATAATGGAAGGAGGCCTTATGATAATAATGGAAGGAGACCTTATGATAATGGAAGGTACGGTCATCTTCAGTTTCACTTAGAGGCTCATGCATGACTAGACAGTAAACCTCTTAGAATTTCTTTCTTCCTCTGCTAATTGACTTTGGATTATGCTGTCATAGAAATTGTATCTTTTATATGTTTACAAAATTTTGGATTTGGCTTTGCTTGACAGGCACAATCCCCGCGGAACCATGTCTGGTCATCAGCTTGGGGAGGCATCACATCGACTTGTTGTCAATAGCTTACAGTTGAAGGGGGATCGTAACGGCTATGGCAATCATATGCATGCTTCACCACAACCTTATGCTGCGGCACCCTATGTGCTGCCACCCACTTCCTATCATGATTACAGGGGTCATCATCAGGGACATCATAGAATAATGCAGCCTTCAATTCCTACGATCCCAACTCCCTATGATCAACACCATGCTTCACCAACTTCTCACCTTCCTTACAGAAGGTCTTATCCTCAATATGAAAGGCATAATCAATCAGCAACTGGTGGAGATCATTCGGTGCATGTATACCAACCTTCAGGAGTTCAACTGAATGGTGGACCAAGATACCCACCCAGGCCTAGGGCACCGACAT
Organism: Xanthoceras sorbifolium; assembly: GCA_003430845.1. NCBI lineage: Eukaryota > Viridiplantae > Streptophyta > Magnoliopsida > Sapindales > Sapindaceae > Xanthoceras > Xanthoceras sorbifolium. The sequence goes on from CM010617.1 coordinate 32,478,112, forward strand.
CCGGTGTGTATCCGAATCAAGGTGGTTACAGCGGCTACCAGAGTTACCAATCACCTGGTGCTGGTAATACTCAACAGTGGGGTGGTAGTTTGGGCCCGCAGACCAACCAGAGCATCCCCAGAGGGTATGGCCACCATCAAGCTAGGGGTGATCAGGGCCACCAACAATACAACAATCAACATAGGGGAAGTCACGGCCATTATCAACAAAACAGTCAACAGAGAGGGAACCAGGGCCACCATCAACATTATAATCAAGAAAGAGGCAATAATCAATTCTCAGCGTTAGACAGAAGGCCAAATAAGAGACAGCCGCCACCTGGGAACGGCAACTGATAAAAGTTAAAAAGTCTTGCATGTCATGAATCCAATAATTATGTTAGTGTTGTACAATAGCTCATTCGTTATAGCCAGAGTCTCTGTTATTGTGGTTTTTCCCGTTATGTTTATTTCTTTTTTTAGCCTTGGTGTATCGTATATCAAACTAGTTTTTGGCACGTTGAGGGAGGATAAACCAATAATCTTTACAACAAAGTGTGAAGAGTGGATGGCGTACCTCCCAATCGTTTTCGAGGTGCCATTTGTTAGGATGAGTTAAGAACTGAGTCACAAATGTAGATTTAATTGGTCCTTTTTTTAGTTTTTCAGTTGCAAGAATCAATGTTATATCAATTTTGCATTACAGAATTTTGATCAATTGGCAGATTTCTCTCTCTCTCTCTCAGCTCGTGGATGTACATGGATGTACAATGGCCCATGATAGTGATGGAGAAACAGTGATTGCGGCTGCTATTGATAATAAACTTTTTGGTTATTGATATAAAACTTCCATGTTGGTCTATGAGTTTAAAGCATAGCATTGAAATTATTTGCATCGGTTGTGCTTTACACACTCGAGCTATAAGCATAATTTTGAAAGGAAATCAAAGAGACCTAAAACTGCACGGGGTTTAAGTTCTAAGTTACGGATTTAGTATAGTAGTTTTAAGAGTCATTATCTATCAACTTCTTATTCTTAAAATTTCTCATTTATTTCAATCGTCAGATTGAAATATAATAGATATTTATAAGGGAATTATTATCTATTTTTAAACTTTTTATTCTAAAAATTTCTCACTGTATTTAGATTGATCTTGTTACGTATCTAATTTATTAGGCTCAAAAATATCAAGAAAGTTCAATAGGCCCGAGAAGTAGACATGACCATTGGAACCGAACCAGCGGTTCCGGTTCTAAATTTTAATTAACCGGAACCGGGACCGGGGAGGTCCTGGTCCCGGTTCCGATTGGAACCGGGGGGGAACCGCCCGGTTCGGTTCCTCCCCGGTTTTTTTGGAACCGGCAGGTTCCAACCGGCTAGAACCGGCAAAAATAAAAAAAATTAAAAATTAAAAATAAATTAATAAAAAAATTAAATATATAAATAACGATAATAATATATATAAATAAACTGGGTACTCGATTGCAAAAAAATAACGATAAAATTGAAATAAAATTTTGATAATATCATAAAACTATAAAATTAAATAAATAAATAAAAAATTAGGGTTTGCACTTAATTTTACCTCAATTAAGCTGCCTACGTATCCTCTAAGAGGAATCAAAGCCCACGTAGTTCTTTTACCCATTATGTTTCGGATGTGATCAATCGTCGCTTGTTCCTTCGGTTGCCGTTGTATCCTCGTTGGTGTCGAAGAAATCATTGTTGTCAGACACCAGATCCAATTCTTGCTGCCGGTACCTTGGTCTAGTCGTCAACACAGACCTGGATCTGTATTGAGTCAGGACTGAGCAATACTCGTCTCTCGTCCAGAACATTGCCACCTGCACTAAATTCCTGTTCGACAGCAACGGTCGAGACAGGAGTTCCAAAAATTTGTTTGGCAATGATGGCCAAAATTGGAAAGTTAGTTTCGTGCTCCCTCCACCACTGTAGGACGTTAAAGTCTGGGGTGTCCAAAAACTCAAAGGAGGTGTTTATATAAACATCAACATCTGAAACATAGGTTGATGAAGACGAACTCCCCGACGTCCTTGCTTTTTTGGTAAACACGCTTGCCCCTAACTTCCTTAATGTGGAGGGAAAGCGCGAATGACTAGTACTACCGCTTTCGCTTGTTTCCGGTTATTGAACATTAATGTTCAGCGATGGACCGTAAACAGAACAATATTCGTCATACATTGAATAAAATAAATTCCTAACATTATTATATAAACCACTAACATCTATGTCCATTATCCCTAGAGATTGGTAATAAAGTGTAAAAAATTCATATAAACTATTAAATTTATTCCTAGGGTCAAAAACTGATGCAACAGTATAAATTACAAGAATGTCCCTATAATAGTTTATCCATCTTTCTTGCATTGCATAAACACACGGAACTAATTCATTTATTTGTGCACATTCATTAAGTGCACCTACAATATTAAGGGCTTCAAATAAAAATAAATGTGAAGTTGGATAATATATACCCGATAAAGAATTTGTTGCATCATGAAAAACTTTTAAAAGCATGCAAATTTTTGTACAAACATCCCAATGGTATTCATATAAATTAATGGTATTAACATTATGCTGCATAAATCTAACTAATAATTCTCTATACTCGTAGCTTTCACAAAGCAACTTATATGTGGAGTTCCAACAAGTTGGAACATCACGGGAAAACCTAATTGGATGTTTCCCGTTAACTTTACAATACCTAGCCCATTGTTTCATAGTGCTAGAATATTTCCACAAATAGTATAGAGCATCCCTAATTGGTGTAATCCACTCATATAGTGTTTGCAAACCATGTTGTACACATATATTTAAAACATGGCAAACACATCTTTGATGAAAAAATCTGCCGCCAAAATAGGGTTGACACAATTGAATTAATTGTGGAACGGTGGCAGTATTATTTGCAGCATTATCAAAATCAGTTGCAAAAATTTTACTCTCAATACAATATTCTTCAAAAATAATTTTCATTAATTTATAAATATTGTCAGTAGTATGGGTGTCGTCAAAAACTCTAAATGCCAATATTCGTTTTTGTAAATCCCATGATTGGTCAACGAAATGACAAGTGAGTCCTCAGTATGAATGTTTTTGTCAATAATCACTCCAGATATCGGCACAAACAGACACACGACCCGAATAATTTTGAAAATATTTTACTAAAGCTTTTTTTTCTTTTTTATAAATATCACAATAGTACGTTTTAATGTGGTCCTAGGTACTCTACATGCAGCGGGATTTAAAGCATTATGACAGTATTTTAAAAAATCAGTTTTTTCCCCAAAACTAAAGGAGAGATGTTCGGTCGCTACCATTCTTGCTAATTGGTCCCTATTATTTTGATCAGTATATTTAAATAAATGATGGTTAGGGGATGTGTACCTTCCAATTTGGTGTTATCCTCGCTGATGGTGAGCTTCGGCTGGATGCTTGCTGTTGATATGCTTCCAATACGTCCCGTACCCTCCGGATTTATTCCATTTAAAATCTTTGGAACAATAGTTGCAAACCACTATAACTAACCCATCCTTCTCCACCCTCTTCATATGAACTTTAAAAAGTTCAGATTTGTACTTTGACAAATTTGGCTGCCCCGGCGGCATTTGTATAGTTTCACTTGGGATTGGGAGGGTTGGAGCAGAGGAGGGACTACCGCCAGAAGAGGGATAAGAATAATCAGGATTAAAATTAATAGGAGTTTCATTACCAAAAATTACCTCCTCAAATTCTCTTTCTTGCAGGTATTCGACAAAATTTTGATCGTTGTTGTATTCTGGGAAAGGGCGACTTTGCACTTCTTGAACATTTAAATTCGGTACCTGCTCATTTTACTCAACGTTTCTGTTGGAAACGGACCTTCGACCTCCGGAAATAGATGGTTTTGATGGTGATGCTATTATAAATTTATAAAATAAATTGTTTAAACAAATAATGAAAACAATTACAGTAGTGAAAAATAATAGCAAGATTGAGAGAATGAGAGAATTAGAAAAATATTGAGAGAATTAGAGATGAGAGAAATATTGAGAGAATGAGAGAATTTGTTTGAATGAATTGGAGAATTGATAGGGTTTATATAGTTTTTTGGATTGGGAAAAAATTAATATTTTTAAAACTTTAGGGGTTAAATTGTAATTTTCTAGGGGCTATTTTGGTAATTTTTCAGGAGGGAGCCGTTGACAACAGCTGCCTATTCCCTAACGTTCACATTGCTGTTAGCTGCCAGCTGGTAGTAGATGGCAGCTGGTAGTAACGTTCACAGTGTGGCCAACGGCCAAAATTTTTAAAATTTTTTATTTTTTTTTAAACAAGAAAAAAAAAAGATTAAAAACCGGAACCGCCGGAACCGGACGGTTTCGTGAACCACCGGTTCCAAACCGGCGGTTCCGGTTATTTTTTTAGGGGAACCGGAACAGAGACCGACTGTTCCGATTTCGGAACCAGTTAGGTTCCAGTTCAAAACCGCCGGTTCGGTTCGAACCGCCTTGTTCGAACCGAACCGGGGCCATGCTTACCGAGAAGGTCAACAAGGCCCACCAGCTAAAGAAGCTCGTGTAGCCCATATAGCCCAATATGACAAGCAAGTCCATTCAAACAAGCGAGGAAAAAGACCCTATGCGAACAGTTTCGCCTGGACGACCTAGAAGAGTCGCGCGCCACCTCTCATCAACGATATAGCTCCAACTCGCGAGATGCCCAGCTCAAAGCTCTAGATAGTGAAGGAATCCCAAGAATAAAAGGATTTGATCCGGTCAACTAGCAGAGTCTCAATCAGTCTCAATCTCCTTAATTTCAGCAATTGTATTTCAATTAGAAGTGATTTTTACGGATACAATTGAATCCCTAATTTTCTGTAATTATATTCCATATAAAACACAATGACTCCACACCTTCACACTATAAAAGGGGCGGACCATTATTGTTAGAGAGGTTACAAAAATTCTCAAAAAGCAAACACATATAGCAAGCTCAGCATAAACACACAGCGAACTCAACTTAAATACAAGAACAATGGATGTAGGCATTCTCTTAGGCTGATACACACGCCAACAGATCTCTTTTAAATATTTTTAAGAGAGTGATTATCTATTTTTAAATATTTATTCTTAAAAACTCCTCATTTATTTGAATTGTTAGATTGAAATCTAATAAATATAAAGATTTTGTATAGTTACAGATTTTATATGGTTGTATGAACTATGAAGTAACCATACATGAAATCAAGTAGTTGCAAACAGGCTAAATTACCAGCTAGTCCAGCCTATAGAAGTTTGGGCCAGCCTAAATTACATTAAGGTCCCAAAGGCCCAAACTTGTGATTTAACTTTCAAGCCTTGGTAGGCCTTCAAAACTAACTGAAAGTATTCAACCGAAAATAGCCTTTTAAATTCAATTGGTGCTTCGTCAATAATAATAATATTAATATTAATATAAAATAAAAATACTATTGGCACCCAATAGTTGGTCCAATCTAATAATAATATACATAGTTGGTTTTTTTATATATTTATTTTATAGGTCAAGGTGGTAAAAATAGTAAATTCTCATATAAAACTCATGCATGCCTGCACGTCTTCTATATCTTAGAGATCCTATAAATGAGAATGATGTTACTTCTCTCCTGTAAACAAGAAGAAGCTGTCGAGAAGCCAAAGATTTCGACTTTAAAGAAATGTTAATGAATCTTAAACATTAAAAAATATCCTTTAATTAATTTCAAACAACTTTTTTTTTTTGAGATAAATAATATCACATTATTATTTAATTAATAAGTAATATTTGGGTGTTACTACCGTTTAGTATACTCGATGATAAAAGCGTTCATTAAATCTGGTAATAATTCAGATTTAAGTCGTTATTATCGTAACTGATATATTAAAAAAAAATATTTAGATTTTTTTAAAAAAAATTTATATGTTACATAATTATTTATTCATATTATAAATCAGAGTTTCGCTGTATTTTAAATTAGTTTTTGAAATACAGTCCCACCACCACCACCACAACCTTTTAATTAATAGACTTGCTAACAGATCATCACTTCATGTGATCTCTCATCACATCAAATAAATCATACAAATGAACACGAGTTGCAAACTATGAGAAAAAGTGATCCGAGTCATCTCACATGGGATCTCAAGCAAGTTTTCTTTGTATAATAAAACAATCCTACTGTTGATATAATCTTTAAAAGGTGATGGTGGTTGTAGTGGTGGTGGTGGAGGGCCCAAAAGCCGCACGTGTGGACCGCAGTCAACAGCTTAGATTTGTCTGATGGTGGGATTATTATTTGCTGCGTATTATATATATATATATATATATATATATATATATATACGTGACTAATTATATAAATAGTTATTTTTAAATAAGTATATAATTAATTATTTAAATATATTAAAAAAATAATTAATTTTATATAAATTATTAAATAAAAATTAATTAATATTATATAAATAATAGAATATTTTTTAAAAATATTATTAATAAAGTATAAAAAAAATTAATATAAATATATTTTATACAAAAAATTTTTTAATATTAAAATGGTGTAATATTTAATGCGGAAGACTGGAGATGCTCTGAGTCTCTGGTTCGTTGGTTTTTCAAGTTTCTTGGAATGTTTTTTTCGTGGATCGAGTTGTTGTAACATATCATATCAATTATCAAGAGTCAATTATTATCACCATCTCGAGTTTCTCACATCAGTTGAAAAGGTCACACGTGTGAGGTGATTTGATCGGTGACCCACCTTTCAACAACTGTCCATAATTTGAGCGGCCATTAGATTTCCACTTGTTTAGCTAAATCTATTTCTCTTTCTCTCTCTCTCTCTACATTTTTTTTCTAACTGAAGATATTTTTTTCTACATTAATTATTATTACGAATAGTAGATATAAAAGTATAAATCTTGTCTTTGTTCAATTATTCGTATCGAAGTTGAAAATTGTTGACGATTAAGTTGTCATCGTATTAATTTACTGTCTTGTCTTAATATGATACTAATTTCTGATTACATTAATCAATCGATATCACTTGATAGTACGAAATCTCTTAAATTCACTTGTAACATCTATAGATGTGAAAGTCTATATTATCAGGTGTAATGAAATAAAGTATCATTTTTTTTAATACTGTAAAACCACAGCGAAACTTTATATTATTAAATTTAAGTTTTTAATATAATAGTAAGCGTTTGATCCTAAAAATTAATTTTTAATGTATATTTTTATAACAATTTAATATAATCCTTCCTTTATAATGCGAGTCCCGGTAATTGAATTGTAGTTAAATATACTAGCAATTAGATCACAGTGAATAAATACACCCCAGATTCTTCGTTTGTAGAAAAATTAGAAGTCCCCATGTCTTAGTCATAAAAGTTTCATGTTTTGATTAAGTACTTTTGACTAAAAAAAAAAATAATCTATAAATTTATAGTTAATCTTTCTCTTTCTTTAACTAATTTGTCCACGAATTTAGGGCATTTTCTATCAATATCGATAATAGATTGACGAAATGATGTGACAAGTGAAAGTGTAAATAAAGTAACAATCGACGTATCACCAATAAGCTAAGATTTATACTAATCATTCTAGGGTTCGAGAAAATTTTAATTTACATTTATTTTTATTGATAATTTGTCATATTGGTGTTTACACAAACAATGATTATCATATAATAATAATTGTTTTATAAAGTTTATATAAGACAATGAGTTTATATATAAAGAATGAGTGTGTTTAACTTTTTCTGTTATGTTTTTTTTTTTTTCGTTTTCTTACTAGAATAAAAAGAACCAATGTGATGAAGAACTTGAAGATTGTGTGATTAACACTACTTAAATACTATATCAACGTGATTTTTGTGAATCTATTTAGTTAATTAATTATATAATAAATTATAATTCTCATTGAACAAATTATATATAAGAGTCAATAATCAAGTGTATGATGATCATGAATTCATGACCCCATGGGGCCGCAACTATATATTTATAATAATTATTCAGTACCTACTGATATCAAAGATTGGGTTTTTTTGGGGGCCAAGTCCTTTTAATATGGAGTAGAATCCCATCAACTTAGCTACTATTATTATACAAAAATAAATAAATAAAAATAATAAATAAATATATAGGTGGGGCTTTGAAGGAATTTGAAAAACAAATTTCAATGAGGTCACTTGTGACATGTACTAATTAAGATCATTTGTGTGGCCCTCAAGTTGCATATTAGTCTAATAAAAACGTCATATTAAATGACTAATCTTTCTATTAATAAAATGGTATAATTAATTTGCTATGAGTAGTAGACTTATTTATTTATTCATTTTGACATATTACGTTTGGTGGTGGCGGCGATTCAAATTTAGGATATTGTCCAACTGAATGAGCGTTCTTATCATTGAACCACAATAGGAGGTAAGGAGGTAATAATAATAGACTTATTTTGAAAGCAATACACTTGTCGTACAACCCTATATATAATTTGATAATTAAATATATATAATTAATTAGTCTAATATAATAAATTAATATATATATTAAGTGATTAAGCAAAGTAAGTCAAGAGTTTGATGTAGAACCAACCATGCATGTCTTCTCACTTAATTTGCTAATCATAATGATGTAATTTGACAAGCTTAACTGATTAATTAACTATATGTCAAAATAAATAATTAGGACTTGAATTTAAATGATAATTAATATTTGGAATGATAGATATTACATACCAAGTCGAAATATTAAGGCAACTTCATGTCTTATCAAAAAAAAAATGAGGTCACAACATATTGCAAAGAAATTCTTCTCTATGATAATGAAATTCTAACTCATTAATTACCACTAATCCTTTCTTTTAATGTCAGATCGATCAGATAATTTATAATTAATTAATTATATATATATATATATATATATATATATATATATATATATATATATATCTAGCTTCTTCAATTAGGGTTCGGTAGCTAGCTCTATGACAAATTGTAGCTACAATGCTACGTGTGGTAGATCGAGAATTGTATTATAAATTATAGAGTTAATTACACTCAACCTCCATGAGATTTGGCTAATTATACTCGGAATCAATTTTTGCATTAATTGACACTAACCTCCCCTAACGTTAACTTTGACCGTTAGAATAAGTGTTGACTTTTGTCAAAATTATTAAATAACGACAATACCCCTGTTAATTAATATTATCAATTTTTTACTGTTCATTAAAAAAATTGATGGTGGAATCCAGATTGAATCTCCACCGTCCATCAACAATGATGGACGGTAGAGATCCAATCTGAATCTTCACCAAGAACAAAAAAAAAAAAAAAAATTTGAACTTGAATCTGGGTTCGAGCTTCGAACCCAGAAGGGGGGTTCGAAGGTTCGAAGATCAAACCCATAGGGCTCGAGATCGAACCCAGATTCAAGTTTCAAAATTTTATTTATTTTTTTTATTCTTGGTGGAGATCCAGATTGGATCTCCACCGTCCATCATTGTTGATGGGCGGTGGAGATCCAATCTGGATTTCACCATCAATTTTTTTAATGAACAGTAAAAATTGATAATATTAATTAACAGAGGTATTTAATAAATTTGGTAAAAGTCAATATTTATTCTAACGGTAAAAGTTAACGTGAGGGAAGGTTAATGTCAATTAATGCAAACGTTGATTCCGAGTGTAATTAGCCAAACCTCATGGAGATTGAGTGTAATTAACTCTAAATTATATATAAAATCATCTTTAGGGAGAGATCTGACTTGCCAACCAAAAAGTGCTATGAATCAGATCGATTTATTAGACTTCCCAAAAAACGAAAAGGTCATACAAAATCCAAAAAAAAATTGTCTACACAACCAATGGAATCTAAATGAATAATTAATTAATTAATCAAATTATTAATTTTCATTAATAGGACGGGTTAGGTTTAGGTTATTTCTTCTTCAACCTTCCAATCCAGCAGTCGATTTTCAAAACCCCTATTTGAAGGTGTGTTCTTCTCTTAACCACACCATTTAAACTTAATTAAATATTTGATTAAATCACTAAAATATTATTATTAGTCAACGTGACTCAAAATCCCCCACTTTTTATGGAAATGACTTCAATAATAATAATTATCTAACATGACAGGTGGATCATATGGTGATATATTGTGTTTCTGTTGATGACTTTGAACCAAAACTATACTAAAAAAAACTGAGAGACAGTGAATGGTATATATATATATATAATATTAAAGTGAGACCATGAAACGAAAGACGAGGCAAGCCATCTACATTAGATAAGTTTGTGGGAGAGCTCTTGATTGGATAAGAACTGTTGAATTGTATAATATATATATACATGTATGTATGTATAGAAATAAAAGAATTTTTAAAATGTTCGGTGAAAAGAGATGGTTGATGGAAGTTCTTTTGTCTCCTCATGTATATAGCTTTAATTGTATCGAATTCTATCCTGAAAATAATATTTGTTTACTTCACTAAATATTAATGAGACAAAACAACCTAGCTTTGCTTTTGTACAAATTATTGAAAATTATTAACAGTAATTATTAATACGTATTATTTCTAAATTAATGTTATAGTATACAAAAATAGAAGCCGTATACATATTTATGATATGTCGAATATTAATATACTGGCTTATATTCTGGAGTGCATGTTTCGTGTTTGTCTAGGGTTTGGTGTAACTTCTATTATTCTTATTAAAATCATGAGGTGTTAGTAATAATAGTAGACTATTGGTTGATTATATATATATAGATATATATAAAGCAAAGAAGAAGAGGAAATAATTAAACAGTTTTTAAATGACTGATTTTGACTTGATCAAATGTTTTGAGAGCCATTTTATTTGTCATGAAATTGTCGCATATGCTTATCAGAAACTGTATAATGTTGCCACGTTAAAATAGTGCTAAATAGATAATCCAACACAAAGAAGGAAGAGTATTTTAGAGAGCCATTCTATAGAATATAAGCTGATATATATATATATATATATATATATATATATATATATATATATATTTGCATCTCCACCAACTTTGAAAACTAGAAGTTAAAGCAAAAGATCAAGAAAAAAGAAAAGAAAAGATGGATTGGTGATCTTTCAACTAACGAATTCCTCGGTTTGGAATCATTTTGAAGTATACAAATTGATTTTGTCATCTTGATTCATATTTACGGTATGAAAAAAATATCAACGAATTTTGTCATCTTGATTCATATTTACGGTATGAAAAAAAATCAACGGAATAAACGCATCATAACATCTAAGCGCTTACGCTTTTATAATATTTCACACAAAAAATATTATATGTATTAAAAATTTATCGGACTTATCAGTGTATGGTCCTCTGCAGTCCTAGTTATTTTCACAGTTCCTATTACCAAAAAATGATCACCTTATGATCAACACAATGATTTCATGTGACAACATAGTTATATATAAATAAAATTAGAACTCGAAACCTAATCATATATTTTAAAGCTTGTTTTTGGTTAATATAATTAACAAAATTAAAAATAAATCTCCCAATAGCTCTCATTATTATTAGAGTACTTAAAATGTGTAACAAGTCGATGTTGTTTAAAACGATCAATGATGATTTAAGACAGCTTATATAGTAGCTAGAAAGCCTCGGACCCATCAAAATTGAGATTCTAAAGAGAAAGAATATGTCTTATTAGTAATAACAAGGTGTGACTCAGGTGGCAAACTGAATTACAATCTGGAAAGCTTTACCTGTAGAGTAGGAATTCAAATCTCACTGAAAACACCTTGTGGTCAGAGTAAGACTCTAACCTGAACGATAATTAGTCGTGGTGTGTGCAATCTGGCCCGGACACTGAGGGAAAAAAAAAAAAACAGTGTCTCATTAGCTTATCTTATTTGGCAGGTACAATTTACAATTACAAGTCGACAAGATGGAGAAGCAAGTGAAAATATTGAATCATCTAATTAACATTAATTTAAATTTAAAATATTAAGTCTCCTCCCATTTTATTTGAGAATCTTCCAGGCATGGAGGAGGACCACTTAATCACAGGCTGCTAATTAATTGTAATTTATAAGGTTAATTATAGGATTATAGTGGGTGGTGGCGGATTGGATAGGCGCGTGATGCTTCCAAATAAAATTGTTCTTTTTTAGTCTCTAGGTTTTTTTTTTTTTTAAACTATATGATAGTGGAGTTTTTATTAGTATCTAAATAGCAATTTGTTCTATTTTTAATGATTTTTTTTTCTGCTTTTATTTTGATCCCATAATAGAGGCATCTTATAGTGTTCTAGTTTCTCAATGCTTTTATCAACAAGGTCGATTTAGCATTTAAATTTTCAACTCCAATGTACATACATATGTCTATAATAACAATATTAGAGCATATCCACTTATAGTAAAGTGGTTAGTACACCTCCCTCCCACCATGTGCATGTGTGGGTAGTTTTCTTCCCTTATTGTAGGAGTAATATTCTCTCATTATGGAAGTAGATATACGGGCCGCGCGTTTAGTAATTAATCTCGACAGGTTAAAAATACAAACATCAAATTTAACCATTAATATTGTAAATCGGACGTGGGTATGACCTCATTCACCATCGGACAATATCTTACAATACTAAATACAAAACACAATTTTATTAAGTATATACTTCTTCATAAAACTATATGATTTTTTTCCCTTTCTTTTTAACCAAAAAAATAGATAAAAATCAAGATATATAAACATAACACTAGGAAATTGATAATTAAGATATTAATTATGAGTAATATATTAAAATTAGGCATTAAGGGGAGAGAGAGAGGCCCAGGGAGAGAGACAATTGCATATGAGGCAGCAGCAACAATACAGCTGTAATACACAAGGTGGATCAGTTATGAGTAGGTGTAGGTCCCTGCATGAATGAGATTTTTGAGATCCTCTCTTCTCTTATAGTCTTCTTTTGAAAGATGAGTTACCCAAATACAAATGCCATCAATTTCAATTCTTGGGCATCTACTTGAAGAACCTTCCTCATTTTCTACCTTTCTTCTTCATGATTTCCCAAACTGGGACACACTTCATTTCATGGTGTCACATGTCCTCCAACTTCCTTCTTCTTTCACTTGTACAATTTTCCATGAAACTCCTCCACAACCCCCCTACTTGATATCCAATTCCAACCTACACGTGTGTGTGTGTATATTAGACAAGTATGCATAAGATTTTATTCGATTTTAAAAAATTAATTGTGTGTGATCAAAGTTGAGATTGTTCAGTGATAAACTCCTCACATCTATAAAAAAATCTTTAATGCACTGGATGCACGACTTTTCAAAATATAATATATTGTTATCACATGTGCACCTTCTTGTGACACCTAAACATTTCTCACCACATATCACATTTAGCCGAGTTCATCTGATGTATCGAAAATTTTCTCGTGGATTTCTTCACACTCACGTTAGATTATGAATTTGAATTACATTCCCACTCTTAACTCTCAAATTTATAATATACGAATAAATAATAATAATAAAACCTGCTTGGATGAGAATAGTATCATATCGGATCCTATTGATGTATGATGTATCTAAGGACACAAAAATTAGCATAAGAAGAAGTAAGATGCGTTTGGATAAGAGCAAAATCAAGATATAAGACTTTCAAAGATGTCATTATATATTATGATCTGAAAACATTAAAAAAAAATGTATAATAGGTAAAGTCAAATGAATTTTGTTTGTATTGTTGCAAATGCAGATATTTTAATGAACATACATAAGATATATGCATATATATGGTGGAGATTGTGAAGAACCGATGATCATGAGTATGATCCACCATCTTGTCAAATTGTTAACAATTATTCCCCCTTTTGGGTTCAGTTAAGAAGAAACACCTAAGAGATATACATATACACACATATAGATTGAGAGTTTTTGAAAAATATTACTCAAAACATTTTGGAGAAAGAGGTGGAGTTCTTCACAAATTTGATCAATCTACATTGAAAAGATTTGTATTTCTAAGATTTGAGAATGAATGTGATGACATAAGTAGAAAATAGGCAAAAGAAAAAAAAATCATATTAATTATTTAAAAGATTATATTTTGATATGAATTTTTATTTGAATAAATATATAATTTTGATTAATTTGATAGTTAAAACGAATTATTTTAAAGAATACGAGTTTTTTTTTGAAGGGGTTACAATTATAAGATTAATAACTATTGGGACTTGCCGAAATTTCAGATATTTCTTTTCATAACATGAGACATCTACCCCCATAATAAGAAGAGAAAACTACCCACATATGCTGGTAAATGTGAATGGTGGAAATTAAACCCTCACCACTTAGATAAGAGAAATGTGTACTAACCACTTGAATTATGAGTGAATGTGTTTAAAGAATACTGAGTTTGGTTATAAATTAAAGGCAATATTTATAATGGTAATGGGGTAGTGTGATGAGATTAAAAAAACTCAAATGGAAAAAAAAAAGGATTTTTTGTTGTTTGTAAAATTTATAGTTTTAAGAGTACGAATAGACATCCCACCCTAAATTCCAACTTGCATCTCAATCGGTGATGTGTTAATTAGTGAATGAATTTATAATTAATATTAATTTTTTTTAGTTGTCATATGAATTTATATACTAATTGACACATCACTATCTGAAATACAAGTTAGAATTCGTGTAGTAGGGTATTTAGCATTACTCTAATTTTAAATAGGGAAATATTGTGGAGTTAAGGAATGGGTTTTTGATTTTGTAAATTGGGAAATTAATCCGTAAAAAGGTAAAGAAACAAAATTTGGCTAGTAACACAACCCAATTACAAAAAAAAAAAAAAAATACATTCAAATTCTAAAATAGATAACAATGGAATGAAAATGACATGTGAATTTTCAAATCAAAATAATAATAATAAAAAAAAGATAATTGTGAAAATTATTTAGCAATATATCATGATATGAGAAGTTGAGAGGAAAATGAATTTGTGTGGTGAGGTGGGGGCATGGATTTGATATAAATAGAGACCAACCAATGACACCTTTTTTTCAATTCCCTTTACTTTTGGTTTTTTTTTTTTTTTTTTCCAAAGAGATTGTTGCTGCTGCTGACAACTTCAAGTTTCAACATACAAACACCAAACACCAAACACATTCTCTCTTTTTTAGCTCCCAATTCTCCCATCACACTCATCGTAAAGAAATCCCAATTCAAGCAAAACCATTCTTGTTTCAAACCTTTCCTGTTATGGAAACTCAACATCACCACCATCATCATCATCATCAACAACAACTTCAACGCCAGTCTTCGATGAAATCAAGATTCAAACGTGTCTGTGTTTTCTGTGGTAGTAGCCCTGGAAAGTCTCCCAGTTACCAGCTAGCTGCTATTCAACTTGGCCAACAACTGGTAATGTTTTTTGTTTTTGTTTCGGTTCTTGTCTGATCAACAATTTTTTTTTTCATGGATTTCTATAATGTTTAAAGACTTGAGACAGGACAATAAGGATTTTTTTTTTTTTCAGTTGGGTTTTGTAATAAAAGATCAAATCTCTTTATGTTCTGTTCCAAAAAAATTAGTTTGATGATTTGATTCATTGTCCTCTGTTTTTACATTTTTTTTTTCTCTGTTTTTGCTTGGATTAGACCAACTAACTGGAGTTCAGAGAAACTAATCTATAAAATAGATAGAAAGATTAGATGGTTGAATCAAACACGTAAATTAATAATAATTATAAAATAATTGGTTTTTGGCAGGTTGAGAGGAACATTGACTTGGTTTATGGAGGAGGCAGCATTGGCTTGATGGGTCTGGTCTCTCAAGCTGTTTATGATGGTGGTCGCCACGTGTTGGGGTATGCAACTCTGCTACTACTGCTACTACTACCATTCTCTCTCTCTCTCTCTCTCTTCAACAGAGCCACTCTTTTTCTTAATTTTTTTCCTATTTTTTTGCAGAGTAATTCCCAAGACTCTTATGCCCAGAGAGGTAATTAAACTGAATTTTATAAAAAGAAAAAAAAAAAAAACTTTGGTGTTTCTGATGATTGGTGATATAATTCATGCGAATAAAACAACCCGAAGAGGAAAGTTTCAATGGGACGGCATATCCTGTACATACATTAATACCCGTCATGTCTTTTCGAGACGGACAAACGGATGTCGTGGTATATCCGTCTCCATTCGAAACTTTCTCGAGATTATTAGTTTTTTTTTAAATAATATTTTTCAGGTTTATATTATTAATCAATCTGGTGTATCATGTGTGTATTGATCTCTGTGTGTGTGTATTTTTCAGATAACAGGAGAGACAGTTGGGGAGGTGAGAGCTGTATCAGGCATGCACCAACGCAAAGCTGAAATGGCTAGACAAGCTGATGCATTTATTGCCCTGCCAGGTATTCTTTTGCCGGAATTGTGGTTCTCGTTACCAAAATAACAGAAAAACTAAACCAGTAAGTAAATTACAATAATGTCCAGGTGGTTATGGTACTCTAGAAGAACTACTTGAAGTCATCACCTGGGCTCAGCTAGGTATCCATGACAAACCGGTATGTAATCTCAATTTTGTACATTTGTGTTTTTACGAAATAATGTAACGTTTTAAGGTCACGTCTTATGTTCAGGACTTGTTTCGAACATTAGAGCGGACTAATTTAAAACCCGAGATCGAACCCGAAAACGAATAGAGAGGATCATGATTCATGAGTTGCAGATTTCTTTTTGTTTGGGTACAGGTAGGGTTGTTGAATGTTGATGGATACTACAACTCACTATTATCATTCATAGACAAAGCCGTGGATGAGGGGTTCATAGCACCAGCTGCCCGACACATAATTGTATCTGCCCAAACTGCCCAGGAACTCATGTGCAAGCTTGAGGTAACCTCTCTCGTACAATCACATCTCGACACGTCTGCATGCATACGCAATCACAGCCGTTGATTTTTTTTGTTTTTTTGTTTTTTTGACTACCAGGAATATGAGCCCAAACACTCTGGGGTGGCGTCCAAGTTGAGTTGGGAGATGGAACAACAACTTGGTTACACGTCGAAGTCAGACATTGCTCGTTGACTATATGATCATCATCAAATGTACAAAAACTCATGATGGACGATTAACGACCGTATGATTTTTTTTAAGCTATAAATCTCTATATACAACTTCACACAACCGTGTAGATGCGAGCCATAGAAGTCAAGTACCAGTGCCACTTTTTTCTTTCTTTTTTTTTTCTAATTATTTAAATTGTAGATGTGAATCACGCTGTGAATTCTTTTTTTTTTTTTTTTAATTTTACTTTGTCAATTAGGACCTGACCTGGATATAAACAAGTCCAGTGATTTAATTAATTATAGTTTTGTTTTTGCCCCATGTCGGTGATTACTAATTGTGTACTTTTTTTTGAATTTTTTTTTTCTCATTTGAATTGATGGGTTGTTGTGAATAGCTTTCGTATCAAAACAGATTGATCGAGACTGAAAGAGAAAAATAAATAAATTATGTATTAAAAACAGAAATAAATTAAAAAGGGTTTCGATAAAGAATTTTGGCACCATTTCCTCATTACTACTAGTTGGCTATATCAACTTTCACATCCACTGATGCAAACCATATGGTCACTTGCACGCCATATTCACACCAAGTTATGTGATAGATAGGTCCATCGTGTAGTTACAACTTCAGTATTGATTTTTGAAATTTTTTTTTTCTTTTGAAAGAGATGTTTCGATAATTTTCTTTTATTAAAGATAATATTTACTGATAACATCAAAATCAACGTGTTTTGATATTAAACATGTAAACGGGTCATGTTCAAATTTACTTATTAGTTTTATTGTATCATAAACAGAGAGTTTTACATTTTATTAGGCGATTATGAATATGCGAATAATGTGTTATGTGCCTTGAGAAGTTCCTAGCAAAGCAAAAGGGTAAGGGATCATGGGGATGAGAGGGGTGGGGCTGGGGATTTGAAAGGGGTATGAACACCGCATTGGCTTTATCTTATTTGACTCATCGAAGGGTACAAAGATGCACGTCCTTGACTGAACCAAAAGGACCATGAGACCATGAATGAGCAACTGCCTCGTGTGTAAGTAAAAGAAAGAGGAAACGACTAACGAGAAGAAAGTTAATGGTGGGGGAGAGAGAGACTAGAGAGAAAGAACGGTCCCCCACCACCTCCTTTTACTTTATATATGGTGGGGTAGATAAGTGATTTTGAGTGTTCATGGGGAAAGTGCTTTTGCTTAAAGCACTTTGGTTTCTGATTGGGAAATAGGATCCAAAAGCAGAGAACCTTCTATTCAGTTGTCCTTAGTTACCAGTAAATGCTTGACCACTTTTGTCATCTTAAGTTTTGCTTTTGGATAAGCATCGACTTGGGTATGTATTTTGTCATGTGGGATCTCATGATTTCATGTAATTCATCTATTTGTTTGTACTATTGTGTTGGAGAATTGTGAATAGTTAACTCCTTTGGCTTTTGGTTTGTTTCATCTATTTGTAATGTTGTGTGGATACTGTGAAAAGTTGTTCTGATACGAGTCTTTTTATACATTTTCTGGTTGAGAGATATCAGGATCTATAATTTGACCCACCAAAGCCTGTCTATTTTTTTGACAAATTATTACATTTTTTTTCCCAATTTAATTGGAGAGAAACCTTAACAACAAAAGTCGAGTTGTGGGCACTTCAAATTTGAACAGGAAGTTTACATATTAGAGGAGAATATTCTTGAACGGGACCATGTATCCTTGGAAAACCTTCCTGCCTCCACATGATTTTCTTAGTTGGTATTTTGAGTCTTTTACTTTTTTAACTCCTTAAAATCTTGTGATTAGCAATTAATATGAAGAGAAATTAAGTCTTGATTAAACTATTAATAATCACTGCTACACACCATTTATGTATATAAGGTTCATCACCTAAGCACACCAAAATGGCACAATGCAGGAATTTAAGCCAAGGACCCCTCCACGAACCCTGTGATGCGAAAACTATTTAAACACAAAATTCTACAGACTAACTCACGCGTGCACCTACGTTTTAATACAACAACATATGTGGTATGTACTGTGGCCATTTTTAGGTGAAGGATTGAACTGCGGAAGAGGTGGTGACTAGACTTGAGAGGAGGCCAACAAGGACAGCACTGTTATATGTGCTTGGTTCTGTTTGCATGGAGTTGTTCCGAGAATTGATGAACGTTTCATTTTGGAAGGGTCCACCAACAAGTGCTCCAATAGCTACGTTGGGGTTGGGGTCAGTTGAATTAAGCCACTTGAAGCCGTCAGTGCAGCCAGTCTTTGCATCGACAGGGATCGAAGCCCCTCTATGGTGCACATATTGTGGAAACTTCTCTCCATATCCGACCAGAAAGCTCATTTTTAATGGATTTTTGCCCAAAACATAATCAGCCTGGAAAAAAAAAAAAAAAAAACACATCACCGCAGTTGAATTATTAAGAAAAGAGACTACCTAAATATAGTCGTCTATACAATTTAACATCTGTGGAGTCTGTGTGACCTATTCCTTGCAGAAATGGAAAGCACACCTGATCTTTGGCAAAGCTACGGAGATCTGATGGCTTGAAAGAATGTCCATCACACGACAGCTCTGCAGTCTGTGATGTTAGCATGTAATCGCTGTACAGAGCAGCCAAAAATGCAGACGCAACAGGGTGTTGCAGAGCGTTCCAATCACTGACCCATATGAGACCACCTGTATCAACAAGACTATTATAGTAAAAGAAAAGAGATCCAAAGAAAAACTAGATGATATGAATAAAAAGTTCCTCCGAGATTTCACTTAGTGTATGCAATCCTTCCTAGGATATGGTAGAACAATAAATTCTGGCCACAGAAGTATAGTATTCATAGCTTTGTCAGCTTAAGGCTTTTCTTGGCAGAAGATGGAACAACTCAGGGATTATTAACTATGAATTCATGTTCCATTTGTGTGTTTGTTAGGTACAGACTCCTAAATTTTATTCAACTGATTTGATCACATAGGGGCCCCAGTGTTTCAATAATTTAATAATAGTTTCTAGAATGTTTTCATAATAGTACAGAAGTCAGAACACAGACATTTTATCATTTCATTTTTAGTATACCATAAACAATGATAATATCAAAATTTTCGTCAAGAAGGAAAAAATGGAAAAACTTGGAAGGACAGGATAAAAACTGATAACTTTGCAAGTCCATGTATGAATTTCATATACATATTGGGGGCAGTAGGATAGAGAATTCAATTGATGTCCGTTAATGGAAAGAAATGTTTAAAAATTTAATGAATGTAATATAGGCTCAATAAATTGCATATTTTAAATGATAAAACAGGCATGAAGATTCTACACGACAATGCATTACATTTTCCTAAAACACTTGCACTATAAGACATAAATTTGATGGAAAACTCCCACATCTAATGTAACTTACAAAGTAAGTGTTCCAGTTATGTATTTATTATATATGTACAAGTCGAAAAATGTTACTAGCATGAGGAGAATATTACCGCGTGTTCTGCTTTTTGTGGCTGTCGGAGATTTTGGTAGAAGACCGCACATAACAGCTTCAGCTGTTTTTCGATACATTTGAAGGCCAGAGTTACTTGAGGTATCCTTGCCACCAAAGAAGCTTAATCTAGATAATAAAACCTGCAGTAAAAATGCAAAATTGTCACAAAGTTCAAATCAGAATCAGTCACATGGTTTTCCCAAAAGCTTCTCATTATAGGTTAAGGTTGCAAGGTTAAGGTTGCAAGCAAAACTTAATTCTACTAATAGTTGTTTTGGAAGATAAGTCACCCGAGACAAGATATTCTAAATAAATTTACAGTTTCCACCAAGACTTTTGGGTCCTTTATTCACGGTCTTTAATAACAAGTCAATTTCGTAATTTCCTACCAATCAGTGCAATAAGATATTGTTTTGAATGTCACAGCAAAGTTTGATCTTTTTCATGGTCAGCAGAATTTGTAGTTTTGAACACCAATTGGTTTGGGAAATTCTTTCAAAGATTTCCTGAAGCTTCACTAATACTGTGCACAATGTATGACTCGAATATAGGGAAAAGCATGTATACTCTTCACATGCTTCTGTATATCAGTTCTAGGCTCTATGAATGAACTTGCTATTGACAACCAATGGTACAGTTTTATGATCTAATCTGCATAGTTCATTCTGTTGTGTCATAACTAAGAGTCTAAGACATAAATTATCACTTACTAATTACTAAGAAATATTAGCTAAATGCAAAAGTAACAAAGCAAGGGATAAAAATTTCAAGAAATTAATACTGTTTTCAACTTTGGTGTGCCTAACAAACTCACTGTCACTACACAGATGTTTTGCAGGAAAAATGAAGTTAATCATAAAAGCAACAGGCAGACAAATTGTAACTCTTGGCAAATTAAAGATGATCATCTAAGTCCCATGTCCTCGAAAGATGAAAAATACCTGGGTTCCTGCAAGCTTGTTATCCCAACTAAACCAGGTTGGACTTCCCCAATTAGCAAACGCTTTTCCATTTTCCCCAGTCACATACTGAAAGTACGATTTATCCTGCGTTGCATGATAGAGCCAGCTAGCTGCCCATAAAAGCTCATCTCCATATCCTGTTGAATTGTAATAGTTCTGGACTTCAGGAATGCTGATACTGTAAGAACCTCTGTATTTGTCGGCAAAAGTAAACAATTGTTGAGCATGCTTGAGAAGCGTGCTTGAATATGTCGGGTCACTAGTCTTAAACACCAAAGAAGCTGAAGCCATGGCTGCTGCAGTTTCAGCTGCAACCTCTGTTCCAGGAGAAGATGTATTGACCTGAGTAAGGGGCCTCTTACCAGTCATGCTTTCAGGCCTGTCCCAACATTTATGGTCCTTTTCTGGATCACCCACCTAGCACAAAGTTAAAGTTACAACACGAGACACACTTTTGAAGCTTAATTGTTGTAAGAAATGAACTTTGCAATTTATTCATGAAATGAAATACAAGTATATGTTCCAAATGTAGTAAGTAGATATGCTTCTTGATTTAGTAAGACTTTGAACAGCTTAAATAAATTCAAAAACAATGTTTGACAATATGGTTTAGTGCCATAGCAGGCTTTAACAAATTAAATTTGACAAATTTTCAGGAAGTATACTGTAAACTAACATACAAGACAGGCAATTCAAAGAGATAATAAACGGAACACAGACACACACATACACAGAAAGACAATTCAAAATAAAAATAAGCAGTGGATGGGAGCAGAAGACTCTAGCAACCTGAATATAGAGTACATTCTCTTCAGGATGGGCATGGATAAGGTAGTCAGTGATCCACTTGAGAGATTCTCGAGCAGGTTTCAACTGATCCACCGCTTCCATCTGATCTCCGTACTCAAGGATGGCCCATGACAACACTGTGGCAGTAAAAGCCATCGGAAAACCAAACTTCATGTGATCCCCAGCATCATACATGCCTTTCGAGAGATCCACATTCTCTTCACTTCCATCTTTAAGCCCCGAATCCCCTCTCCACGATATCTTGTTATCTACCAACTTACCAGCTACAACAACAACAAAAACACATCTTCACTCAATTAATGCCAAAGCTATAACCGTATCAAAAAGTTTGAGGCGATAAAAACGAACTGCCTACTATACAAATCTTGACATATACTACAGCTCATGACAGCTAAAATAACTAGAACGCAGCTGCAATTTCTAAGCATATGCTAGATTGCTAAATCGAACCTCAAACCCCAGAACGAATTCGTTTCAAGGACATACTACATTGCAGGATACATATGCATATTAAATAAAAGCGATAAAAAGCAAGCAAAAGATAAAAGAGATTACATTTTTGTACATCGAAGAACTGCATTGCGGTTTTGAGTGCCTCGTCGTACTTCTTCTCAACCGCACCGGGCGGACCGGGAACCGGAGCCGGTCCACTGGAGCCGTGACTGGTCTTCTGCTTGATCATGTAAACAACTCCAAACACAACCAGAGCCAGTAGGACCAGTGCTAAGAACCAGCCGCAGATTCCCTTCGATCTCGATTTCTTTTCCATCTTTATCACAAAGTGTCAAGAAAAAACGGCGTCGTCTGCAGTCTAGATCTACTCTCAAAATGCTGGCACTTGGATAAACGAGAGAGAGAGAGAGCGAGAGCGAGAGGGAGAGCTCTGAAACGGAACTCAAAACTCCAAATGCAGTGAAGTGAAGTGGTTAATTCTCTGTTTAGCGAGAAAATGTGAGTGATTAACAACACTTAAACTTGGCTAAATTACATAAGTAATTGTAATTAAGGAATGTCGTAGCTGTAGCTGGATCTGGTTCTGATCAGATACAGATTTAGATTTTTTTTTTTTTTCTCTCTGTAGTGTGGTTGTTATTGGGCGCCGACAAGATGTATTCACGCGGGATAAAATCGGTTTTTTTCGGTTTCTTTGTCAGTGAATGACGAAAATGCCACTGCAGTAGGTGGAACCGTGAAAGGAACGAGATTTGGGCGACAAGTAACGAATGTTGACTGGGCTGACTCAGATCAGCCGTTTATTTTAGTGGGACCCATCTGATTTGGACTTTTTAACAAGACAGGCATCCACCGACAGCCCTTTGATTTTTTTTCTGTTTTAGATCTAATTCGGATTTTTCAAGCAAGCTTGGTATCAGCCAGTGGGTAGTGCGGTTGCATTAGTCAGCATCTGGTAACCACATGAATAAGGACCCCACCTTTTTAATAGGTAGGTGGTCCCACTAAATATTGGGCCCAACTGTGAAAGCCCAGTTCAAGTCCTAAATTAATGCTGGGACAGGTGCCTGTTGTATAGCTACTCAAGCTTGGGCCTGATATTTTTCTCAGAATAGGTTTTTGTCTGGTCTGGTCTGATCAGGAAGATCCTCTCTCTCCTAGTTGTTCCATAGCTGCTCTTGTGCTGTGGAATCATTGCAGTTGTTTAAACAATATTCATATACCGTGAGCACTACCATCCGTATATTGGACTGGTGCTTGTTCTTTGATCCAACTTGGCACCATGAGCATACCCTTCCAACAGTTTAGTTTTCATTGATAATTTTGATTTATCTAAGGTGGAAAAGAAGAAGAAAAACGGCTTAAAAATACACTAACTGTATATGCATGTGTATACATGTACGTAGGTCGCAAATCTCTCACGCTAAGTTAAATGAGATTGTAAATTTGAATCAAATATTCCTTTCTCAAGTTCGAATTTATAATTACTCATCAAAATTTTCAACTCTCTTGCATTTTGAAAGCCTAATAATATGATATGGGTTCTTGGCTCAAAATTCTTTGAACCTGGCCTCGAAACTCACAATTTCGTTGATGTGGAATTGAAGGACCTATTATTGGACCGACCTCAAATTTCAGGTTCGGCTCGAATTACAGAATTTACATTAAGTGAGCGAGCCAAATTCGAGAGAGAAAAAGAAAGACTAGTTTAGGACAAGGATTTATCTACATCATTGGTTGCTGATATACTGGAGAAGAGAGCAATAGCGAGAGCACAGCTATAGGTGGTTGGTTCTCCTTGTTTCACGTTATTTCGAGCATCGACGTACGTTTCGTTTAGATATGGTCCACCCACAAGTGCTCCTGTGGCTTCGTTGGGGTTGGGTTCGTCTGACTCGAGCCACTTGAACCCTTCACTGCAGCTGGGCTTTTCATCGGCCGGGATCGATGCTCCTCTGTGGTGCACAAATTCCGGGAACTTTTCTCCGTATCCAACCATACCCACCAGATAGCTCATCTTCGCTGGATTCTCCCCCAAAACATAATTAGCCTGAAAATTTATACAATCAAGTCGTTGGATTTGATACGTTAACATCGCCCCTCACATGCAACAACGTGAGGCATCTAATATAATTAGCCTGGCAAATTTTGATAACGTACGTTTCATACACATGCATCTTTTTGGACACGAGAATTCAAGTCACTGAGTACCTGTGATTTGGCAAAGTCCCGGAGATCATCAGGACCGAAAGTTTCTCCATCACAATCTAGCTTTTTATTATTTGACTTCTTCATGTAATCACCGTATAAGTTAGCCAAAAATGCATGACCAACAGGATGCTGCAGAGAGTTCCATTCACTGACCCATATGAGACCACCTGCAATTATATACATATAAGGTTATCTCGGTAGATTAATTAGAAAGAAATTAGAAGAAAACTAAGAGATGTTTAAGGAGAAGATTAATTAATAAACTACTCACTGTCTGTCCTGCTGCTTGTGGTTGTTGGAGAGTTTGGTAGAACATTGCACATAACAGCCTCAGCTGTTTTCTTGTACATTTCAATAACTGAGTTACCGCCGGCGTCGGCGTCAAAGCAGCTTGACCTGGCTAATAAAACCTGCACCAAAAATGCTTACATGTCATGTGATTGCATGAGCTCAAATAGCCGATTAAATAGATATTATCCGTTTTGAGCTTCACGTAGATATTCTTTTTCCCGAGGTTAACGAGAATGTGTACCTGAGTTCCTGGAAGCTTGTTATCCCAGCTAAACCAGGTAGGGTCGTCAAAGTTAGCATAATCATCTGCAGCCTTCCCGGTAACGAAATCGAGGTACCTTTTCTCACCGGAGGCATGATAGAGCCAAGCACCAGCCCACAGGAGCTCATCTCCGTACCCTGTTGAATTGTAAAATTTCTTCACTTTGGGAAGGGAAGCACTGTAAAGACCTCTATACTTGTCGGCAAAACTAAACAACTGTTTAGAGTGCTTGAGAAGCTCCTCCGAGTAACTAGCGTCGCCACTCTTCTTAAACACAAGAGACGCCGCAGCCAAAGCTGCCGCGGTCTCGGCTGCAACGTCTGTCCCCGGAGAGGTCTTGTTGATCTGACTGACCGGCCTCTTGTCTGACATTGTTTCAGGTCTGTCCCAACACTTATGGTCTGCCTCACCATCACCCACCTGTCCCAAAATTGCAGATATTAGTATGGTAAATATATACACTGATCGAAGATGAAGCCTTTATACAATACAGATATTCGCAGCCTACTTTTCTATGTTGTGAGTAATTTTGAAAAATTTAAATGGTTTTTACTGATCTTAATCAACTATGATATCTTACAAACAATTATAGTCATTTGTTACTCTAGCAAATCAATCATGACCATGACAATTTTGATCACAAATAGGACAATAAAATACGAATATTATGGTACATGAAAACAAATTAATAAATGAAAAAACAAGAAATGGAAATAGAGAGAGAATCAAACCTGAACGTAAAGCACATTATCTTTAGGATGAGCATTGACAAGGTAATCAGTGATCCATCTGAGAGAATTTGTAGCAGGTTTATACTGATCAACTTTCTTCATCGACTCTCCATACTCAAGAATGGTCCATGCCAGAATCGTAGCAGTAAAAGCCATTGGAAAACCAAATTTCACATGATCCCCCGCATCGTACAATCCTTTCGATAAATCTACATTCAATTCACTTCCATCTTTAAGAGCCGAATTCCCTCTCCACGATATCTTATTGTTCACCAATTTACCCGCTATAACAATAACAAAATAAAAACATTAATTACAATATATATTCTAATAACATACATTAAGGAACAATAGTTCGTATCTTCGAAAGTACCTTTCTGTATATCGAGGAACTGCAGCGAGACTTTGAGCGCGTCAGCATACTTGGTTTCGTCAACTGATGATTTGGCCTTGTTCTTTGGTCTTAAAACTGCGTAAGCGATTCCAGCCGCAACGACAATGACGACCAATATTATAAAAATAGTGCAGCAGCATGGTTTCTTAACCTTGCCCATTTGTATTTTGTTTTTTATTAAGCAAAATTTCGGTCTTTATTTTTCGAATTTGGTCAAACAAAAAACGAATACATCGATATCAAATCAAAGGGTAGAAAGTGGTGTACGTCGACAGGGTTCTTGAAGAAGAAGAACCCTAGGGAACCTGTCCGGTTCAGCAAGAAATTACAGGGATGGTAACTGTTTATGTTTTCTTACTGATGTGGTAGGTTGTTCTGGACATCCACGTGGCATTCACGCGGGAAATAAAAACGGTTTTTCCTGTTTTGTTTTGGCTGTCCGGACGTGATTTTCGCAAAAAGCATGACAGTGGTGAGAGGACCAGCCGTATCCGCCGTTGATTTAATTAAATTCTTTTAAATTAATTAAAACGTTAATTAATAAAAGAAATTGTAACCAAGCAATACTTAGAATAATGGGCCATTTTTAATTTTATAGGTTAAATATAATTTACAAAATAAAGGTTTTTTTTAAATTGTACCATTACAAGATTAATTATAAATCTATCAGGGACGTGCGAGCTTGATATCTATCCCATAACAAGAGACATCTTAGTTTCATAATAAATGACACATACCTGTAAATGTACATAAGAGACGTGAACCCTCACCATTAAAATGGAACTGAGGTACCCTAATTATTAAGCTATGAATGGATGTCCAAATAAAGTTAAGGTTGATATTATGATAACGCTTTAATATCAATTTTTATAAAATTATAGATTCGAATTATACTAACTTATAAATTTATAATGATTTAAAAATATAAATATGATTATCAAATCCCCGTTAAATTGATAAAAGTAAAAGAATTTCTACTGAAAAGGATTTGCTCAAGAATGAATTAATAGATATAAAAAAAAATTATATTCTAAATTTTATAAACGGCTGCTTTCAATATTGAACTTCTAGTTTCCTGGAATTTTTTATGATAGATTTTGATACATTCATCTTGCAATATTTTTAGTTTAATCTATTTTGTATAAGATATCTATTTGATTTTCGATATAAAAGAGTATTCAAATATATGTCACTTTATACATCCGACTATAACTCAAGTTTTTAATGCGCGAACTTCTTTTTCACCTATATAATAGAAGTTTCATTATTGAAATAAACAAATATGTAGGGAGACATTTCCCCTGTAATGTGGAAATTATTTTTCAGACCGTCTTTGTAATAGCTGACCTCGTTAGGTCTTAGCAGACTCCTAACCTAACCGATATCAGTTCTCATACATGTGTTTGTTGAGTCGAAAAATCATTTGTCAATAATTATTAACGTATCACAAAAAAAAAAAAAGATAAAAGAAATAGGTTATTAAAATACATGTTATTACCTTTGTTGATGAGTAATTCTGTGACTTAATAAAATATAAGCATTAACAACGTAGTATCGGCATCCGCCAAACAAATGCCACAGAAGCGAGAAGCCGAGACAAAACTCGGAACATTTTCGATTACTTATCCTTATGAACAGCGAGAAGACCCCCACTAGAATCATATTCTCGTTGTGCCTCTTCATCAAGCTGAAACGGATTAGTTGGTTAAATAAAGGAACAAAGCAGACATAAAAAGGGCCCTGACACTAGCCCTAAATCGTGATAGCACCTACGACTAGAAAAAATGAGCAGGATCATGCCAACAGAGATGTCAGATAACCAGAGGATTGTCAGTATGGGTAGCAGGTCACAGATGCATTAATTGTCCTAACAACGTAGGTTACCGTTCAACAGTACCTTCTTGTCTTAGTTAGAGACATTATCCCTGATAGAACGGAAGTTGCAGATTTAAGGAAACCTGACCTTTCTCCTTCCCTCTGACAGCGCCTGATCGCCCCCAAACTAGGAGTCAATGAGAATTACTTCAAAGGGATATAAATAAGGGAGACTCAAAAGTATTGGGTAAGCTATGGAATACTCTCACCAACTCTAAAGAGCATTTAACCTATTCTTTTCTCCTCGGAGATAAAAAACTGACTTGATCATCGAAAGTAAATTCGCTGGCTAAAGTCCGACAACCCTTACCGATCTTTCTTTGCTTTGACAGGTAGCAGATCCTCAAGGTTCTCTCTGAGAATCCCTTTAGTCCTACGAGAACATTCTCTGCAGGAACAGTACTACCAACTTCATATAACCAACTCAACGAACCACGAAACCATCTTACGTGGCACAGTTAACCCTTGTTGACTATTGAATCCATTTTCACTATCAACAACCTTTAATAAGATATAGATAATCCAAAAGGGTGAATTGCACTAAGATTGTAACATCCCGGATTGCGGGTAATGAATTTTTTATATATGTGAAATATGTGAAAATAAATTTTACTATTTGAGGGGGTGTAAATGTAATTAAATGTAAAATTGAATAGTGAATTGAAAAATTGCGGGATTGAATAGTGAAAAATAAAAAATGAAAATTGAAAAACTGAACCAGAGAGCATCGCGACCAGTCACCGCGACCACAGGTCACGATGGCTCGCTCGCGATGAAAATGGCAAAACCTGGCAGTGAGCATCGCGACCAGCCACTACGACCACAGGTCGCGATGGACTGCTCGCGATGAAATTGTCAAAATCGGGCAGAGAGCAGCGCGACCACTCGCGCGACCAAGGCGCGCTCGCGAGGAAGGCGGTGCGCTCACTCCAGTGAGCATCGCGACCTGGTGGCGCGACCACAGGTCGCGACGGCGGTCGCGGTAGCGAAAAAAATATAAAAAAAAGAAGAAGTTTCTCGCAGAAGCGAGAAAACAGAACAGCAAGAGAAAGAGAGAGAAAGAGCCGAGAAAAAGAGAGAAAAGGAGAGAAAAAAGAGGAGAGAAAGAGGAAGAAAGAAGAAGAAGAGGAAAAAGAAGAAGGAAAGAGAAGAGAAAGAAAGGTGTAGGTGAAGAGAAAAGGAAAGGAAAGAAAAAAGAGATCGTGGAACCGCGATTTCTCGAACGAAAAACGGTACCGAGGTTGGTGTACTTTTGTTTTCGGAATCTTTACGAAAAGCATTTCGTTATCGTTTACGTTATTGTTTTCGTTTTCGTTTTTTTTGTTTTTGTTTCGATTTTGATTTCGTTAAATGTTTTCGATTTCGATTTCGTTAAATGTTTTCGATATCGATTTTCGATGTGTAAAAATTGATGATTGATATACTTATGGTTGATTTCGGAAAGATTTTATACTAGATCGTATTTGTTTGTGGTTCGAATATTTCGATTTCGTATTAAATAGTTGATTTCGATATTTATATGATTATTGTTGATGCGTTTGAAGAATATCGTGTAAAATTTTAGATTGACTGAGTAAATATTGATTTGTAACTGATTGTGAAAATCGTTTATCGAAACGGCCCTAGGATACGTAGACATAGAAATGGATATAGGAGGTTGGTATACCAGCTGGGTTTTACTGAGCAGTACTGCGCCGATACTGATTGATTGATATTGATGATACTGATGTACCTCCTCTTGGATTCGTCCAGAGGCTGGGAGATACGTACCTCCTCAGGATTCGTCCTGGGGGTTGGGAGTTAATGTACCTTCCCAAGGATTCGTTCCTGGGATAGGGAGCTATGTACCTCTCTAGGTTCCGTACCCACGGTCCTAGAGTTGGGAGACACGTACCTCCTCAGAATTCGTTCTGGGGGTTGGGAGCTTGACTCATATTCCAGTCCGTATATGTTTAGTATTCTAGCGGGCCAGAATTGATTTGGAAATCGAAAAGTGAATCGAATGATTTTATTGATAGTATTCAGTGTTAACATTATTATTGAAAAGTGATCGAAATTGTTTAATGCTTTGATTTAGAAATGTAATTGTTTTGAAATGGATTAGAAATGGAATATATATATTGTGGTTTATTTCTTCTCATAAGATATTTATTTTGTGGTTATTTAATTGAGTTTTTAGTACACCCACTAAGCTTTATGCTTAGCGCGTTAGTTTGTGTCTAACGCGTAGGTACCAGGAATCCGGAGGAAGCTAAAGACTGAAGGAAGAGCAAGTTGCAGACCGAGTCACAGAAATTGTACAGTTGGGTAGCTATATTTTTGTTATGTGTATATATATATTCTGAAAGTATGCATATACGGAATTTGCAGCTTAATAAACAATAAGCACATAACTCTATAATTAGCTTTCAAACAACTTTAAAGAAGATAGTATCCAGGGGTGTTCTAGCTTTATCAGTTTACCGTTTATTACACTCAAATACCCTTGACCAAGTTGATCGCCGTTAACTTAACGTTATCTTAACAACTCAAAGGTATTTTGGTCTTTTACACTTGAAAATATTTTTAAAAATTTTAAAAAAATCTATTTTTAGGGTAAAATACAATGATAACGGCTTATTGATAGTCTAATTATTTATATATATATATATATATATATTTAGAAAAAGAAAACTTCATAGAACGAGGAAATGATTACAAAATGAAACTCGAATTTTTCATAAAAAGATCCCTAATATAGATGGAAAATCATCCACCATAACCACCTATTGCTCCTCAATTAAAGACAACTTAGCAATATAATGTGTTACTTCATTATCATCTCTAGAAATATGTTTAAACAAAATCACACAATTAAAAACCTCCAACAGAACAAAAATATCATCTAAAACAACCCCAATATTAGATAAAGGGTTACCTCTCTTATTAAGCAGAAATAACAGACAAAGCATCAGACTCCAGGACCTCGATCGGAACACCGATCTGATGAGCTAAAGTTAAACAAGAAATGGTCTCTTTAGCTTCAACTATGTCAGGAGGAAGAACACCTCTGATAATATTAATATCAGCCAACAATACAACACCAGAGGAGTTACGAATAACGGCTCCCAAACCATTATTACCACTAGAGAAGTCTAGAGCAGCGTCCGTGCGAATGACTTATTAATCATGAATACTTCTCAAAATGTACCGAGATTAAATCATAGAAGCATGGTCCGGACAACTACGTCCAGTAACAAAAGAGGTCTACTCCCACACGGGGGAGAAGTCTACCCACACAATTACGGTGTTATAGACAATGGTGAGAAATAAGTATTTACAAAATCTACACCACCAAGATTTGAACCTTAGTAGCTTAGAGTTTTGAAGCCTTCAAGCCACTAAGGCAAATGCGTTGTGAGTAAAATTCACCATTTTATTGTTAGTTATTAAAAAGAAATTAACAATTTTGTTATTTTTATGGTGACTTAGTTAAAACAGAAGGTGTTATCATATATCTACTGCTGACATCTCAATCTTTTATAAAGCGGTGCGGTTACCATATTTATTTTTATTCATTATAAAATCGAAATCTTATCAATGCGAAAATTCACAACATAAATCCCAAAAGAAATAAAAATTATTATTTTTATTTTATATTAATTTCTTTTTTGTCAAAGACGGGGCCTCGGACACAATCACCAAGCTCTCGCCGTCCTCCGGTTTCACGGCAAAAATCTCCGATCAGGT
This sequence comes from Xanthoceras sorbifolium, assembly GCA_003430845.1. Classification (NCBI taxonomy): domain Eukaryota; kingdom Viridiplantae; phylum Streptophyta; class Magnoliopsida; order Sapindales; family Sapindaceae; genus Xanthoceras; species Xanthoceras sorbifolium. The sequence goes on from CM010617.1 coordinate 32,510,369, forward strand.
AAGTGAACCTCAGTCACCGTCGCCGTCAGAATTATTAACATTATTATTATTATTATTATTATCTCGTCGCTCTTTTCCTCTGCTGAGTTATAATAATTTTTTTGTTCTTCTGTGAGGGATTGTATAGGAGATTGACAATAATATTTTATTGTATGTATCTGTCGTGAAATCGAATTGCTTGGGAAACAATGGAGAATGCAGTTATTTATTGATTCTGATTGTCTGTGCAAGTATCGTATTTGTATTTGCGCTTTAGGGTTTTACAGTGCGTGAGCAGTTGGAAAAATTTTTGCCCTCTTTTCTCCAACTAAAACTTTTTTTTTTTAAAATTTAGCCAACCATTTCATGTATATTGACAAAGAAAATTGTGTATCCAAGGTTACTATTTGCTGGATTATCTTATTTTAAGTTTTCGAAACCTAGCTGCACATGTTTGTTGATGATGCATTGTTTTGTGATCTACAGTTTTAGAGGAGCAAAACTTGACAATCACATGCACCCACCAAGTAGATCATTTGGGTCAAAAATCAGCCAGAGGTAATGATTCTGTTTCCATGAACATGTATGATGTTCTTAAAGATTTTGGGTGAACAAGAAATTATGTATATGGTAATACCCATTGAATTAAACTATATGTACTTCAAAAGTATAATTTTCCTGATCTCTCAAAACATGTAATTGTCTGTGAAATCTCTTTCGCTAACATAAAACAATGGAACATTATCACCTGGAATTTTTTTTTTTAATTCGGAAACTCTGTTATTTTGTTTGGTGACGTGCAGTGCCTCGTGCATTGTGTTTTCTATTATACTCCGTTCAATAAAATGTCTTCAAAGTATTTTGAATTAAGAATATGATAGGCAAACTGTTTAATGTTTTGTGATTATCATGTTAATGCATTCTTGACCTAGAACGTGTATATGTAGTTTTGGATGGAGAGTGAAGCCAGTCAACAACCGAAGCATGAACGTTCAAGAACTAGGTGGACGGCATCACTGGATAAGATATTCGCGGACCTGGTAGTCAATCAGATTGAACTGGGTAACAGACGGAACAATGTTTTTGACAAGAAAACGTGGAATCATATACGTGAGGAGTTCAACAGACAAACGGAACTCAACTTCAACAACAATCAGTTGCGAAAGCACCTTGATGTTCTGCGGACACGGTTCTACAATATGAAGTCTGCTTATAATCAAAATGACTTTGCTATTGAGGACTCTTGCTGCATTGGATTTGACCTGTGGGAAGATATTGCGGTACATTTCTTTATTTCTAGAAGTTCAATTCATTCATCGTTTTTGACTGCCTTTTTCTGTGCACCCCTGATGGGCTGTTCTTACAGGCACAGCCTAGGCCAGACACAGTTAAAATCAAGGATTGTCCAATATACGACCAGCTATGTGCGATCTTCACCGATGCATCACCTGATGGGAAGTATGCCCAATCAAGTCATTTTGAAGGGTTGGACAAATCCGTTAGCAACAATACTACCTTCGCTTCACACCCAGAGGGTGAAACCCTACATCCCGAGAATCCATCGTCATCAAAATTAGTGCAAGGAGATACTTTATCGTCAGAAAAGTTGATGAAGAATATAGCGGAGAGAAAAAGAAAACGACCATCTGAGGCTCACTCCTCTCTGGATCAAAGCGAAAGAAACGAAGAAATACTTAAAGCTATGGCAGGATCTATGTTAGAGATGATTGCTGCGTCTAAGATGAGGTCCAGGACAAAGACACAGAATGACAACAGATTCTCCATAAGTAATTGCATTAAAGCATTGGATGAGATAGAAAGCATCGATGAATGTCTCTACTTTGCCGCCTTGGACCTCTTTGAAGACCCCAACTTAAGGGAGACTTTTCTCTCTTTAAAAGCTGACAAAGTAAGATTGACTTGGTTGCAAGGGAAGTGTGGCAGAACTACCACCACATTTAGTTAAATTTAGGGGGTGATCTTTTTTCGGTTTCAGGAAGTGTAAAAACATCATTGCTATAGTTTTAGTTTTGGCGAAACTAGTTTGTTTGTAGTTTGGGTTCCTTTTTTTGGACAAAATGTTTTTGCAGTGATAGTACAAGTACACATGCGTAGCTATGCAAGTTTGTAGTCTCAAGTTTTTTTGCACTCAAACCCGCCTGGTGAATAAAAAATTTCTTCTATTATGTTCATTAGCTTGATGGGTTATTATAGATTTCATTTCTGTTCACTTTTTTTTAGCGGGAATTGTATAAAATGACCATCAGAGAATGTTAAAACTTTACACTGACGCTACCAGGACAATAGCATAGACAATTACTGTTTTATTTGTCCACAAGCCAAACAAAACACCTCATTCAGTACACATTTTGAGCTCATCGTAAAAGACCTTTGTAACAAGGGCCTTGATCACTCACGGAGGTCACCTGACCAAAAGGAAAAATTATGAAAAACAACTCAAAATTCCTCTATTTTTATGAATCCAATTACACGGCAAACAAACTTAGTGATACACCAGAAAAGTGAGAGTTGAAAAGTAATAATTAACATTGTTTTCTTGCACAAAAGATGGGTACTTCTTGGCTCTTGCTTCTCCAAACAAACCCAACAGTGACATTTCTTTTGAGAGATGCTTCCTCTTTTGCTGTAATAAATATGAGCAGTGCCCTGCGGAAAGGTAAATTGGCTAGAGCCCGCTCAGTTGTCGTGAGAACTTGAAACATAAACATCATAATCCAACAATGAGCTAACCATTGAGTAATATATGTATCCTATTTGAGGAAAAATTCAAATGGTCCCATTATCATTCTGTTGAGGAATATCAGTCTGTGAGCTTGTAAAAATCCAGCATTTCTTCTTCCACTGGATGGGTCTTGCCTACTATAACTAGGCAATGCAACGGTCCTCCAAAATCAACCTTCTTCAGTTGCCTCATTGTACCTGCAACTATTATCTGATCCTCACTACCAAGCCGAGCAAATCCCACACAATCAGCGTCTTCGTTGTACACTTCAAGGTAATACAATGAAATACAAAAATTATAACATTAGTTCCAATAGTCCATAGTCTTCTACTCCAAAAATGGATCTTAACACAGCAATGGCACCCAGTTAGCAACCCAAAGAATGAAAAGGCATATCAAATTTATGTTTAAGCACAAACTCCGTAGTCTCTCCCAAAATAACTGTTTTAAACATGGGATGGCCTGAAGGTAACCTTAACCCAGAAGACTTACCAGATTCTCCTTGCTTTTGCTCAACCTCCAAAAGCTGCTCAATAGCAGTGTTGATTGTCATAAACCTGGGTGGTTCATACTGCTTTTTTCCTCTGGAAAAAAAATTCAACGAGTAAACCAGGAAATCCAATCAGTTTATGCAATTTTAAAATTGTATATTAAAATATGGACATGTTAAAAGTTTTAATACAAACCTGCACAGAGATTCAAACGATGGTTCCTTGACACATATATCTGTATTGACAAAATGTGATAAAAGCATTTGTGAACTTGCAATACAAATTTAGAAGTGTCATTCTTTTATGATGTTTATCTCTCAACTGGATAAGGATACATAACGAAAGTGAAAAGGGGTGTCTGGATCTAGAGTTAACACTATTTTTTTTGGTGGAAAAGCCTGATAAACCTTAAAATGACCCACGAGGGAAATAAACCTCACCTAACAAGCAGAGTGTATGCAATCCAAGCGAACGATTTCTTTGAATTTTCTCATAAAAGCTATCAGGTCTCCAAGTTTCAGTCAAGAATGGAATCGAAACTGTCTCTCCATAGCGGTATAGTTGTAATCCACAAATTCCAATTGCATTCATCACTGATGCGTTGAAAACAACCTTGACCGGAACCCCCAAATTCTTGGCCCGCACAACCAGATCAGTGTGTGTTGTAGCTCTGCATCCAAACCAAATTGTAAACATTAAAAGAATGTAGCAATAAGAGCAAGCCAATAAAGCAAACCATAGAAGTCGTACGAAACATATTGCAGAGGGAGCAAAGCAACCCCACACTTGACACAGAGAGATCAGAGTAATTCATTTAAGCCATTAACACTACGAACAATATATGTACACAACCTTCCATCGAGACGGACAAATTCGCCATGAAACAGATCAAAATCTTATCTTTATTTTGCTTCAAACAAAATTTCGACAGAAGAATAAAGTATTGAGAAACAAAGAGATTTTAACTGCTACTATAAAATTCCAATAAAACCTGTACATATAATGAATCACCATCAGATAATTAAAATTACAAAAAAAAAAAAAAAAAAAAAGCAAAATTGAGAATATACCCAAAAGGGTCGCCGACGACAAGAAAAGCCACATCGGAGTCTCGAGCTTCAGAGAGGATATGATCAGCCTTCTCTTCCACCGTTTCTCTATCTGCAACCGTAATCGGTCTCCCGTACAGCTTCTCCTGTGCAACAAAACTAAGATTAAAACTTCGAAGCATTTAAAGGCACAAAAGACAGTGAAAATAGGAAAAAAAAAATAACAAAATTGAAAGTACCAGAGTGGAGAGTCCGTCGGTGGACAAGCCAAAAGAGAGAAGAGAAGTGTAAGCTTCAATGTAGACCTTGTCGCATTTTTTGATTGCATCTAGTCCTCTCAGTGTTATGTCTCTCTCGTCACCCAAACCCAGGCCTATTATGTACAACATCTCTCTCTCTTTGTTTTTCTCTGCTAAACCCTGAACCCTAGCTCGTCGGTCACCAACTACTTTTAAAACCCTTCAAAAAGAACAAGACAACAGCAATGTCACCGGGCCCGAGTGCTGGATTTTAAATGTTGTTTTTTCTGCATTTTAATTTTACCATATTACGGTATTACCAGGCCAGTTACCTAACCGTTAGATGTATTATCTATAATCCAATGGTTACAGATTTTTTTTTAATTTCAAAATATGAGAAATTATTTACATCTAATTGTGATTGAGCTTGTATCAAAATAAATAAATAAATAAAATTTTGATTGAGCTGTTGAATTACTATTAAGCGTATGAATAGATAATACACCTTAAAATTTGTTTTTTGTATATTGGTGACTAATGTTTTCTGTGGCTTCTGTTGCTTGTTATCTGGAGATACACCTTAAAAAGTATGCAATGAATGAGTTATGATTTGTACTCAAATGGGTTGTTGATTCAAATCTCCACTGGTTGCTTAGGGGCAGAAGCTTGATGAGCTTTGCTGTCTTATGGTGCGGGAAAGCGATAGGCCATCTCTTTAAGAATTGCTGGTGTTGCCGCAGGGCTTCCAGTGGCGTTTTCACTGCTACTTGCAAGATGGGTATGGTCCCCGGAGCAGTGGAGGATCAGTTAATAAGGCCGCGACTGAGCATCTGTTTGAGGTGATCAATTCAGGGGAAGATGTGCTCAGTGTAAGTATTTTAGGAGAGATTTAAGTGAAGAAAAAAACACATTCTCTCAGCTGAAGATCAAAGAACAAATATGTGTAAAGCAAAGGAGAAAACTTGTATCACAAACTGAGTTGATACATCACATGAAGGCATGAGTTAAAAGACAAAAAATTAATAAGGTGTACATGTCTCTCCTCTCCTTCCTCTTTAACTTTGGCCTCTGTTAGCCATCTGGAGTCCAAAACCAGTGCGCGCGTTTCTTGTTAGACTTCAGTCATCATCTTTGAATTCTCTGTACAAACATAATAGAGACTCCTATTATGTTACAAATGAAAATCTCATCTAACGCGTAATTGTATGCATTCGATTGCTGCTTCTAACAAGGGTGTGATTAAATAAGCTATAGATTATATGTTTTTCTTGTCTATTGCTTGCACCAGGAAAATAACAAGTAGTTAGTAGCTAGCTCATACCTGCGATCAAGGTATCGAGGTTGAATTCCAGTGCCCTGACAAGTGGTGCACGTCAAAGAACCAAGGCCGTCACAGTTAATGCATTTCGAGACTTCCTTCTCATTGCCACCAAGCTCTACTGTAACGTTACCGGATCCCAAGCAGAATCTGCATTTCTCTAGACCACAGAAAAGGTTTGAGATGGTGAATATCATACCCAATATAATATAACCATACCACGGAAACTCCAGAGAATGTCTCAAAATCTCTCAAATCCACCACGAAAAGCTATATATGTCCATTTTTTGCTTCATATATATAGGATTTGATTATGAAATCCATTTGTTCCAGCCATTCACACAGCTGGTAAATGAAACTTGAATCGATGGAATCATTAACATAGAGATAATCTTTAATGGTGCTCTTCAATGTGATTGATTTATTCCTTCAATTATACTCAAATTTCAGTGGATCTAGCTAAAACGTGACTGCATAAAATCAGTAATCCATTTTTATGAGATAAGATTGAGAACAGCCATCGTGCAAACTTTACATATAACTATCAAATTAAGTGAACCCTAGGACAGATTTCTAGTTTGATGTCAATTACATTATCATCACTCACAAGTTTCATTTCCATATAAAATTCTTGGAGTGTTAAATATCAGTGCTTCCTTTTCTTCTATTCTTTTTGCTTTTTTTTCTGCTGAAAACTAGAAAACCAAGCACACTAGTGCATGCATTACCCAAAAACTCAACAAATTCCTTATAATAAAATACTTACGAGCACCGGACCCATTGCAGGGAAAGCATGGTTGAGTATTATCTCTCTTGGCCTGCAACAAAAAAATTGGCAAAACTAGAAATTTTTTCACTTGCACCAATAATATATATTAAAAAAAAAAGAGCTCAAATTTTTAGCTTTAAAATGGAAACTCACAGCATTGTCTATCTGGGTTTCATAGAACACTGGAATGCCTACACCAATTGCAACACTCACAACCCCAACTGATATTGCCACTATCTGAATAAATGGTCACAATTGGTGAGTTAATTTAGTACAATAGAATCATCATTAATTATGTTGCATTAAAATGAAACATGAAGTTGAGAGAGAGATAGGAACCGTGTTTTGATCAAGATCGATGGCTCTGATGCACGGATAAGACCCCGGTGACCGTTGGATTCTTGAAGACTTGATGGAGAAGGAAGTAGTAGTAGTAGAATGTGAAGAGAGCATGAGAGGACAACAAAGAAATGGAGAGTGAAGACGAGCATGAGAATGTGCTATTGACATGTTTTTCTTCTTTTCTTCTATTTCTTCAACTTCAATTCAATTCCATTCAAGTCTGTTACTTTTGGCAACAGACTAGCCACTGTTTTAGATATGTGGATGTCGACGCCCAGACAACCATTGGAGACTTCCATATCACAAGCTCGATTGAACTTCTCCACGTGGCTGTCATTTCATGGACTGATTTGGGCTTGAAACCAGGAACCTTTTCGTGTGATGAATTGTGGGCTTGGTCAACCAAGTCCAAAAAACCAATTAATATTGACATTGGACTGCTTATATGGATCCTCTATCTTCTATTTTGGCCCAGGGTTTTCGACCCAGGTTTCATTTGTGGACTCGTTTTGTTTTTTTTTTTTTTTTTTTTTTCCTAAGCCACACTTAACTGGTCAAAAATCTACCGTGTAAATTAATCACTATATATATAATTCGGATACCTATTCCTATAATTAACAGATATTTATTTTCACATGATTGAAAAAAAAAAAAAATCTTTATATGTAAATATATATAGTAAAACTTAAAACTCTATAATTAATATAAATTATAAAGTACACATCATCTGAACTATACGGAATATACGTAACATATAATATTATTTTAAATATAAATTCACATGTGACAAATGAACCGAACGCTCTTTTCGTCAAAGAAAATTTTTCTCGTCTACGTTAATAGTGATAATAATTATTATCTGAATTGAAAACTTATAAAATTCACTAATTGCAAATGATCACAGCACGACGTTGTTTTACTTTCACCGACCCAATAATTTAGGAGCCATCGGAGGTAAAATTCAGAAACAGAGCACAGTAGATTTTGTACTTTTAGTATTTTGTCGTTATTATTATTATTAAACACCCACAATAATAACACACTTTAGATGACCAATTCATGGAAGCCCAAAAAGTCAAATCATCACAGACCCATCACAATACAAACATTAATATCCAACGGATCTATTTATTTTTTTTTTTTCATTGCACTACTTTTAACATATAATAAGTAATACCTTTATAGGTATTTTTATTTTTTTTAAGTTATTTTTTATTAAAAGAATAGATATAAGAGTAATACGTTTAATAATTAAACTTAACAGATCGCTTTATATTTACAATTAATCTAGTAACTGGTAAAATAGGAAACACACCACCAAACTCCTTTGTCTACAGTATATTGCTTTACTTTTATAATAAATAGATGGTAAATTAAGGAGATAGAAAGAAAAGATGAGAGTGACAGGGCACCTAGCATAAATAATTAGAAGCCACGTGAGTGTGGGTGACCATTTTGAGACCGATCTCGATGACATTTGGACCCTCGTCTCTCGCATTGTAGTAAATGTTACAGGACCAGTTTGATGAATCCACCACCACCACCACAACATTTGGAGTACATACTATTAGTAAACGTAGAATCCAAGGTTTTGGAACACCATCCCCACCTCGCATGCTATCCTTTTCTTTTTCTTTTAAAGCCTTTTTCGGTTCCCTTCTACATGACATGAATTTAACCACGTAAAAAACATTTTTGGCAAAGCATATGTAGCGGGTGGCTTTAATTTCCGCTTTCTATCTACTCTTCTCAAGGCTTGCAAATGTCGAAAGAATAATTTACTGTTCGAATTATATGATCGTTAACATATAATTATTCGTAAAGTTAGAAAATTTAATCTTTGAAATAATGGAAGAATCCCGACCAAATCATCAACAACACCTAAATTAAAGTTGACGCTCCTGGCTTGCAATTAAAGATTGGAATCAACATTTATGTATAAGGCTGATGACAAAACCTTTTTTTTTTTTTTTTATCAAATATGACTTGTCAACTTCTATATACATAGCATAAATTATTATTGGACCTCTTTTTGCTGCGGATATTATTGTACTTAATTACTCAAAAGCCAAAAATAAAAAAAAAAGCAGTAAAAAAAGTAGATCCTTACAAGATGCTTTTAACTTTGTTAGTTAGCAAATGCATTAATTAATTATATATTACTGCAGTTACCAGCACTAGCTGTCTAAATTGTAAGGAATTTGTGGATGTCTCTCTCTCTCCTCTATATATCTTTGTTAAAAGTAAGTAGGGCCTAAATGTGTCTCGATGATAAAGACACTTATTCAGCCTAATAATGTTTTAGGTTCGAGTTACCACTATTGTAAATAGTATATAAAAAAAAATCTATATATTTTTGATAAGACGATATTGATCCACCGTTAAAACCTTTCACATCTACATTAATAAAATTATATGGTTCGAGGTATGTTATTTTTCCCAATCTCAAATTGTAATAGTTCGAAAAAGGTTCATTCATTTTCGTTATTTACTAACAATCTCAATTTTTTTAAAAGCAAGGAGACCAAATGAGGTAAAGAGACAATATTTATACAAGTTTAGGTTACTATCTATATTTCCTAACTTTGAAATCTGGATTATTTTCTCACTCCGTTTATATCTCTTTTTTTTTTTTTTTAGTTTGAGAAGAAAAACATAATTCGAATATATAACCTTAATGGTATAGAGGATGAGAAAAAATACAACACATATATTATTGGACTACCCTCATCTTTTAAATTTATAACGTGATAATATTTTATTAAATGTGTATAACGATGATGTAATTTACTTACTATCCTATTAAAAGAATCTATCCTTTTATTAGATGGTCAAGAGTTTCAACATTATGTTGTCTGCAAATTAAAAGTGGAAAGATTATTCTCGGGGACGGCATGTATTTTCCATGTGAGGGCAATATTGAAAGTGAGAGTGACGTTAAAGCAAAGAGGGAGGCAGGACTCCAACCAAAAAGACATGAAAAAGAAATATTGGGGTCACAACAATATTCTTTAAATCCGCAGACCACATTTTGTAATTCTGATACTCTCTGGGGACTATTTAGGTAAAATTTGCTCGTTATCCATAACGATCAGATACTTGCTCGAGGAATCTCCGCTTGAGATTTTGCTTATTTTACTGGACGTTGAGTAAGCTTAGGTCACTGATATCTGTGATTTTACAGTAATGCCAACAATCTTTTAAAATTTCTCCACCATCTCTCTCTATTTGTAGGGCTAAATTGGTAAATTCATCGAGTTTTTAAATATTTCCATGCCTCGCAGGTGCAAACTTTAGTGCACCTAAAAAATGGTTTACACGTAGTTAGATAATGAAAAAATTTTAAAATACAATTTTAGAGCAAGAATACCCTACAACGAGAAAACTTTACATCTGCCAAGCCTCATCATACAGAGAAATACGTGAACCGTTCGTTACAAATCAGTTGGCGATCAAGCTCTATCATTCACATCATTCTCGTGTTCTTTACAACATCGGAACTTTCCTTTCCAAATCTCAAAAAAAACCCCCAAAAAAACAAATCCGAAACTCAAAGAGCCGAAAAAAAATCAAAAATGGATTTTTAAAAAACGACATAAAATACCGCTGCTATCTGCAACACCTTTTATTTTTCTCTCAAACTCTCTCTCTCTCTCTCTCTCTCTCTCTCTCTCTCTCTCTCTCACACAGCCGTCTTAGTAACGGCTAGCCGTGGCATATCGGCGGCGCCGATTGGTCCGTACGCCGCCGATCTCATCACGCTCCTCCGCGATTTCCTGATCTCACTTGCGCTTTGTAACCGATTCTCGTTTTCGGCTCTCTGCTGTTTTTCGGTTGGTTTCGTCGTTTTATTTCAAGATAATAATAATAATACTCGTTGAAGGGTATTTTAACTGCTCACTCATTCTCTAGTCTTCATTTTGAATGAATTTGATTATGTTCAGTTTTTAAATGATTTCGTTTTGATTCTCATTTTTTTTTTAAAATTTTTTTATTTGAGCGACTTTTGAGTCACTGTTGCCGAGTTTTGAAGTTCTCTACAATGTGATAGATTTTTGTACACAATGTTTCGTTTGAATGATGTTTTGAGTTGGTTGTTGATTATTACTATTACTATTACTATTTGCAATTTTTGGCTGTTTGTTTGTAGATTCAATTTTGAACTTGTACTGTACATTAGTGAGCTAATACTCTGTTTGGTTGATGAGAAAATTTAGTTGGATTGGAGTGGAGGTTGTTTGATTTTCTCAGCGTTTCTTTTGTGTTTGCTGCTAGTTATTTATTACTAGGTTTCACATTATTTTGATTTTTTTTTTTGTTGTTGTTCATGTTTTGTAAGATATGATTTCACTCTAGCAGTTTAATATCTTCTTTTTTGTAATGATAGGTATATATACAAAATGATTGGATCATTCCTGACAAGAGGACTCGTGTATGTTCCCAGCGACCTAGTTTCTCTTTCTGATTTGGCTTTAAATGGTTGAATTGTTTGTTTTTATTGATATTAAGATTGTACACATGTCTTTGCAGGATGGTTTTTGGCTATGCTTATCCGGCTTATGAGTGCTACAAAACTGTTGAGAAGAATAAGCCGGAGATTGAGCAGCTTCGCTTTTGGTGCCAGTATTGGTATAATATTATAGATTGCTGGGAAATCAGTTTTCTTTTTTCTTTTCTTTTTCTTTTTTAGTTTACTTTTTAAATCACCTGTTTTGTTTTGGGTTACAGGATTTTGGTTGCGGTTTTGACAGTTTCTGAGAGAATTGGTGATGCTTTCATTTCATGGTAAGGATCTTAGTTTGAACATTTGCGCTTTACAATATATTGACTTAAATATGTTGATTTTCCTTTGTTTTGTTCGTTAAACACTTTGTTCCTATCTTGATTTCTTGAAGGGTTCCAATGTATAGTGAAGCAAAGTTGGCATTCTTTATATACCTTTGGTACCCGAAAACGAAGGTATATATATCTGTTGGGAAGAATAACCATTTGTAATCTCTTCTTACAATACACTTCAGAATTTTGGTTCATCGTTATCAAATTGCCCTTGATGTTTTACTTTCTTCAGGGGACTTCATATGTATATGATTCCTTCTTTAGACCATATGTTTCAAGGCATGAGAACGAAATTGATCGTAACTTGTTGGAACTGAGAACTAGAGCTGGAGATATGGCAGTTCTATACTGGCAAAGAGCTGCAAGCTATGGGCAGACTAGAGTTTTTGATATTTTGCAGTACATCGCTTCACAGTCAACACCAAGGCCTCGCCCTGCCCAGGTAACTATTGAAGTTAAAATGAAAAAACAGGAATTAACTGCACTATCTTTTTACCATTGCGTAGTCTGGAACTTGTAACAATTAAAAAATGTCTTTGAGACTTAGTTTCTAGAGCATTTGCTTTTAGAAATGATTTCTGCTTTCTATTTGTATGCATTATGGTATTTGAAGACTTTGTGTTTGAATGAAATGTTCTATTAGTCTGTCTTTGCATACTTTTGTACAAGACTGCATTACATGTGATGTTATGATAGTGCAAGTTCCTTTCTATGACACTTCCACCAATATTGCAGCCGCAACCAAATGCTAGAGGCCAGGGACCTGCGCCTGCTTCCAACCGCCAACCAGCTGCTGCAGCACAACCAGAGACGGAAGAACCACCATCTCCTACATCTAGCACATCATCAAGTCAGTACCAAAAGGAGGTACTTGAAGAGGTGGATCCCTTGCCAGTGCCCGAAGCATCTCCTCGTGCAAAATCGTCAAGTCTTCAAAGAGCTAATTCTACATCCTCAAATCTTCAGAGAACTAATTCTACAGCCTCAAATGCTCAAAAAGCTAATTCCACAGCCTCAAATGCTCAGAAAGCTATTTCTACTCCCTCAAATGCTCAGAAAGCTACTTTTGCAGCCTCTAATGCCCAAAAAGCAAATTCTGCATCCGAAACTAGCAGCCAATCTATGCCTAATGAACCAGAAGCAATGCAGGTTGAGGTCTTGTCTAATGAAAATGATGCAAACCCTCCCCCAAAGGAGACTGTCATGGAAGAAACCATTCGAGTAACACGTGGCAGATTGCGGAAAAACCGTTCCGGTTCCAACCAATAGAAAAAAAAGGGCTCCAAAACCTCTTTCCCATAATGTTAGCTACAAAAAAACTAGATTTAAATCAGTAGGTGGGACTATGATAGGTAGCTTATCAGTGTCGCTTATCAGTGTCGTCGACATTGATGTAAATTGTTGTCTTCTTTAGTTTCTATTCCATTTGTTGCTTTATTTTTTGGACTTGAAATGGCAGATAAAAAGGGTCGTCAGTAGGTTGGCGGTCTGATGCAATCATCAGCAAGCATTTATAATTGTTGTCATGAAAAATGCACAGCTTGTTGGAAAATTTGGTGGCTCACTGTTCTGTAAATTGAAACTTTACCTGATATCTTACCATATTACCGTTTATGAGAATGTGTTCTATGAACTCATCACAATTCACAACAATACGTCCATCATCCATCCATTCAATTTGTTTTTTGTAATAATCATACTGAATTTCAATATTAATTTATAGAAAGATAATTCTCTCCTAACCTAAGTTTAATAGTTAGAATTTTATGTTTTATTTTCTTTCTTTTTAAAAGGTTTTTACACATCTGATGACAACCAATTTCAATTAACCAATTTAATAGTTAGGATTTTATATAAAAGCTTAGAAGAGAATCCTAATTTATAAATAATAAACTTATATTAATAAAAGTAAGTTTATTTAATACAATTTTTTTAAAAGGTACGATTATTATCCTAATATACATGTGACCACTTCTATTCAATAATGTTAGTCATCCTAACTCGTGACATGCCATTTTAATTTATTGACAAGTGAGATAATATTGTAACCAATATCAATTAATAATGAAATGACATCTCATAAAATTGGAATACAAGATAAGTATAATGGATTAAAAAACATTAGTTAATAAGTCTGGTTCGGGATGGTTACTTAAAAATTCTATGAAAATGTAATTTTCAATGATCTTTACTTAACATATTTTAGAATATTCAGGATATAATTACTTAAATAATTTTGATCAATCTATTTAGTTGTTTTGGTAGTTGGTACCACCAACTACCAAGACAAATACAGAATATAGATAAAGAACGACCATAACTAGATGTAATGTAACTTGCTACATTTTTTTAAAATTTATCCTCATGACTTCAGAGAGTTAGATCGTTATACAAACTATATGATATCAACCACAATGACTAATCAAAGATTAAAGATAAGACATTGTAACGAGTTAGTTGTCAATTAATCAATTCTAATTAAAAGGAAGTTAGGTCGGGAAAGTAAGGAATTAAGCCAATTAAGGTCCCCATGAAAGCATAATTAGGTGAAAATTAGTTAACCTTGTTGCATGTGACGTGTAACATCAAATATGTTCTAAACTCAGCATCTGACTGAGGGCAACCCCATGGGTTTCCATTGGTGTGGGTACCATCTTAACAGTTGAATGGGTCATGGATCTAACGGTAGCTGTCAATATCAAACACTATATGTACAGTTCGAATATTTACTTTTATAACCGGAAAATGTCTACTCTTATAATATTAGAAAAATTATCCTTACATACTGGTAAATGAGTATAATAGGACTTAAATCTCTTACCACAAACGTGAAAGGAAAAGTACACACCAATTGAGCTCAGGAGAAGATGCTCATAGTCTTAACAGTACTGATGTGTTATAAAATCTTTAAAAAGATAAGATAAAACTGCTATAATAGAAGATCACGATCACATTGTTTTACATTTCCAAGCATACAATTCCACAATATGTGTACACTCATTCCAAAATTCAGAAAACATGGCTTTTGTGCAAAGGAGTGTTTGCTTTTTCAGGAAGTTTTCAGAAAAGGACTCGCGGAATCTGAAAAAACTTCTTTTGAGAGTTAACAGCAAATTTCAACCACAATATCATGTCATGTGTGGTTCGTATGAATCTAACAAAATAATTGGACATAAGAGACAACTAACGTTCCACATGAGATTTCCTGAGCTACTCATTTATTTAATACTAATTTCACCAAACAAGAAAAATTTCTAGCTACAAAATTTACAGTTAAAATGTCATAAGAACATAACAACATTTTCTCCTTATTATCTTGAACTACCAACTGCTTAGCTTCTCATTTACATTATCACCGACATACCTTAACGATACTTGTGGCGAGTCAATGCTGCAAGCGCCACTGAAGTATCATTTTCAAAGTCGAGCCCAAACCTCATTTGCTTTTAAGTTGTTGAGAAGTATCAGGGTATATATATTATATATATAATATATACATACACTTTTGTTTCTTTATGGTTAAATAGGAAAGCAGAAACTCCAAATTGTCCCAAGTGCATGACCGAATCCACACATTCCAGAAATCATGACTTAGTGAATCAAAAGAAAAAGTTTATGGATTACCCCACAAATCTGTGATGCTGACCTCAGCAGCTGATTGGAACCAGTAATCAGCATCAATCTGCAATGTTTCAGATGCGGTTAAGTCAGTGAGATTCCTCCAACATGAATATTGCCCACAGAGTATAATAAAATAAAGAAAGCCGATGATAAGAGACACTTTTGAAGTTTCTGAATTGACTTACATCACAGTCAGAAGGAACTATCTTCTGGATCCCAGATGCCTCTAAGCTCATAGAGCTGAATGTTTCAGAACTTCTATGATTATCGTCAAGATTTGACGACAGCTCAACATTTTGCATTCTGTGTACACCACAATTCCAAGCAGACGGATTCAAGGATTCAGACTGCTTGACAGTAATGTCCTCACCTTGACCTTGGTATTTGCTGTGAGCA
Source organism: Xanthoceras sorbifolium (assembly GCA_003430845.1). NCBI lineage: Eukaryota > Viridiplantae > Streptophyta > Magnoliopsida > Sapindales > Sapindaceae > Xanthoceras > Xanthoceras sorbifolium. The sequence goes on from CM010617.1 coordinate 32,526,152, forward strand.
TAATTGAACATAGTTGTTAACAAGATGGCAGAGGGTGCAAGCACAAAACAGATTCTTTTTTCTTTTTTTTCTAAAAAAGAAAAAAAAAGAATCTTTTTTAATATGTTACAACCACGAAAAATAATCACAAATAAAACATGTGTGCCTCCTTCAAGAGCATAATAAAAATAAGAATACCTCAGAAGATATAAATCAATTGGTCCTGTGGTGCTTCTAACAATCATTTTGTATTGCCTTTGAGGAAAACCAATATCCTTCTCATGTCAATTAGGAAAGCAAATTAGATACTGATAAAATTCAAATATTTTCAAATCCCATCCATTCATTTACGCACCTCATCAGGATCTGGAACTTCAAGATAACTAGCTTGAGGAGCTTTTAGTGCAATCAGTGTTTTATTCTGTGACAGATTGCATAAACCAGAAGTTAGTTTAAGGATCATCAGGTAAAATACAGACTTAATGAAAGAGACCCAAATTTTCAGATAAATAACCTCGAAGCATGGAAGGTTTACAATATCTTCCTCTGTCAAAAAAAGGTACCTAACCGTACAAAGTTGGTAAATTATCAATAGAGAGAATGAGAAAAAAAGGAAGAACTATAAAATAGAATTAAATCTTATTTTGGATAGAACCAACAATATCAGGGAGACCAGATTATACTTTCGGGTATTCTCATTTTCCCCCAGGGCACTTAGAAGCTCTTGCTTTTCCCTGAAGAAAGAACATAACGATAGCTCAATAGACAATAGATTTCAGCAATGGACAATATCTCTGCAAATCCTAGTTAACCAACCTTATACAATCATTGATCCTGCATTCTTCAGCATATAGATTCTCAACCTCATCCTGTAATGAGAATCAAGACATAATAAGTTGTTTGAAAGATAGAAAAACTCGTTGCAACATGTTTCTTTCAAGAAGAAAGGAAGCTCGTACTTCACTTGTCCAGAGTCATATTTTAATTAATTTTCCGAGATTACCATTTTTAAACAAGACAAACCTCTAATTTTAGCATAACTTTTTCTTATCTCTCCCACTCATTAGTCCATAAGCTAAAAGTACAGTTCCAAGAATGCAGCAACTAAAAATGATAATTCATCCACAGATCACAAAGGCTTGTTTCTGAACAATTTACATCAAATGCCAGTTACTCGTTAGCACAATGATCAAAATGGATCTTAAAATAAGTCATATCTTCTGTCTCTCAGACTACCTGTCAACATGTAAACTAGTTCAAACGTCTCAAGAAAAACAATCTGCCATTCTATGCAAAAATTAACCAGCCAAAGGTCAGCTATCCACTTTCTGATGCATATTATCTGCTACTTCCAGCCCAGTAAAAATTTCAGACTCAAAAGTTTAGTTTTCAGGTTAATTATGTTGGTAATTGGGGAACAGAGTCAATGGTACAATGAATTTCCAAGGATCCTAAAAGAACTAAGTTTCAATGTTAAACAATGTGAGATTTTCTAGCCCAGCATACATATGGATAAACAACGTGACAGGAAACTGACTGGGATCAAAGAATAAACCATACAAGAAGCAAGAAACTGAGATGTTTATCATGCATCAAAGCAATTGTCCATCCAAATCTAGCAAGAACAAACATAACATCATTATTACACGATATATATCCAAACAAAAATTTGCACCTTTAATCTAGTAACTTGATCATCCAGCTCCCTTGGGCCCAAACTGTCAGATCCCCTATTTATGAGGAGCATGGTCATTATTAATTGAAACAATTGCAAGGAAGAAACCAAAACAGATAAATATAATTACTTCCAACGTATGTGGTTCTTTGATGTTTTCTCTATCAATCCAATTCCTTCAAGAACATTCGTTATATCATATATTCTCCTCTTCTGAACCTGTACAAGATCAATACAACACATGCAAACCAAAAGAACATAGGTCATAACCAGACATGGCAACAAATTGAATTTGTTGCAGAGGAAACAGTCATTCTGACATACCAGTAGAATATGTCTTGTTTACATTTTCACGGTATAACTACTTGTTAAAATAAGTTAATAGGTCAAAATTATTGGTAAAAAGAAAAGGGTAATACATTTCTGAAAGGAACTTGTGGAAATACATTTCTATACCTTCAACACTTCTGCAGTCCAGTTCAGATCAAGGGTGCCATCTTCGGACTTCTGAACCAATTCAATGAATTTCTTTGTTAATAAGCCTGCCAAGTGCAACAACTTAGTAAAATCCTTGTCCCTAAAGCAATATAAAAGTTGAAATCATTCATTCAGCAATACATACCAATTGAATGAACAAATCTCGTGCGCAAATAAGATGGAAGTAAGTGATAACCCAAACAGACCGTTATTAATCTGAACTTACCTAAAGAACTGTCATATCGACAACTATTAGCTGGATTCAGACCATTAGCAGCCTCTGCTAACAAATGTTAGAGAAATACAAGGTCAGCATGCATGTCAACTACTCAACAAATTGATATATGCAATATTGTGTAAACAGATGGAGAGGTAGGACATTACCAGCATTTAACCTTCGAGTTGCAGACTTTGTATGTTTTAAACCTTTAGATTTGCTATTATTCCTACCACTTGTGCAAGACACCGGTTCAAGCAAAGGACCATTAACTACTTTGCTACATGCAAATATGGCTTCCTGAGCACTTGTCTGACCCACACCATTGCCTAATTCATTTTCTTGCTTTAACTGCAAAGATCAATAATGCAGTCACAATACATATGTCATAAAGATATTGACAGAATAAACTGTCAATTTTCAACTGCAATAAGAGAAATTAGCACAGGTAAATATTTATATCTTGAAATCAACAATAGAAAGCTAAATGTGATTCTTATCCTATATAACTTTTATAGCCACATTCCAAATTAGAAGTTTGTACAGGAGGTATCCAGATTTAAATATTCCTTTGACTTTTAGCTGAAATCTTAAAGCAGAACCAGCGTAACAAATGCTTAACAATCTTCAAGGCCACACCTAGGAGGATTGGAATCTAAAAACATTAATAAAAAATTCTGTCTTATAATGGAAAACCATGTCGTACTCAGGGGCGAAAAAACACTTCCAAAGATCTTGACTATTTATAAATTTATGTGAAGCCAACATCATGGAATTCAAACTGAGAATCCAAATGAAGGGAACAAATTAATAAGAACAGTCACGAACTTGTAAGCCTAGTATAAATCTACAAATCCTAGAGTCAATTCAAATGCCTTGTATTAGCTTATTACGTATGCAAAAATTTTCTTATATAGAACATCTAATACTAACTGTAAGTAAATTTGTCAAGAAACGAAAAGGGCTGTGAATGAAGAAAAACTTTAAACATCCAAGTTTTGCCATATCAAACTACAGATAAGTGATACTGCTCCCACAAGTAAAATTTGCATATAGTTTAAAAAATCAGTTACACCCAATGGTAACGAATCCACCACGTTACAAACAACAAGCATGATAAGCTATAAATACTTCCCAACTTTGTTTTAGTTTTTAATAAAAAAAAATATATGATAAGATATAAACAACTTAATTGCAGCCAAAAACTGGATCATAATTGGAAACTTCTAAGTTATTCACAAATTTCCCAAATTACATCTTATTTGGAAAGCTTATTAATATATATACACTTTCGATCAATGAGTGGCATAATATCAGTCAACCCTAAATAATGCTCATAAATACTATATCATTCATGGAAAGATGAAACCTAAATGAATGTGAGCAATAAATACATAGATTGCCATCATTTATCTTTAACTGCACACAAGTTCTCCAACATCAATTCCAGAACACAAAACAATACTCTATTCAATACAACTTCTCATTCCCCAAAAGTAGAAGCTCGTAGCTTTTCAGTCATATATATAAATATAATATAAATGCAACAGAGATCTCTCTTATTAAACAATGATCACCTAAGCAACCTAATTTTCAACCAAATGGCCGGAAGGGTGATACACAGTTCCCATTGTTTCCAATTAACAACTAGACTTTCTTCCAACCACCCAAAAAAGGAAAACAAATCTTCACGGTATCAAATGACAAGTTAAGACACAAATTCAATTTGTCAATATAATTGGCCTGCTCTCAAAGTGCACATAGAAGTGAAACAACTGAAGAAAGCAAGGATACACAGACACACACAAGCACACACATACTGTACATACTCCCCAAATGCCACCTTAGTTATTAAATACAAATCGAAAAAGTTAAATATAAAATGATCTACTTAGCTGAAGCAAACTTAATCTAAGACAACAACCATAAAGAATTACTAAAGCCACTAAGAGAAAATCTTCATCCAAAGATAAGAATAAAAATTCCTAAACCAAATTTGAGAGGCTCCAAGAGGAGAAAATCTAAAATGGGACCATCTATGTGTCAGACGTGCGTTCACCCAATCAAAACACGATAAAACACTAGATATGATTGAACTAAAGAAAAGTAAAATTCATAAAGTTGATATATGTCAGCTTTCATTTGGCGGTCCTAACGAGATCGTCCTATGCAAGTTTTTATCAAGAAATTGAGAGTTTATAAAGCATTCGAAGTCCTCCACAAAGTAAGTAAAATATATATATTCAAAATACAAAAGACACTTAGAAACACAAAAATTAAACCAAAAATCAAAAACCTAGAATTTTGATTACAATAACCAACAAGTGACATGCAGAGAAGCGGAATCTAAATTAAATTTTTAAAAAAATTCAAACAAGAACAAAACAATGTCCTCACCGCAAGCCTAGCAAAAGCAGAATGCGTGTCATCTCTGAGAGTATTATCACTAAAATTAGTATCATTACTGATATAATTATAATTAGTACTATAGTTATTTTCAGACGACTGAAAAGGAAGACTTCCAAGTAACGGATTCTGGCGCGCTTGATCGGCACCAATATACGAAGACGAAGAAGAAGAAGAAGGCTGTGTGCGATTGTGATTGGGAGAACGAATCAACTGGAATTGGAATTGAGGGAGGTGGTTGTAGGGTCGGGTCGGATCCTCGCTCGAGTTCGACATCACACTGATTTTGAGGAAAAAAAAAGTGCTTGTTTGGAGGGAAAGAGAAAAAGAGAGAGAGAAAGAAGAAATTTGTATTTTGTTTGAAGAAGCGGCAATAGAAATGAGAGAGAGACCAAACAAACAAAAAATGAGTAAACAAAAACAGCAGCGCAAGGCGAGGCGGTGGTGAGTTTCGAATGCTCTCACGGCCCGCCTTTTGGCTGCAACCACACTTGCCTAGTTGCCTCCCTTTTTATTTTTAATTTTTATTTTATTTTTAATTTTGTTAAATTCTCTCTTCTCTCCCTCGCTACCACTTCATTCATGATTTTTATACGATTTTCCGCCATTTTATTTGGGTCTGCCACAATAATTAAATTGGGCTTTCTTTATCAATGTTGGCCCAAACATAAAGACGGAAAATTCAAACAAACAAACAAACTGATAACATGTGCCACTCAAAATTAAAAAAAAATTGAGGGTCATAAGTCTTCAAGATCAATTCAATAAATAAGTTTTATGACTTGTTTAGATAAGGGCAAATTGTAATAAGATACCTTAATATTTGATTATATTATAATGAGATTATATTTTTACTTAAATTATAATAGAGTATCTCGGATAATTTTAATTGGTCCCTAATATAATATAAAATATTATTTTTTGATTTAATTTTATTTGTTTAACTTATGTAGTCCCTAACTTTTTTAAAATACATTAATTTAATGTCTATAACCAAAATTTTGACAGTCAAACTTAATATAAAGTATAAACTGGTCATTTTATATTTTTATTAAATTATTAAATTTGAATGATACTTTACCCTTTAATTTTTTAATAACTTTATTTATTTCGATAAGTTTAATAAAATATTAATATACGTTATAAAAGTTTAATTTTGTTAAAAATACTTATAATAATTAAATAATAAAATAAACATGATAAAATTTATTGAAAATAAAAAATAAAAAAAATAAAATTTAAAAATCTTAAAAGTAATATGATTTCTTTAAAATAAAATAAAATTTAAGATTGAATAATTATAAAACTCAAAATTTAGTAATCTAATACCCCCACACACATACATACATATATATATATATATAATAAATTTATATATATAACTGTTTTATTATTATATTTTAATTTTATAATATAATAATAAATACATGTATATATATTGTAATTCTATTATAATATATATATATATATACTATATAATATACTCTAAAATATGTATATATAATATTTTTAACATTTTAATTTTTTTTGTTAAACTTGGAGTATTATAAGTATTTAATCTTAAATTTTATTTTTATTTTAATAAATGACGTTACTTTTAAATATTTTAATTTTTAATAAATTTTATCATATTTATTTTTTATTTAATCATTTTTAAATACTTCAAAAATAATATAAATTTTATAATAAATAACAATTTCTTATTGAGTTATCTAAAAGATTAAATTGTTCAAATATAAAAATAGGTCAAATTTTTATAGTATTTTTATTTTATTTTTAATAAATTTAATTATTTTATTTAATCTTTTTTAAGTATTTTTAAAAAATTAACTTTTTATAACGTATATCAATTTTTATTAGACTGTGAAATATGAAAATTGTTAAAAAGTTAAAGGGTAAAAGCATCATTCTAATTTAATAATTTAATAAAAAATATAAAATTATCAATTTATACTTTATATCATATTTGATCGTCAAAAGTTTTTAGTCATAAAGATTAAATTAATGTATTTTAAAAAGTTAGGGACTGAATGAGTTGAAAAGATAACAATAGATCAAAAAGTGATATTTTAAAATAAATATATTAGGGACCAAATTGGTAATTATTCGGGGTACTCCATTGTAATTTAAGTAAAAGTGTAATCTCATTGCAATATAACCAAATGTCAGAGTATCTTATTATAATTTATGAGTTAATTACACTCAACCTCCCTGAGGTTTGGCTAAATACATTCGGAATCAAAGTTTGCATTAATGGACACTAACCTCTCCTCACGTTAACGTTGACCGTTAAAATGACCGTTGACTTTTTTCAAATTTTTTAAATGACCAAAATACCCCTGTCACAATTGTTTTACTGTTCATTAAAAAAAATTAATGGTGAGATCCAGATTGGATCTCCATCTGGATCTCACCGTCCATCAACAATGATGGACGGTGGAGATCCAATCTGGATCTCCACCAAGAAAAAAAAAAAAAAATTTTGAATCTTCATCTTCGAACCCATAAGGGTTCGAATCGAACCCTCTGGGTTCGTCGAACCCAGATGGTTCGAGATCGAACCCTCTGGGTTGGAAGAACGAACCCTCTGGGTTCGTGGAACCCAGAGGGTTCGAAGATCGAACCCTTCTGGGTTCGAGATCGAACCCAGAAGGGTTCGAAGACACGAACCCTTCTGGTTCGAGATCGAACCCTTCTGGGTTCGATTCGAACCCTTCTGGGTTCGAGATCGAACCCAGAAGGGTTCGATCTTCGAACCCTCTGGGTTCGAGATCGAACCCAGAAGGGTTCGATCTTCGAACCCTCTGGGTTCGAAGATGAAGATTAAAAAAAAAAATTTTTTTTTTTTTCTTGGTTGGATCTCCACCGTCCATCATTGTTGATGGACGGTGGAGATCTAATATGGATCTCACCATTATTTTTTTAATGAACAGTAAAACAATTGTGATAGGGATATTTTGGTCATTTAAAAAATTTGAAAAAAGTCAACGGTCAACGTTAACGTGAGGGGAGGTTAGTGTCCATTAATGCAAACTTTGATTCTGAACGTAATTAGCCAAACCCCAGGGAGGTTGAGTGTAATTAACTCTATAATTTACCCTTTAGATAATTTAACAATTTTAATTAAAGTTTTTAAATTTTATTTTAAAGGTATTTTGCTATTTTTACTTTTTATGCTTGTGGCACTTTGGTGTCCGGTTTAATTTGACTGAATTTTAACTAATAGTAATGAAGGTAAATGTCAGTTTTTTAGTAAAATTAAAAAGGAAAACTTCAAGAATTTTACTGTAATTTACGCTAATGGTAATTCTTCATTTTTGGTTGAAGTATCAAATACATTATTTTCTGTTGAAATATTAAGTATATTATATATCTGATTGCAAACCCTAATTCTACGTAACTTAATGATATTGTATAACATTTAATCTCTTATAGAGATTGAAGAGCAAAAAGTCTGGATTTTTTTCGTCTTTATTTTTTATTATTTAAAATATAGTGTATATACATATATATATATATATTAATCAATTATTATTATCATCACTATTCTTGTTAATAGGCTATTGTAAAAGTTGAGGAGCTAGTTTTAAATTCAAATAATGTAGAACATAATAAATTTCGAACCTAAGAATTCCCTCTGCCAGAGACATGTTATTAGATGGGGGAAAGGAAGATGAAAACAAAAGATTTTACTGCATTGCGATGTGAACTGCAACGTTTCCATGAATTATCGTAGAAGGAAAAGTGCGAAAAACATACAGGCGCATCAACATCATTGCTCTTTGCAGGTAGATGGCGCTGACTTATCACAAAATTGAAGAATAAATTCCAATTTAATTGATTAAAGCTAGTGTACATTCTTGATCGAATAAATGTTAAAGTGTACATTTGGCAGGCAGGTGATTCCTAGCTAGCCAACAGACGACAGCCCCGACGAGCTGATCATAATTTATGCTTTGGACATGTGATTAGCTGCTAGATATCCTAGTCCCGCTTAGAATGTAACCACCGAAACCACTCATCTGCATACATGGATGGGTTCTCGACGGAAGAACCTGCGTAAGTATTGAATGACACAAGTAAATGTTAATCTCAATAATGAAATAAATCTAACCAAGTTCACTTCTCAAGAATTAACTATCTGAACTAATATACGAAATACTAAATACGTGTTGACCGCTGTCTACGTGTTAAGTAAATCAGACCGCCCCTATAGAGTTGAGTGAAAGAATCGATACAAGCAATGGTTAAACATAATAGAGGCTTCAATCCTTCATCAAAACACTCTATAATAGAACCCAGAATGATGTAAAATTGGATAAACAAAACGCTGCAGCTTTCGAGCTGTTGGTGTTCGATGATGATGAAATATAAATATTAAATACCTCTTCTTTTTCATGGCCCCCACCCCCCGACCCCCACCCCTTTCTTTAAAGAAAAATTATATCGAGATTAGCAACATCTTTCCGTACTTGAGATAGTTTAGGAATTTCTTTTAAAGAAAGCACCTGATATTCACGCAGCCAAGGTTCTGAAATTTGCAAACCAATTGCCATTTTCCCAATCTGTAGATTGTGCATGCATGTCGCAAGAGGCTGCAGTTGAACAGAGAAAACAAGGCTTATTTTAACCCTCCCACAATCATTAAACAAATGCCTATCCAGAAGCTGTAAAAATTCACAAATAATACCGCATGAAGACAATCTATATGTATAAGTCATAACAAAATCAATGCAAGTGCAGCAAGATAAAGATGGGAGGACGAGAAGTCTTGATATAATAAATTTCCATGTTAAAATCTTGACTTTGATTTAATCAGATGTGCAAAGAGACTTAGATGAAAGTATTTGGGAACTGAGCTCAAACCATTTAGAGAAACAAATGAAATAAGCATTGTAACCACAATTATTGCCTACACCAGTATTATTCTAGATTTTTTTTTTCTAAAAGGGTGATGAGAACAATATTTTTATTAAAAGGAAAAGAAAAAGGCGGTTTCAATTTTATTAGGTTACGTTTTCTAGGTTTTTATATTTTAGGGTGAATTGCACTCAAGTACCCTGACTTTTATCATAATTGCACGTTTAATGCTAGTTTTGCCATAATTGCATTTGAATACCCTGTAATCCGTTGACCACCGTTAAAGTAATGGTTGACCAAACGAATTATGGTAAAATGACGAGATTGCCCCAGCAGAGGAAAAACAAAAAAACAAAAAAAAAATTGAAAACTCAGATGATCTGGGTTCGCGTGCGAACGTGAATCAAAAGTTTTTTTAAATTTTTTTTTTATTTTTGTTGATGTGGTGGAAGAGATCTCCAGATCTCTCTTCCACATGTTTTTTTTAATTTATTTTTTAAAAAATATTTTTAATATGACGTGGCATGTTCTTGTTGGTCGGATGATTTTTTTAATTTTTTAAAAATGAATTTAAACATAAAAGACCATTTTGCCCCTAAATCCGTTTGGTCAACCGTTACTTTAACGGTGGTCAACGGATTACAGGGTATTCGAGTGCAATTATGGCAAAACTGGCATTAAACGTGCAATTATAATAAAAGTCAGGGCACTTGAGTGCTATTCACCCTATATTTTATTAGGTTTCTATTTTATTTCCTATTCCACATGTATTAGGAGACAATTTATTTCCTCTTAGAATTGTTTTAGGATTCTATTTTCTCTATTCGGCTTTTCTAAAGTTTAGGAAGCTTGAGCTAGTTCTAAGGCTAATAACCTAGATCTAGATTTATTCAGCTTTTTCCGAGATCAAAACCTTGGAAATCCCTTGGGCTAGGGCTAGGGCTAGGGCAAGGGTTAATTAACTCGCGTTCTAGAGAGTTGGTGATCCCTAATTAAGGTGATCTAACTCAAATCTATCGTGGAGTTGTTTGGGGTGCAAGTTAGGGTTTGTTGTTGCACCTAAACCTAGGTCCTCAACAAAGGGTCTCTAGCTACTTTCAAATAACAGTCATATTAAAGGCAAACCACCTGCAGATATTGGTGATAGATTGCAAATGGAGCTGAATATGATAAAAGTGGCACGAGATCTTTAACCAGAATCCAAGGATCAACCTCTGGCGCAGCCATTATTAAGCTGCAAGAAAATTAGGAAATAAGAAAAATGTGTACGCTTTCTTAGGTTAATAAAACCAATAATTCAAGGACAGTAACTACCTAGAAAACCCATTTTCTTTCCACAACGTAAGGGCTTCTTGTGATGCCTTTTCTCCAGCTTTTGGGGCTTTGCAAAACTTGCTCACCGGAGAAAGAGTAGTCTCGGGAATAATATCTGAAACCACATTTTCAGAAGAAAGAGAAATATCTTCCATGCTGACAGAAGAAGATATCTGATCCTGTACAGATCAGTCTTCCAAATAAATAAGAGAACTGCAAAATGAAACTCGTGCAAAGAATAAGGAAAAGTGACTCACGTTGGACTGAATTTCCATGTTACAGATGTTTCCATGTTGGTCGGTCTGTGCAGAAGTACCATTCTGAGCCAGACTGAGATCGCTCAGAGGAGCCCGAACAATCCTGGAATAAGAAAAGATTTAAGCACCACTGCAAAATGCTTCTCCATTAGAAAAGGGGCAAAGGCAAGAAGGGAAAGAAAAAGAGATACACATAGCCATGAAAAGGATGTAACAAATCAGGGAAGACACTTCAAGCCCACTAGTGGGACTCTGCAAATTTATCTTAATATAACTATAATGAATGTCTAAATCTAAGAACAGACAAGATTATTGTCTTGAAGTACAATACGTTGAAACTTCAGAGAAACCACTACTTTTTCAAATGAACAAGCAGAACAGTTCAGATTACAAAAACAAGCTAAAGCTACAGTAAATGAACTAATCCAGGTTAGTGACAGGTTTAACATAAAACTAGCCACCTAAGCTACCATCTGGAGGAACTATAAAAACGATATATCAAAATAACCACATTTCTGAAGATGAATCAGCTCAAAGCCAGATGTACCTCTTGCAAATTTCACTACTGAAATTAAATATCCTCACTATATCAATGGAATTTGGTGAATCACCAAGATATGTACTGCAGGCATAACCTGAACCTGTTGATCAAAAGATATGATTCAGAAACCAGGAGACATGAAATATTTCTCTCGTATAAAATGATTAGTTCATGATCTTTTCATGTCTTCATGATTGTCAACAAAAAATAGAAAATTCTCTTAAGTATCAAAAGGGAAATTCAAAGTTTTTGAAAATTATCAAGAGGAAGGAAAAAAAGAAAAAGTAAAACATTCTAAAAAACTACTATACTTTCTAATTTTATAATTATAGCAGCATTCCGTCATAGTTGTCGTTGCAATGATTATTCTTTTCTTATACAAATACACAACCGCATAATGCTAGATAAATTCGAAAGGTCCAGGAAAATCAAGTTCATTGCAAACCTCCTAAGCGTTCAGCCACAGCACCAGTAAGAAGGCCACCAACCATATCCACTACTAGGACATCAGAATTGGCAGTTATGTTAGCCATTGAAAGCAGAAGAGACAACGTATCCACTCGCAAGAATCTGCAACACAGGCAAATGAGCAATAAATAAATGCCAAGCTATTATTCGATCAGATCCAAATACAATAAACCAACTTTATTAGTAACATATGTATTGTTATAAGGACAAAAAAATTTATTAATACGAAAATAGTATTACATACACCTGGAAGAACTTAAATCTTACAAAGTTAAGTACTTGGTCCAGAAACAAGATTCATGTAATCACCAAGAAATGATTCCAATAGTGAGCAACTACAGAACAAATCAAAGATTATTTCCACTTCTGGCATCAAATGTCACCATTCCCTTAATTGTACCATAGTACTAATTGAGCTGCATAATGTCTTGGTCATAGATGAATCTTTATGCCTCAAAGAATATCAATATATCATCATGGACATTTAACTTCAAAAGAGTATACAAGCACAACAATTCGAAAAAAAGAATTTCACAAAAACTAAAAAATCAAAATTATGTTCTTTAAGCATCATATAATAGCTCAATATTTGAAAGTAAAAATATATATACATATGAAAATCATCAGATACGGGATCTCCCGCACCATAAATTTACTATATATATAGACAAGTCTGGTAGTTGACTAATATGAAAAATTCACAAGTGGTCATAGGATTACCCAATTCTAGTTGGATACTTCTTGAAGTATGCTTCACAAATACTGAAAAAAAAGAAAAAGAAAAGTAAGCGAAAATGAGAAACATCAGTCATGAAACGGAGAACATATAACATCTTTATATAAACACAGGATTTTCCTACCAAAATAGTAATATTTATAGTAGTTATAATAATAATGATAACAAAAAGAATAAAAGCACTAGAATGTAGTGAATAGATTAAATTATTAGATGGCTTTGATATGTCCACTAATTAACTCTATGCATAAAATTACTCAGTAATAGTAGTATCCACACATCACTTCTCAGATTGGTCCTTGTAAAATTTTTAAACTCTTGTAAATTATATCTAGATTTTCTTCAGAGTAAACTTCAATTTTCATCCTTTAAATCTATCACAAATTCAGGTAAGCCAAACTAGGCTTGTGTTCAGTTACCTTGATTTCCCTCAAGTCAATTACATTAGTCACACACTATTAACAATATTTCTTTTACACAAATCAACCAAAAATAATTGATCCTCTGCAACTGGGAACCAAAATTGCCAATCTTAAATTCCTGAAATCATGGCAAATTCACCATATAAGTTAATTTTCCTTCTTGCTCAATGCTCAGTGGAACCTTCCCTCCATTAGGAAATAAAGGAAATAGCTTGGCTAAAATGGAAACCAAGTTTTGCCTTCAAAGTAAACTTCCTGGCTGTACTATCTATCAACATAAATAATTAAATTTATATAAAGCTGGACAACGACCGCTAACTTGCAAAAAAAAAAAAAAAAGCAATAAACATGCAACATGTCCATGTGAAGTCAGACTTGAGTTTCTTCAATTTAACATCTAGAACTCTACAATTGAGAATAAGATGCAGAAGTCAAATCCTACCGAGATCAGTGTGACTGCAAACTGATTCAACTAATTCAAATGAATAAACCCCAAATAGATAGGTAAAGGAATGAAGTTAAAAGTATAAGGGTTACCTTCGTGCAAAAGGACGCCTAAGAAGGACTCTCGGTGCATATTTCTTTTGCTTTTTAAGCCTATATTTCTCCTGCAGATGAATAAGACATTAGGCTATCACTCAAATGAAGGACTTCTTGAAATTTGTATGTGCCTGCCCAAAAAAAAAAAAAAATACCTGAGAGAATGATGTTTTCTTGTCAAATGTTGCACTGTTTGCAATGAGTGCTTCAACGATTTCATCGCCTGATGCACCCTGTCTGCATGAGAAGTACTGAAAATTGGTCAACGTTTCAAGGAAACAGAAAATGAAATAAACTATCGATGGCAATATCACTTATTACACATTTTAAATAGTAGCTGCAACATTTGGCTTGCAATAGTTCACCAAAGCAAATAACAGATAAAAAGAAAATAAAAATAAAAAAACAATGTTTAAGACTCACCGTCCTTATTCCTTTTGAAGAACACCCATCAATTTAAAACATAATATAGAGACATTAAAGAAACCGATAATGTCTCTTCCTTAAGGAAAAAATAAAAACAAATAACAAATGCAAAATAGAAATCATGATAATCATCAATTTTGACAAAGCAATGTATTAACCATCGCCTCCACATAACTAAAAACTAATCAAATGCCAGAAGATGATTATATTCCAATATACAAAATCGTAATGGCAAACGACTAGCAGCAAATCAAAAAAGTCATAATATTAACTTCTCACCGCCGCATTTCGTCTATATTTTCACCAGTCAAGCTCTGAGCTTTATTATCATCAACAATAGCTCGATTGTCTCTGAATTCCTCGCTTATTTGATGATTCTCTGCTTTTTCTGGAACATCACCTGAAAAAGGAAAAAAAAATTCAACAAAAATACCACCTAATCAGCAACAATTTCACCATCTCTAAAAAAAATAAAAAAATAAAAAAAAAAACCTTCTTTGGAGGGAACAACTCGAGATAAAACAGGCCCTTCCTTTCCATTATCGACCTGAAACAGAGAACCGAAAGGACAACCAACTAGTGGCTGCAGAGAGTAATTCTTATTGCCAATTTTCAACGTCCTGCAAAAATTAACTCATTATGTAAACTACATATTACAATCCTGAAAAAGAAACTCAACTTAGAGCGCAAAAAGAAAAAAAAAAATTTACGAGGCGGCCGTGAGACGAGCGAAAACCAGACGGTCGCCGTCGTTGATGTCGAGTAATACACTGCAACCTTCCCAGGTGACTCTAGGGTTATGACTTGGATCCAATTGAATTTTATTTTGAGACATTTTTTATCCTTATTGAGCAGGAATTTCTCTTCCTATTATTGCTAAAGATTAAAAAGAATGTGTACTCAGTTATCAAATTGAAACATTTGAACTCTGTTTTGAAATTATAAAAACCCTGAACTAGGGTTTAACCGTTCAAAGGTTTCAAAGAAAATAACGACGATGAATTTGGGCCCAATGGATTCAGTAATTGGGCCATCTAGACATTTTTGGCTTATGGATTATTTCTAATTATCGGGGCATGTAGAAACATGTATATGTGTTTCTTTTTTGTTGCTAATTTCAGCCAAGAACCCGTAGATCGAACACTACTTGACCTATACGAATAATTAGTCTCAGGAGAGTTCACCCCAAACTTATTTTTTAAATGATAAGAGTGAGAATCGAAATCTCATTACAAATATACGGTGCATATATAATGATTGCAAAAATAAAATATTGAATAATTTTTTGACAATCATATTGTGATCAAAGTGTATATACACTTTACATCTAATCTTATCTCAAGTGGTCAGTACACATCCCTTCTATTTATCAGTATGTATATATAGTCTACTCTTTTTATTGTGAGAGTATATATTTTCTGTTATGAGAGTAGATATCCGGATCACACATTTAGTGATTAATTTTTACAGATTTTGATAGATTTATTAATCATACGTAAATAAAAAAAAAGTGTATAGAAACTTGTTCCACTTATTTCACACAGAAATGCAGTCACGGAATGAAGATTAGTCGATCTCTTTTGATATGGTTCTTTAATAGGGAACCAATCACACCGTCTTCTTTTTCGTCCAACTTGCCTAACCTAACACCACTGGGGTGTTCTTTAAATATTATTTTTTAAAGAACAAAATTTAAAGACTAAAAATAGAGGATATATACAAGGCACGACCAATAAAAATCACAGTCAAGAGAGTAAAAGAGATATTCATGCAATGCAAACAGAAATTAATTTGTTAATTAGTTGCCTAATCGGTGTACTTAATCAACAATTAAGTAGCTATAATATGGCGAACGTGAGTTAGCCGACAAGTAGAGGTAAAATAAAATCTTTCGTGCACATGCGCTCTATAAATAAAAACGTTGACAAAGATTTTGCACAGAGTGCAGTACAGTCTAGATTTTCGCCAACTAGCAACACCAGGGGCACGTGGACTTAACTTAAAAGAGGAGATACAAGACAATTTTTTTTTTTTGTCTAAAATAGCTCCACGATATTAGAAAATTTATCGCAAACAATGTAAAAGTTACAGATTAAACATATCTCCACCGTTAGTTGAGCGGTGTACACCTTCACGTGTGTGCACGAGTCTAAGCGGAGAAAAAAAAAAACTGCTTGAAAGATATTTTCTAGCTATGAGCACTGCACACACTACTCAAATATTCTAAAACGGTAAGATATCTAATATTACTAATAGTGTAATAACATGAAGAAATATACATATCCGTGTTAGTGGAATTTAAATATCTCTCACTCACACACATAAACGTGTATATATATATATATATATATATTTATTATAAATAATTGGATCACGGTCATGTTGAAAGGTGATATGATTCTATTCGATATACGTATGTCATATATTCAACATACTGAAGTCTTTCTTGATTTATCCTATACACAAATTATATATATATGAGTGTGTGTATGGAGGAATTTTTAGGTATGAAATTTTGCACATATTTTTTTTATATGATCACAAATTAAATAACGTTGCATAGTATTTGTACTAAGTACTATAACGTTACGTGCTAATTTCACACCTTACAACTTTGATATATACATACATTTATATACATCAGAAAAACGAGTGGAGTTGCATTGAT
Source organism: Xanthoceras sorbifolium (assembly GCA_003430845.1). Lineage (NCBI taxonomy): Eukaryota > Viridiplantae > Streptophyta > Magnoliopsida > Sapindales > Sapindaceae > Xanthoceras > Xanthoceras sorbifolium. Next base: position 32,543,138 of record CM010617.1, read on the forward strand.
CTAGAGCTAATTTACTAGTTGAAGTTGGTATAAAATTATGTGTAGGGGCGGCAATGTACAGCATATATAATAAATATATAGGGTTAATTGCACTAACATTCCCTTTATATATCGTTTTTTGCACTCGCTAGTAACCTTTGTCTTTGTTGCACAAACATCCCTTGAATTTTGTTGAGCAAACCATTGACTAACGGAGAAGATAACAGTTTGGTATTGTAGCAATGGCAAATTTGTATTTTTCCCCATAAATTAATTAAAACAATTAAAAATTATTAAAAAATTATTTTAATTAAAATCAATTTAACTATTCATCATCTTCTTCAATTAAATTTATAATAACAACCAAATTTAGATTTTTTCAACTATTCATCATCTTCTTCAACAAAAATTGAAGAGCAAAAAAAAAAAAATTGGATTTGAAGAAAGTATTGAAGAGAATTTATTTTGAGAAGAAAAAAAAATTAAATTTTTGGATTTGAATTTTAGGGTTTATTAAAGAAGAAGAAGAATAAGAATAATAAGATTTGGAAAAGAAAAAATAAAATTTAAATTTTTAGAGGAGGAGGATGAGGAGAAGAAGTAGAAGAAAAAGAAGAAGGAGGAGGTTTGGAGAAGAATATGAAATTGATTTGTTTGGAGAAGAAAATAAAATTCGAATTTTTAGAGGAGAAAGAGGAGGAGGAGAAGAAGAAATAGAAAAAAAGAAATTTTTTTTTTCTTTAATTTTTATTAAAGAAGATGATGAATAGTTAAATTGATTTTAATTAAAATAATTTTTTAATTATTTTAATTAATTTAAGAAAAAAAATATGAATTTACTCTTATTACAATACCAAGACACTAACTTCTCCGTCAGTCAACGATTTAGTCAACGAAATTTAGATAATATTTATACAATAAAATAAATATTAGAGCGATTACAAAAAATGATATATAAAAAGAATGTTAGTGTATTATAAATAATATGTATTATAAAATCCTATTAGGTTATCGAAAGAATAAACAATAATGCAATTATTATATATATACTTGTACTGCATTCATGATTATCATCTTTCTATTAATTAAAATATCTGGTAGGAATTTGTTCGATTGGTGTTTTTAGTTTATTAGGCTAATTGCTCCATAATAGATATCAGAAAACACCGCGATCTGGTTCCATGAGATGTGGACGACAAGGGAACACCGATTTTCTGATCCATTTTTGTTGAGCGAATAGTTGGCCAAATCTATATCTGACTTCTAACCACTCCCCAAAAGATGCTTCATTTTTTCAGTTTTATTATTCATTTATAATATATTAATATTCTTGGGTTTCCAATTAGTTTTTCTTCAAATAAAATAACGATAAAAATCTCAGCTCTTGATGGGTTCGTGAGCTCCTCTAGCCAAGTTGTGATGTAAAAAAGTTCAGGACTAGAAACCAGTCTATCTATTGCTCGGAGAAACTCATGACCTAGTTATAAATGTATAAATACACAAAAATTCTCTTCTACGAGTCAATTTATTTCGCTCGATTTTCATCGAATTATAGACACTAAAATCGATAGAGTACGTAGGAGCATACATAGGACTCTGAGTACGTAGACGGTGATGTGTATATCTATACACAACATTTGAAAGAGCAAGGGCCAGGAGTGAATATATTTTATTCATTTTGTGCACCGAAATACAGAGAGAGAGAGAGAGAGAGAGAGATACACATTGGAAGAAGCAAATTGGCACAGTATCTCTTAATTCTTTCTTGCTGTTTTATATGATGTTTCTTTGGCTCATGCACTTTTTCTTTTGCGAGCTTTTGGAAACGGCCGTGACCCCATCATCACATTCGATAGTGCAATACACACAAAAAAAAACCTAATGGTCCACTAACTTCTCTCTCTTTCTTTAGGCCCACCTTACTCCTATGTCTTTGATTTTTGTTTCACTACGCGTCCTCACAGGACCAAACGAAAAGCTTCCAAATTAATTTGATGATAGATCAGAAACAGAGAATAATGGAGGAAAAAGAAAACTCATATATAACTTACAAGAGAATGAATCCAAGTAACACATGTGATTGAGGGTATAATAATAGCTAGCCGTCTAGACACATAACATGTTGATGTATTTTCAATTCTGCATCTTATCTCTACATGGTTATAGGGAGAGAGATGATAAATAGCATAAATGCAACGGAGATATATCACGTGATACGTTTTTTTCATAGAATGAGTGCTTGATTAGTATATATATAGTTACATTAATTCAACAAAATTATGTTACACATAACGTACAATATAGTACAATTCTATGGATGTTGTGACATAATTCCATTGAATGAAATATTAATGATTGTAAATACATATTTTTCCCTTATCCTAGCCAAGGTTTAGTATATCAAAGCAGCCAAACAGTGCTCTACTTCTTTAATATGTATGGCCTAGTCAACCTAAAATTATAGGTCAACCATCAAGGAGGGATTTATAGTGCAAAGGTGCACTAGCTTGTAGAAGACAAACAGAGAGGAGTTGATCCAAGAGAGAGAAAACAAGTAAATGGCATAATAAATAAACGAAACAAATTAAAGACCCACCTCACCACCCTCAACTTTGCCTCCTTATTATCCATCTTGGATCCTCCTCCAAAGTAGAAAAAAATAATCTCAAGTTTCAAAAGCACTTCTCTCTGTGTCTCTCTCATGAGAGCTGGCTTTGCTAGTACAGTTCTCTTGTATTTCTTAGCACTGCTTTTCATGGCTCTCTTCACTTTCTTACCGGAACCCACTATTATAGAACCCAAAAAACAGCCATCAACCCACAAGAGAAAGCAGCTGCAAAAGCAGAAGCAGAAGCAGAAGCAGAAGGAGAAGCAACCATCTTCATGGGATCAAATCAAGAACCTACTCACCTGCAAACAGATCGAAGGGTCAAGAGTACACGACCCATCAAAGAACCCTAACGCTAATGCTAACGGCAACGGGTACTCAAAGCTCGGGTCTTCTTGTAGCTCCATATGCAGTTTCAAAGATGTTGTTCATGGGAACACAAAAGTCGTACACAGAGCCGATAACTCCCCCGAGAGCAGCACCGTTGGTCAGGAAACCGGGTTGCTGAGACGAAAAGCTGTAACAGCTACTGGGTCGTCAACTCGGTCTCTATCAGCGTCGTCAACAAGATCCAATGGTGGTGGCACGACATACACATCATCACGAGGCATGCAATTCAGGAAACTTTCTGGGTGCTACGAGTGTCACACAATTATTGATCCCAGCAGGTAATTTAGCTTCATAGTTCTTGCCTCAATAATTGAAAATTTATATATGCACAAAAGAAAATATTTAAATCAATGATTTGTTTTTTAAATTAAAAACAAAAATAGGTTCCCAACTGCAAGAACCACCATATGTGCTTGCTCACAGTGTGGAGAAGTCTTTCCAAAAATTGAAAGCTTGGAACTTCATCAAGCAGTTCGTCATGCAGGTAAATTTTTTTTTTTTTCTCATTTTTACTTTATCTGATTAATGAGTGAAAAAGATTTGGTTTGATAAGTGGACCCCGATAATTCCCGTTAGTTTTGCAATTAGTAAAAACATTTTGACTCACTTTTTTGACCAAATGTTTGCAAATATCATTACCATCCCCTTTGCCTTCCAATTTGGGGCATCTTTCAGCAATCATATGGCAGGTAATTTCAAGCTTCAAGGGAACAATTAAGTACAATATATCAAAGCAAAAATATTAATACACAAACTAGATATCATGAGGTGTGGCGAGCTGGTGATATTGATCAGTGACCCCACCGACAAGTTGAACGTATTTTTAATATTTTAATGATAATTTATCATGATATTGGTGCAGTTTCGGAGATGGGTCCGGAGGATTCGAGCCGCAACATTGTGGAGATAATCTTCAAGTCGAGCTGGCTGAAGAAGGACAGCCCGATCTGCAAGATCGAACGGATATTAAAGGTCCATAACACCCAGCGGACGATCCAACGGTTCGAGGACTGCCGCGACGCTGTCAAGACACGTGCGCTCAACAACAGCAGGAAAAACCCCAGGTGCGCGGCAGACGGGAACGAGCTGCTGCGGTTCCACTGCACCACGCTGTCGTGCAGCCTCGGCTCTCGCGGCTCGTCCAGCCTCTGCGGTTCAATCCCCGGCTGCAGCGTGTGCACCATCATCAGGCACGGCTTCCAGAGCAAGGAGCTCAAGGGCGTGCGCACCACGGCCAGCAGCGGGAAAGCGCACGACTCGTTGAAGAACTGTACGGACCAACGTAGAGCCATGCTGGTCTGTCGCGTGATTGCGGGGAGGGTCAAGCGGGTGACAACGACAACGGACGATGAGCCGCCGCCGCCGGCGGATCATGAGGAGAGCGTGTCGGCTGCTGCAGGCTCCTACGATTCTGTAGCCGGATATGGTGGGGTCTACTCCAATCTCGAGGAGCTGTTCGTTTCTAATCCGAGGGCCATCCTTCCTTGTTTCGTTGTGATCTACAAAGCTGTCGAGTCTTAAACTGAACTGAATTGAATTGAATTTTTGTACCATCATCACATCACAATTCACAACACAATTAATCGATCAAACAAGCTCTCGAGTCTTAAATTGAATTGAATTGAATTTCTTGTACCATCATCACATCACAATTCACAACACAATTAATCCATCAAAAGGTCAGCATTAACTCTGCTGACCTATCTCTGTACTGGGTACATAAATCCCTGTTTTTGGTTTGTTTCTTATTTTAATTAATTTAATTCTCTCAACCAGAACATGCGTGAAATTAAAAAATACTTTTTGGTAGACTCTTGACAAATTATTTTACACCAAAAAAAAAAAAAACAATGAAATCCTTGATTGTTCATGTGAGGAGGACACTGCAACTTTTTTGAAGTGGAAGTTTGCAGAAAACGTTGTAGCCATCGACCTGACTTCTTCAATGTACACGTTTCACTGTCTAAATCACACACCTACTGCAATACACCTGTTTCAATTTTAGCTGGTGATTTTTCGTATGGAGGCTGACATTTTACGGACCGCAAACATACGTCATTACTCATATTTATTGACTTCTCATGTGAATACATACTCAGTTTTTATTTTCAATAGCTGTCTACAATCGAAAATAAATATCTGTACTTTAATTAATCTAAAGAATAAATGATATTTTTATATTTTTATTGAAATTTTTTAAAAAATTAAACAAAAAGAAAATTCCAAGTTTTAAGTTTATGTTTCAGATTCAGCTTCTTCGGATCCTAAGTTTCGCTGAAATAGATAATTACTTTCATTGGCACAATCTACTCGAGGTTAAATTTAGAAAATCATGCAAACAGTACGCAACTACTAATTTTTGTGCTATTACTTATTTTGGTTTGATCAATTATCCTAAATCACGACCACATCATAATTTACCAAACATAGAACACTATGTTACGTGTTAATGTCTCTTCTTCAGTTAAACGAGCAATTTCTTTCATATTTGAAGCTAGTAAGTATTAATTGAAATTAATGAAACAAGGTCCCACGTGAGATTTTCTCGGGAAAATTGCATGCATGAGGGATAAAAAAAATATAATGGAGGATTTGTTGGAGTATGAGAAAACTCAAACTCAAAGGCATTGGGCTTGAAACGGAGCAGATGATAATTGCCTACACATGCATGCGCCAGAGAGGTGACCATAAGCTCATTCATTGTTTTCTGCTTGTTTCTAGTGTTTGGACTTTGATGAAAAGTGATTATTGTATATTATTATAGTACACAAATTAGTTTAACATGGAGGAGGTTAATAATAACAATCAATGTAATCTCTCAATTTCTGGAAATCTTGCACATGATATTGTGCAGTTGATTAAATAAATTTGGGGACCATACTCTTTGGTTCTTCTAATGAGAAACTTCCTTACTGACATCACAACTAATTAATCGCACAATTAAGCAGCATTTGATAGCAACTGAGATTCGCTCTCGCATTAATAGCACGCGTTGACAGGTTGATAATTGGCCAGTCGCTCTTGATCGAGGTAGCTTTGCACGTTCCTTAGCATAAGTTTTTTGCGTTGATATTAGAGATCGTTTTATTGTATTTAAGTAGTTTGAATGCAATTCAATTACCGCTAAAGAATTAGTCAACGAAAATTTTGTGATGGTTGGCCGTACTAGTCATGTTACTGTCCTCCGACTTTCGAATAATTTGTAATAGTTTAAAAGTAAAATTATGAATTAGTTACACGATGATATTACTATGTGTATGTGAATGTGAAGTGAGTAAGCTACTTTTTAAAAGATATATCGACCGAGTAAAAGTGTAATAAAATTAATTTATACGAATTTGAGGATGTTCTTGTTTGATAAAGTTTGGAAAAGGAAATTATAGAGAAATATATACTTGCCTTCGTTTAGAGGTAAATGGTGGACATATATAGGTCTGCTTTCTTTTCTCCTACAATCACTGCTTTCTTTTTCTATAGAATTATTTCAGCTTTTGGGGATTTCTGTAGCTTTGCAAGTTGCGGAATTAATGTTCCAAAAATTTACCTACTTTCATGTTTTTTACAACTTGTGTTAAAACCGTCATTTAATAAAAGGGAATTTAGTAAAATTGCCCAAACAGTAGTTAATAATTACAAAATTATCCAGGGTCCACTAATTTTTGCAACCGCTACCTAAAGACTTTGTTTGGACAAATTTGCCCTTACTTTCACATTTGACCCAGACTCCACATTTTCACTTTACATTTTTTGACCTGCTTGTTTTTACTGCTGTTCATCTCAACTGTTGTTCATCGCCGGTGCTGTTCATCTTCTTCGTGTGTGTTCTCTGCTGCTGTTTGTCTTCTTCGTTTCGTCTTCTTTGTTTCGTCTTCTTCGTTTCGTCTTCTTTGTTTCGTCTTCTTCGTTTCGTTTGTGTTTGCAGGTTCCGCCGTAGTCGCGTTCTTCTTGGAGCACAGTAAGGAAATCGTCTTCTTCTGTTCTTGTTCATAGTAAGGAAAAATTTCTTCTTGTAATTATTTGTTTACAAATTTGTGTTTTGAGCATCGGGCCACGTCTGGCCGATGATTTTGTTTCATCGGGTCACTGTGTCTAAGTGGCCCGATGAAACAAAACCATCGGCCAGCTGAGACCCGATGATTTGTTCATCGGGTCACAGTAACGAAATCGTCTCCTTCTTCCGTGGTAACATTCCACACCGATTGAAATCGTCTCCTCCTTCTGATTTTTTGTATAGAGGTTTGTGTTTTGGGCATCGGGCCACGGGTGGCCGATGGTTTTGTTTCGTCGGGCCAGTACCTCAGTGGCCCGACGAAACTAAACCATCGGCCAGGTGAGACCCGATGAGTTTTTCATCGGGTCTTCGCTAGCCGATGGTTTTGTTTCGTAGGACAGTGGCCCGAGGAAACTAAACTACGAAACTAAACCATCGGCCATCTGTGACCCGATGAAAAACTCATCGGGTCTCAGCTGGCGGTTTTATTTCGTCGGGTCACAGTGGCCCGATGAAACAAAACCGTCGGCCAGCCGTGGCCCGTGATTAAATGTCATCGGGCCACCGCGACCCGACGGTTTTATTTCATCGGGCTACAGTGCCACCATAAAACAAAACCGTCGGGTCGCGGTGGCCCGATGACATTTAATCATCGGGCCACGGCTGGCCAATGGTTTTATTTCATCAGGCCGATGAAACAAAACCATCGGCCAGCCGTGGCCCAATGATTAAATGTCATCGGGCCACCGCGACCCGATGGTTTTGTTTCATAGTGGCACCGTGGCCCGATGAAACAAAATCGTCGGGTCACGGTGGCCCGATGACATTTAATCATCGGGCCACGGCTGGACGATGGTTTAGTTTCATCGGCCTGATGAAACAAAACCATCGGCCAGTCGTGGCCCGATGATTAAATGTCATTGGGCCACCGCGACCCGACGGTTTTGTTTCATGGTGGCACCATGGCCCTATGAAACAAAATCGTCGGGTCGCGGTGGCCCGATGACATTTAATCATTGGGCCACGGCTGGACGATGGTTTAGTTTCATCGGCCTGATGAAACAAAACCATCGGTCAGTCGTGGCCCGATGATTAAATGTCATCGGGCCACTGCGACCCGACGGTTTTGTTTCATGGTGACACCGTGGCCCGATGAAACAAAACCGTAGGTTCGCGGTGGCCCGATGACATTTAATTATCGGGCCACGGCTGGCCGACGGTTTTATTTCATCGGGCCGATCAGACTAAACCATCGGCCAGCCATGTGAAAATACATGATGAAACAAAACCATTGGGCCAAGGCCATCGGGCCGTCATGTCAAAATACATGATGAAATAAGGCCATCGGGCCACCATGTGAAAATACATGATAAAAACCATCGGGCCAAGGCCATCGGGCCGACATGATGAAAACCATCGGGGCAAGGCCATCGGGCCTTCATGTGAAAATACATGATAAAAACCATCGGGCCAAGGCCATCGGGCCGACATGATGAAAACCATCGGGCCGCCATGTGAAAATACATGATGAAACAAAACCATCGGGCTAAGGCCATCTGGCCGCCATGTCAAAATACATGATGAAAACCATCGGGGCAAGGACATCGGGCCGCCATGTCAAAATACATGATGAAACAAAACCATCGGGCCGCGGAGTCAAAAGACATGATGAAAACCATCGGGGCAAGGCCATCGGGCCGACATGATGAAAACCATCGGGGCAAGGCCATCGGGCCGCCATGTGAAAATACATGATAAAAACCATCGGGCCAAGGCCATCGGGCCGACATGATGAAAACCATCGGGCCGCCATGTGAAAATACATGATGAAACAAAACCATCGGGCTAAGGCCATCTGGCCGCCATGTCAAAATACATGATGAAAACCATCGGGGCAAGGACATCGGGCCGCCATGTCAAAATACATGATGAAACAAAACCATCGGGCCGCGGAGTCAAAAGACATGATGAAAACCATCGGGCCAAAGCCATCGGGCCGCCATGTCAAAATACATGATGAAACAAAACTATCGGGCCAAGGCCATCGGGCCGCCATGTCAAAATATATGATGAAAACCATCGGGGCAAAGGCCATCGGACCGCTATGTCAAAATACATGATGAAACAAAACCATCGGGCTAAGGCCATCGGGCCGCGGAGTCAAAAGACATGATGAAAACCATCGGGCCAAAGCCATCGGGCCGCCATGTCAAAATACATGATGAAACAAAACCATCGGGCCAAGGCCATCAGGCCGCCATGTCAAAATACATGATGAAAACCATCGGGGTAAGGCCATCGGGCCGCCATGTCAAAATACATGATGAAACAAAACCATCGGGGTAAGGCCATCGGGCCGCCATGTCAAAATACATGATGAAACAAAACCATCGGGCCAAGGCCATCGGGCCGCCATGTCAAAAGACATGATGAAAACCATCGGGCCAAAGCCATTGGACCGCCATGTCAAAATACATGATGAAACAAAACCATCGGGGTAAGGCCATCGGGCCGCCATGTGAAAATACATGATGAAACAAAATCATCGGGCCAAGGCCATTGGGTCGCCATGTCAAAATGCATGATGAAACAAAACCATCGGGCCGACATGATAAAACTATCGGGTCAGCATGATGAAAAAAAAAAAAATATATATATATATATATATATATATATAAAAATTCGTTTTTTATTTTTTTGATGGAGGATTAACAAATGTGAAATGCCTACAATTGATTCAAAACCCATAAAGGTGTGCATTGACTAAAAGAAAAGAGTTTAATACTAACGTTGGGATTTTTGATGGAGAAAAAGACTTTGTGAGATGGATCGATGGTTTATTTGCAAGAGATAACTTGAGAATTTCTTGGCTTAGGTTGGGTAAGAGATTTATGGAGAAGAGAAGAGAGGAAAAATAAGAAAATGTGAAGAAGAGAAGAGAAGAAGCGACGACGAGAGAACCGGCTGAGGTGAAGAAACTTGTCTAGATGAAGAAGAAGAAGAAGAAGAAGAAGAAGACAGTGCAGTGGTCAAATGTAAAAGTAAGGGCAATTTTGTCCAAAAAAAGGCTTTGGGTAGAGGTTGCAAAAATTAGTGAACCTTGGGTAGTGTTGCAACTGTTGACTACTGTTTGGGTAATTTTGCTAAATTCCCTTAATAAAATTAGTTTCACAGTTATCCATTACTGATTAAATTTATATAAAATTATTTAATCGCGACTACTTATAAGTTAATTTGGATTTTAAAAACTTAAAGCGGTTCTTAAAAAATAACCACAGAATTAAAGATACCAAAACTTTGTATGAAAAATAAAATAATAACACGATAATCGAATATTGTTTCACATTACCTTATATGATCACGTAAAGATAATTAAAACATAACACGTTGATTCTTATCTCAAGTGGTGTGAACCTGATCCCCAAGTCTTATCTCACCTATTTTTATAAGTAAGCATAAGGAAACCTATTGTATTGCAACGGTTGATGTTCCGACCGCATATATAGTATTTGATCTCGATAGTTTCTAATAAACACTTGAAACTGTTCATCTATGAGCCCAAGAAGATAAATCAGTACATCGGAGATATGAAACTTCTACAGTGAGTAATGGAAGGTAACGACCCATTTCGAAAAATCTCGAAAGTGTTCAAAAACTCGGGCCACTAGCAAACAATCTGACCCAAAATAGCTTTCTAGGCCCATAAAAAAGCCCAGTTATTAATTATGGTCAGTCAAAAGTCAAAAATGCATTTTTTCCTTCTGAAAATTATGATGAAACTCGAGACCTCATGATTGTTCCACTTTGTTTAAGGAAATTAAAAGAAAAAGAAAGTACCAAGACACAATCATACTTGTCTCACCAAAATCATTATCTCAAGCCCCTCCACACCTAATCATATCATCTCAATCTCATCATGTTCTTCATTCTTCTGCTCCTCCCAGGTTTGGTTTGGTCTTCAAAAAATGACTTTCTTTTTTCAAAACTCCGAATTTTTCAGGCAACTTTTGTCATCCATATCCTTGAGGCAACAATATATATGCATGCGTATGTATATACGTGCAATTTGCACTCGTATATTACCATTCATATAAATACAGAATTTTACCGAATTAAAATATGCATAAACTTATCATAAAAGATGAAAACGTAAAACAACTTTAATTTAATCAATAACTTTTATTATGCAATAACTAGAAGGCTTCGATATTAAAGATAAATAGTAAACTTTCAGGATAGTCTTTAACTAGGAGTGACGGATGATTTTGGAATCGAGAAATTTACAAAAGGAAATTTGATATTTTTATAAAAGTATAAAGAAAATTTTGACAAAAATTTATTATTATATATCAAAAATGCCTTATAATTTCAAACTTTAATTAAAAAAAAAAAACTCCCTAAAACGATTTTTAAAAAGTTTGTTTTTGAAAAACCATAAAAACTCTGGAGTTTTGGGAATCTCCCTTTTGCCATCCTACTATATACATATATTATCTTTAGCTTAATGTGAAGAGATAAAAAGCAAATGATTACAAGAGTTGGGACAATATCATTGGCTGAAGAGTTTGATGCGTCAGCTGGGCCCAGTTGTGTTCAAGTGCTCATTGGTTTGAGATCCTTTGAATTCTTTTTATGGAGACAAAAGACTTAACTCATCATTCATGATCAGAATCACTTTCAATTTTTATTCCCTAGCTTTTGAACTACTTAATATAAGATTAGTTAGTTGAAGAGAATTAATGAAACGTATCATGTAGACAAGACATTTGATTTTTAATAACAATGTATATGCTTACACATTATAGAAATTATTAGTTAAAAACTGTTCGTCTAAAGTTTTTTCAATTTTGCGATCTAAATAATTAGTCTCACAATTATTCTTATGATTTAAGTAATTGTTCCTACCATTTAAATGAAATTAAAATCAAGCGTGTGTATGCTTGTATCACATCATTACTCTTTAACACTACTTGGCACCTGAAATCTATGCTTTAAGAATGAAACATCTCAAAGAAAATTAAAGACTACAAAACCATTCAATGTTTCTAATGAGATATTCAAAATCTGATCACATTCTAATTATCACACAATATATTATGATTATCCTTACCTAAACTCATTAAAGTCTTGGGGTCCATCCAACAAATAATATATCAAAAAAAAATCAAACAAAATTCCCAAAAGCTAAGCAGTTTTTTTTTTTTGTTTTGTTGAATTGGGTTTATATATTTATATATGTAGTTGAAAGATAATAATCAAAGTAGAACTTGAATAAACAAATTTGTTGTGTCAGGACAAGTGAAGCCCCATGCAAATGATTTGGGCACATGGTGTTTTTTTTTTTCTTCCTTCCAAAATATGCTCTCTTTGTAGTGTCTTCCCAAATAGAATAAACTCACACACCACCCTTCACTTCAAAACTCTCAAATTTCTTTTTAAATATCTCACCAGCCAAAAACGACATACATGAATGATAGCACTACACTTCCCGGAGAATAAGAGAGAGAGAGAGAGAGAGAGAGATTTATAACAAAAAATATGCACAGACCATCTCAAATTCATCAAAGAGAGAGCTTTGTTTCAATACAAATAAAAGGCACCACCATCGCCACCACCACCAGCGAGAGCTCTCAAGCTACTACTACTAGTAATAAACCAAACTTCTCTGCAATGAAGATCTTCAATCGGTTTCGAAAGATCCTCATGCGGCTCATATTCTCCTTCCCTTCGTCCCATGGATCGTCAGCTAGCACCTCCTCGTCGAACATGGCTGCTAATTATTCGAAGCAGAAAACTTGTGACAGATCATCATATGATCCGCCCAAGACTTCATGCAGCTCTTATTACTCGTCGCAGTCTCACTACTCCGAGGCCATTGCAGATTGTATTGAGTTCTTCAACAAGTCGTCCTCGTCGTCATCGGAGCAGGAGGGGATTTTGGATGGCAGAAATTCTGATGTGTTGGTTTGATCATATATATGATATTCATTTGCATGGTTTGATTACAAATTTGCTTCTATTTTGAAGTTATATACATACAAGAGAATCGGCTCTTGCTTGTTCTTTTTTTTTTTCTTTTTAATTTCTTAGCTATTTTTCTATCTTCCTTTTGTGGGGTTATTATAATACTGTTATAATCCCTACAATAAAAAAGAGAAGTTGTTCTGTTTGTGCTATGTGTACATTGAGAAAAATAAACATTTAATCATATATATCAACATTTCAATTGTTGTTTTTCTTTTTTCAATTTTCTTTTGAGTTTTTTTTTATAAATATTTTTCATAAGTTTTCGGTTTCTTATGATTTTGGTGAGTTGTGATTTTTGCATCCCTCAAAAACTCTAAAAAGTTTTTAAAAAGTTTCAATTTATAGAGTTTATATGAGACATAAGATATAAATAAATATACGTGATTAATTAATTCTATGTGGGTATACTTCCCTTAAGTAATTTATTCTAGGGAAATTTTATGTATATAAAAAAAAAAACACTAATTTGGGTGCACATAATTTTCATGTGTTGTAAAAGATGGTGATGTGCCATTGACATCTAACGGGCCCTTTCCATATAAATGTAAAGATGAGTAATACTAGGTTGACCAAGAAATTTATCCAAATTTATATTCAAATAATGTGGTATATGAATTGTCAACACTATGAAAGTCAGATAAGTGATGTGGTGTTTGACAACTCACATGTCACATCATTTGGGTATGAATTTGGACAACTTAGAGTAAAAAAAAAAAAATGTATTTTCCAAAAAGGGTTACTCTCAAATTTGTTAATTACATGACTGTTTTGAGTATTTACTAAAAAGAAAAATTTAAGAAAAATTGTTTAGTTTTGAGTTTCGATTTTCTACAAAAAAAGAGTGAGAATTTTCACCAAGATTAGAGAATTTTAGCATTTGAGTGGACTAAAAGCCAATGCTAAAATTGAATTGAAGTTCAAGTTAAGCATTTAGATAGTGTATGAAGAAAGGCAAAGAAAGTACAAAGATTAAACATTTTATTATTTTTATTAATACAAATATATGCTCTCTCAACTTGTCTCTAAGAAACAAACATATACGATCCGCTTACACATTTTTATTATCGCAGGCCAACACTTTACAGTCTAGAAGAAGTATATTGTTAATTGAAAAGTACCCAAAAAAATAAAATTGACGATTATTCTTGAACTTAAAATATGGTGTTTGTGATCACAAAATATAATCAAATTCGCGGTGATGCAGTCATGTCTTCTTGTTGTGTTCCTTTTTTCTTAGAAAAAATGGCTCCAATCAAAGGAATCAATGGCTTCTTCTTCTTCTTCGTCTTCTTCAAAGAAGGGTGTCTTTCGAGTGTTTCCACGACTCCTTTAGGCACGATAACTTGAGCCAGTGAAGGCGGGTTCGCGAATGTCACGTACCTCTTCTTTTGTAGCTCATGAATTGCTTCCTGATCATCATGACCACGACGACGATGATGATCATCATAATGATGATGATGATCGGTTGAAGATGTCTGTGGCGCCAATTTCTTGACTTCGAATTTCGTGGTTGTGGAATCTTCCACGATCTTGATGTCTTGATCAATCTCAAAGTCCATGATTTGTTTTTTATCGGATTCGCGCTCCTTCATTTGTTGGAGCTCTCTCTTGGTTCGATCGAGCTCTTGTTTAAGAGAAGAAAGGTAATTGACCATCATGGTGCTCTCTTCTTTCGCCTTTTCGAGGCTTTGTTTGGTCTCCTCAAGCTCAGCTGTAACGGTCACAATCTTGGACGGACCATGCCTATTTTCACTTGCTTCGCGCATCTATATACCAAATTTAATATTAGTATATTGTTCGGCGAGAAAGAAACTGAAAATAAAATAAATCATAACTACTCTTAAAAAGATTCACATATAGAAGAAACTAGAATGTATGTGTTTGATATGTCATGCATCTTCTTATGTAGTAGTGAAAGCTAGAGATTCTCAAATGAAGCTAATTTTTTTTTTAAAAAAAATATCATTCATCAACTTTATTCCAATCACATGATAAAGAAAGCAACAAAAAGAAAACTGCTGCTCTGAGGACTTGAGCATATGCGAGTTGTACTCCCAAAGAAGCAAGCATATTCAACAGAATTATGTGTGAAAGAGAAGCATGCATGCAAAAACACTAAATAATTAAAAAGATTATGTTAACAGAAGGGAAAAAAAAAACAGAAGACAAAGAAACCTCCTACAATTTTTGTATTAATTATGAGAATGGAAGTGTATATATATAGAGAGAGATAATAATCAATATAATCATATGAGACACAAACCAAGACTACATGTAAACATGTTCATGGAAATTATTTGAAAATATATTAAGAAGAAGAACGTGAAAACTGATTGAAGATATTATATATATTTCTCACTTCCTTGAGCTTGTTAGCATAGACTTCACCGGCCAAAACTTTCTCTCCGAACAAAGTAACAGCCTCTTTGACGGACCGGAATGGAGCTCTGGTGTCGATCTCAGCCCTCTTCATCACCACCACCACTCCTCCTTCATTATTGTCCATGGTAGCTACTTTTTCAAACACCTCTAGAGATGTGGACTGTATTTTAGGTGGCAACAAGGACTTCCTTTTTAAACTTGATTTGAGACCACACTGGAGAGAGAGAGAGAGAGAGAGAGAAGGTGGTTAGAGGTTTGATAGGTATGTGATATGTGATGTGGGTTGAGGAGAGAGCAGCAAAATAACAAATATCGTATGGGGAGCTTCGTTACTTGGCGTCCACTTCACTAGAATTCTTTTGTTTTATAGATATATTATTATTATTATTTTCAAAGTGAAGAAGCTGCTTGCTGCTAGCTGCTAGCTGCTGCTCACTTGGTGGGTGAATTGTCTTAATTAATTTGGTCTTTTGTGGATTTGGGTGGTGGATGTGGTTTTGTATATATTTCTTTTGGCGAAAGAGAAGGACTCTTCACCAATAGCTCAACTGATCAAAGGGCCCCCTAACTGGAATCTCTGTTTCCTCAATTGTGCTTTTCTTTGCGTTTCAGATAATGAACACTAAAATTTTTTGCTTTTCGCAGACTCATAGAACAACATGGAAATTAAACGTTTTCAAACCACTTTTGTACTCATTAATTGAACAATTATTTCTGTTCGAGTAATGCTGCCAAACTCAAATGTTCTGTTGTCCATAACTCACCCCAGTCGATGTAATAATTATAAATTACTTGTCATATTATTTGAAACGAGTATTTAACCGTAATATTTGAACTATATAATCTTGCTATTTTCATTAATACCAAATAAACTATACCCACTATTTCGAGTTTAGGTAATATTACACTCAGCGGTAACTTTTATTGTAATTATACAAATATCACCTAGAATCTATTGACCCTAGTTAAATTTGATATTTGACTGCCCTTTATATAGTTATTTAAGTAGTATTTTATATTTTCCGTAAAAAATATTAAATAACTGTTTAAAGGGCAGTTTGACTCACCCTAAATTAAAAAATGATCATTTGAAGAGTGATCTGACCAAACCGAAAAATAATTCAATAACCACACTCTTGAATCAGTTAATCAACAATTATTCTACTATTAGTTAATAGGTTTTAGGGGATATTTATATAATTATAAGTAAAAGTTACTGCTGATTGTAATATTACCTAAATTGAGAGGTGTTGGTGCAATTTTCCAAAACAACCGTGGAAACGGGGGGTATCAATTTTGCTGCATAAATTAAGTTTTTTTTTTTTTTTTCATTTTATTAGAAGTTAAGGACATCAAATGATGGAATATAGATGATAATCAACTTCCAATTGTTTGTGATGTGAAAAGTGATCATCATCGATCATTAAACAGTAAAGAATACTTGATAGTTTCTAACAACAATGGCCAGAACATCAGTTCCTCATCAGATGCTCTAAATCAGAATCATTAAGAGCATAAACAGACAATTAATAATCATATAATCAATCACTGTCGGTTCGTTGGAAGATTTATCAGGAGTTTTTCACAAGTTTCTTTTGGTGTGTTGAACTCATCACCACCTTGTTTGCAGAATCGAAACCACATCATGGCCCACCAAATATTTCATGGGCTAGGCCCGTCAATGGTTTGCCAACCTTTCTTTTCTTCTAGCCTCAAAGAAAACAACTTACATCCATGGATGTTTTCATTGGTACTGCACTAAGTTCCACTATATATCTAGCACGAGAAATGGAAATGTGTACAATTACTCAATTAAATAAAGGTAATATAAAATTATTCACATTTATTTACTAAATATTATCATGTGATACCTATCTCCAAGTTCTTGCAAATCTTCTCCTAACTTTGAATATATTTATATTCGTTATCACCAAAACCCATCTTCAAAGTAATCAAGGCAGAATTAATACTTAAACAAAGGTTTAAATTAAAGGATATTCTTTGAGGTTTTTTACAAATTCTATTAGTTTACTTTTTATATATATATATATATATATATATATATATATATACACACACACTCACGATAGGACCAATAGTGCCGGCGTAGCGTGTACCGAAGCACACACATCAGAATATCCGAGGCAGCAACAGCCAACAACATGAATTGGACTCAAGTCACTTGAACCAAAAAAAACAACAAAATCAGAGATGTTGCCGTCAACATTGTCTTGTCCGCCCAATCCCAAACCTGTAATAATCTAATCTATTTCTCTGTTCTGTTCCTTATATTTTTACAAAAATAACCCAACACCAATAAATAAAAAAATAAAAAAAGTCACTAACAAATAACTGGAAGATAACGAACTGTTAGGTTGTTAATAGTTAGCTGGCCAAAAAAAAAAAAAAAAAAAAACTCGTTAACAGTTTTTTTTTTCTTTCTTTCTAATAATTAATTTTTGAACCAAACTGTTCACATCGAAGAAATAAAGTTGACACAAGAACACTTAACTGTGTTCTCTCTCTGTCTGGTCTGAACCTCACGAATTTTCATTTTTTATTTCTCTGTCTGCTGCTTAGATCTTACCCTCAACCGAAAATGTCGGTCAACGTGACGTCAACGTCACCGGTCTTTGGATCGTTCCGTCTCCCGCCGTCAGTTAAAGGCGCGCCCCGGTTTAGAATGGCCGTTAGATCAAACGTCGTGTCCGTTAATGCTCCGATCTTGACGAAGTTGCAGCAGGAGTGTGCGACTCCTCTTCCCGTTCTGCGCCACGTGGCTGGACGCCATGACAGCTGACATGCGAGCTGGGCTCGCCGTTGACGGCGGCAGCGATCTTAAGATGATACTGAGCTATGTTGATAGTCTGCCAACTGGGTACTATCCGAAAAAAAAAATTTTAAAAGACTTCATATTTGTGTGTTTTGATTCTAGAGAGTCTCTTGTGATTTTCATTGATTTGCTTCTCTTTGTTATTTCATGATGGATTTGTTGGGTTTTATAAAAATTGGAACTTTTGTCTAATTTTATTGATCATGTGTAATTTTGAAAGGAATGAGAGAGGATTGTTCTATGCATTGGATCTTGGTGGGACAAACTTTAGGGTGTTGAGAGTGCAATTAGGAGGAAACGAAGAGCGAGTTCAAGCCACTGAATTCGAACAAGTTTCGATCCCTCAAGAGCTCATGTTTGGTACTTCTGAGGTGCGGTGTGTTTTTGTTTCACTTCAATATATATAGATAGTAAAGTCTGTTAATATTGCAATTTGTTTATATCACTTGTATAAATTCTCTATAACTCTGAAAAAATGCAGGAACTTTTCGATTTCATTGCTTCTGGTCTAGCCAAATTTGCAGAAAAGGAAGGTGGGATATTTCACCTGCCACACGGGAGGCAAAGAGAGACTGGATTTACATTCTCTTTCCCTGTGAAGCAGACGTCTATTGATTCGGGCATATTAATAAAATGGACAAAAGGCTTCGCTGTCTCTGGAACGGTTTGTGTTTCTGCAAATTGAGATAAGGCTGTTTCATGGTTAATCTATAGTGTTACACTTCAAATAATTTTGTTATTTTTCGACTTATTGGACAGTTTCGGATAAATGCGGTTCATAGCCTTAGTTCTTTTATTGTGATATTAACTTCTGATAATCTTTACAGGCAGGCAAAGATGTGGTTGCTTGTTTAAATGAAGCAATGCAAAGGCAAAGATTGGATATGCGGGTGTCTGCCCTGGTATGTTGTGTTTTAAACTAGCACTGGCTTTTTTTCAATACAGTTTCTACACTAAAAGAATGACAATTTGTGAATCATTGATCAAAATTAGGTTAATGATGCCGTTGCAACATTAGCTGGTGCTAGATACTGGGATGACGATGTCACACTTGCTGTCATTTTGGGTACCGGCACCAATGCTTGTTATGTAGAACGGGTGGATGCAATTCCTAAGCTACAGGGCCACAAGTCTTCTTCTGGAAAAACGGTGCGAAGGGCAGCCCTCACTGGCACAAGCTTATTATGCTCTTTATATGACTTATTCAATAACTTTGGTTTCAATGTCTTAGTCTTAATTTGATGATAATTTTGCTCGATTTCAGATAATTAATACTGAGTGGGGAGCATTCTCAAAAGGTCTTCCCTTAACCATGTTTGATAGAGATATGGATGCTGCTAGTATTAATCCGGGTGAGCAGGTAACTTTTTGTTCGTAGTTAGTTGACATTTATCAAATTAATGATGTACAGACTAGGCTTTTTGTTTTCTCTTTTGACAATTGATCATACTCATTGCAGATATTTGAGAAGACAATCTCTGGAATGTATCTTGGTGAGATCGTTCGACGAGTGCTTTTGAAGATGGCTGAAGCAGGCGGGTTGTTCGGCAAAGCTGTCCCCGAAAAACTATCCATGCCTTTTGTACTCAGGTAACTAAAGTACTTCACATTCTCTATCGCATTACTAAATGCTGCTGAAAATTACAAATACTCGCTTTGAAATCAATCAAATTACTATTCGTCCGAGTTAGTAAAATTCTTCATGTCTATCATATATGGTTGAATTAAATAAAAAGATCTTTATGTAGTGAACTATGTTTTCAACCATTTTATTATTTTTTTTTATTTACAGGACCCCAGATATATGTGCTATGCAGCAGGATGACTCTGAAGATCTTCAAGCTGTTGAATCAATCCTATATGACGTTGCCGGGGTAAATTTCTCAGCTTTTGTTGCCACTTTGAACTTCCGCCTCTATATTGTAAAATCAAACTCGAGAATTGGACATTATTCAACATTGGAATCGGAAATGACCCTCTGTCCTGTCCTTGATATCAGGTAGAATCCAATCTAAATGCTAGAAAGATTGTCACAGAAGTATGTGACACCATCGTCAAGAGAGGTAGCCGCTTAGCTGGTGCAGGAATTGTAGGCATTCTACAAAAGATGGAGGAGGATTCAAAAGGTGTTATCTTCGGGAAGAGGACAGTGGTAGCCATGGATGGCGGCTTGTACGAGAACTACCCTCATTACAGAACTTACCTACAAGAGGCCGTCAATGAGCTTCTAGGGACAGAGATATCGAAGAATATAGTCATAGAACATACAAAAGACGGTTCAGGCATTGGGGCTGCTCTCTTAGCCTCTGCTAATTCCAAGTATGATCATGACTACTAGAGTTTCGGATTCCACGTAATTTAAATCTCCCCACCATATTAAAATCGGATTTTGTAATGTAGCTGAGTTGAAAATAAGAAAGTCAAGAATCAGCAATGTTTGTAGAACACATAATTGTGAGATCACACAATACCTTGTTTGTGTATAATTTTTGTAGTATATTTTGTACCCATGAATCAGAAAAACGTATCGAATTGTTCTATAATGATGTATAAAACCTCCATATATATATATATATATATATATATATATTACTTGTAACTTCAGTTTCAGCTGGCATATAATTGACTCTCTGTTTCTCTCAGCTGACATGAATCTACAAAAAGCTATTCAGAAAAAAAAATGGCATTTTCTTTTACTTTGAATTTGGAAGCATTTCAAGTAGTATAATTATTCCAAAGTGTTGTATGATATTGAAATTGGTGGACAACTTTCATAGAACTCCTGCTGTTTCTTTGAACAAAAGAAATTATTAAGAATATATTGCTTTTTGTTAACAAAAGGGGTCATGCTACAAGGTCAATCGTTGATATATTTTATCGACACGAACAGCAAACGGATCTGAACACTAAATACGAGAAAATTACATAGGACAGCAGTAACGGAGTTGTAACCGAAACCCAAAGAGGAAAAGAGATACTAACACTAAAACGGTGTCAGAACATACTAACGGAAGCAGAAGTGCAACACATCATCCACGTGTCGAGATACTATTAGTTGCTAATACGGTTTAATGGTACGAGTTTTAACACGCTAAGGTTCAGTGAATTTTCAACCATCGACAGCACCTTGACTGGAAAGCGGACAACATTTGTACTTCATCGAGGCCTCTCTCTCTCTCTCTCCCTCTCTGCACATATTTCGTGACTCGCATTTGTATTTTGTTCTTTTTAACTTTCAAATCATCAACAATGGTAATTGTAGTTATTTGGATTGTTTCGATCAAGGAGCAGTAACTATGTAAAGAATTTTGAAATGAAACTAAGTTTTTGATATGTTTTTTTTTTTGCTACAGATCCGGTTCATATTGTTACAGAACAGACAAGGGAAGACTCGTCTTGCCAAGTACTATGTTCCTCTCGAGGATTCCGAGAAGCACAAGGTCGAATACGAGGTATGATCTTCTTGTCTTTAATTTTTATTTTATTTTTTGTATTTATGGTTCTAATTAGTTTTTTTTGGTTCCTTTTTAGGGTTTTTGAATTTGTTTGTTTTTCTATTCTTTAGGTTCATCGGTTGGTGGTGAACAGAGATCCCAAGTTTACGAATTTCGTCGAGGTTGGTGATTTTTTATTTTATTTTTTATGATTGAATCAAAATGTAATCTTTATAATTCTAGTAATTTTTTCACCTAATTATCATAACAATCCTTTTCACCGGTATATGAAGTAACCATCAGTTTTGATTTGTGCTGGTCGTGCTCGAAACATTTAGAAAATCTTCGCTTAGTTCCATATCAATTGTGATTTCTACTATTGAGAGAATAGATATTGGTGAACGAGGTTCATCGAAAAGTTATGTTAGTTTCAACCTGATCTTTTTGTAGCTAGATTTTGAGTCAATTTTTTGGCTGTTCAGCTGAACATAGTTCTTTTGCATCAAATATACATGCCCATTCTTTGATGTTTGTTTATCTTTGTATACATGTTTTTATCAAACCTCTACATTGGACTTGCAATATATATATATATATATATATATATATATATATATATATATTTTTCCTCTTGTGAACTGTTGGACAACTGTTATAAATTTTTTACAGCTTGAGTGGTATATAGTACGTATGTGTCTATTAGCTCTATTGAAACTATCTTTCTTATCTTTCCATAATAGTTTTTGATGCAAATGTATACTGGCTAGTGATGTCTTTGCATTTGTGTTTGTTGCAGTTTCGTACACACAAGGTAATCTACAGGCGGTACGCTGGATTGTTTTTCTCACTGTGCGTTGACATAACTGATAATGAATTGGCATATTTAGAGTGCATCCACTTATTTGTGGAGATACTGGATCATTTCTTCAGCAATGTATGCGAGCTAGATTTGGTATTTAATTTTCACAAGGTATGTGCCTGCTTTGATTTTGCTTTTCAAGCTATGCCTGACTTTTACATGCCCATGCATCTGTTGCATAAATTTTGATGTTGTAATTTATTACTTTGTGTCTGTTGCTTTTCTCATAGCCACTTAGTAATTAACTAGCTTAGTCCGGTGAAAGTATTTATCAAAGCGTAGATAGTTTCTTGAAAGACAGGCTAAGTAAACTTGCCATGGTGGCTGGTGAGCGTCTGTTAGGGTCTTTTTTTTTATGATAAGAAAATTGGAACAGAATGATGCATATCTTTTTTTTGCGTTTCTGCATGTTGGTTATCTGAATTCAATGGATGTAAAAAAATGGTGGTTTTTCACACCATTTCTGCTAGAACTTTTTAAGAGACAGATATGCCCTGTTGCTGATATTATCGAATTTGTAAATGTTATTCCCTTCTGTTAAAAGTTAGTTTTGCTACTACCAGATACCTGAATGTCTTTTCTTTTTCAAATCTTAGTTTAGTGTTTTATGTTCACTCCTGTCGAAATATTATTTCACTTACATGGTCATTGAGGTTAGCTGTTAATATTACTTTCCTTAAATTTGTGTCTGTTGCTGTGAAACTTATATGCCTCTCCTTTATCATTGGTCACTATGATTTACTCTCCTTTTTCACCTCCTTATAAAGGTTTATCTGATACTTGACGAATTCATTCTTGCTGGAGAGCTCCAAGAAACGAGCAAGAGGGTATGCATGTTTCCAGGTTTTTTGTTTTATGGGTGTTTGCCTTATTTCTCATAATATGTGGTTGATATGACCTCCATTTTGGTTGTTCTTCTAGCTTCTTATTACGACATTGGTTGTGATGGTGCCAGAGTTGGCACTTAGATTAATCTCTTTTCTTCTTCTTCTTCTTTCTTTTTTTGTAATTTGCAGGCAATCATAGA
The DNA here is from genome assembly GCA_003430845.1 of Xanthoceras sorbifolium. Lineage (NCBI taxonomy): Eukaryota > Viridiplantae > Streptophyta > Magnoliopsida > Sapindales > Sapindaceae > Xanthoceras > Xanthoceras sorbifolium. The sequence goes on from CM010617.1 coordinate 32,566,668, forward strand.
GAGAATGGGAGAATTGGAGAAACTAGAGTGAAGGTTTATTTTGTCAGTAATGGGTGTTTGGAAATGCAATCTTGTTTGTCCATTAATTTTTTTTCCCAAAGTTGCTGGTGCTATTGTAATTTGTTTTCCCATTTTTGCACAGCCAATCCTTGCATCGTAATGTCAGAAATTGGACACAGAAATTACATCTTCTTACGGTTTTGTTGCTTGAGATAATGTTGAAAAGTTCTTATTCATGCTTAATTAGTAAAATCATGCATATTTGAGGCTGTTGCTTGGCAATATATCCATGTTATATGAATGTGTTTTTTTATGTACTTTTTCAGATTTCACTGGTGGGAAACTGGTTTTGTTTTCGCATGGCATTCTGTTTTTAAAGAAAATCAACTACATTGATTGGTTTTTAGCATTGAAGTTGAAATTGAACTCAAATATAGCTTCATTGAACAAATTTCTTTTACTTCATAAAAAAAATTTCAGCTGTGTATCTATTTGGATTCACGATAAACAGATTTCCGATATTATATATTTCATGATTTTGCGAAAATATGCACACGAGAAGGGAGTTGTTGCGAGGACTTCGCTTATATAATAATTCTATACAAACAAGAAACGACATGCTTTTTTACATGTGCTCATGAGACATCATTTGTTGTGACATGTTTTCTATACGTTTTCGATATACACTTTCTATGAACGGTTCTTTATAAATGAGGAAGAATGTGCTTCATCAAACGTGCTCATAAAAAGATGATAATTACAAAGTGTTCCCGTAATCAAGCCCAGTGGTTGATTGGCCTCAGTGAGATTTTCCTTCAACATCCGATGATTGCCTGGGCAGCTACACTTTTATCTTTGATGGCCCAAATATAGGGTTATCAACTAACAAAGTAACATCATTCCCATGTGTCTTCCAAGATGGGAAGAAAGAATAGAATGAAATAATGTTACTCGCCATCCACATCCCATTGTCTGATCAACCATTTTAAAGACGCTCATTGCAGAGTAATTGCAATGGAAATGCACCGCCGGGACGAAACCCACCTTCGAACTCTTCATAGACCAAAGGGAGATGGTGGTCTTGCCTTTTCACCCTTGTGGGCGGAAACGATGAAGCGGGGGTCATCAACTGAGGTTGCTGCTGCTGCTGTGTTGTGAGATTGGAGAATACTTGGGACCAAGTAGTTCTAGTGATGAAGGAGAAGATCCGTTGACTGATTGCGGACAACGGAATAGTGTTGGATCATGTCTTCCATTTACCGAGCTTGGAAATTGGTTCATGGCTGTAGAAGTTCCTGCAGGTCTATACTGAGCTGCCAGATGTGCTGCCCAAAGCTGCTGCTGTTGTTGCTGCTGCTGTTTTGTGGAGAGGGTGGGACTTGTGTGAGGAGGGCCGAGGAACGGGCTGCTAACATATGGTGGCAACTGTAACTGTACCTACATTCAAGTATGCAAGTCAGAACTTAAAGTATTGTGTATCATCATAAGATTGATTAGCAAACTTAAGTACAGAAACAAGACAAAGAAAAGGGAGAGAACCTGCTGTGAAGATGCAGATGTGGATGCAGCGAGCAGGTCCGGGTAAGCAGAGGAGGGATAGCGATTTTGGGGCATTGAAAGAGTCATGAATCTTTGATGTTGTGCAAGTGAATGAAGGTAAGGAACTTGAAATTGTGATGATAGGTGCTATTCCGTGGTTTCCTGTTCTATTAAAGCTCTTAGTAGATTCTGCTCCCCCACCTCCGGCTGACAAAGACAAGAAATCGAAACCCTGCCCGAAACCATAGACTGATTAGAATATTGGGAAGGAGAAAACGATCATTAAAGGGGAATATTCTAAGCTTACCTGCTTCTGCAAAGTGTTTACTCTAGATGACGCAGCATTCTGTTGGTGATCTTCATGGAGCCTATTGTGCTGAAGTATACCGTTTCTCACTTCACTTAAATTACTTCCAGAAGTAGAACTACCAATGTTGTTGCACGATATAACTCCATTAAAGCCTTTTTTCACACCATCGAATTTATTAGTAGCCATAACAATTCCTTGCTTTTGTCCATCATGTGCTGTTCTCAAAGGATCAGGTTGTAGAGGCAACTTTTCTTTGCTCTCTGGCATTTTCAAATCCCGAAGTAAGACGAGAGATGTACACATGAGCAGCACACCTCTTCAGTGATCTCCTATCACCGGTCCCTTTAGAAACCTGTAAGTTTGGTACTCCACCAAAAAACAATGAGATTGTTGAAATAGTATACAACCATTTTTATTATCCTTAAAGAAACAGAGTCAAGATTGTGAAGTTCTGAGAAATATTTCACCTTTCTAATTGAAACTCGATTTTCAAGTGAACAAGGCTTGGAGGCACATAGAGCTGCGTCCAGCCAAGCTGGAACTTTAGCAACAGAGGACCTGCAAAGAGTACAAGAATAAGATGATAGAGAAAGGATACTAAGAAAGCTCTAAAGTCACAAGGATTTCGAAGTTACTGCAAAGAAGGACCATGACTCCCAGCATCATGCAACACCATTGGAGACAATCCTGGCCATAATCCTGGGCCTTTAAAAACAGAACCACGCAACATGTAAGTGTCAGCATAGTGTATGCAAATACCTTACAAGACAACCATGTTTCCACAAACTGAGAAAAATTTCGAAAAAATTCAATCACCAAAGCAATCAAAAAAAAGCATACCTTTATTCCTTGGTTCCATGACCATATCTTCTTGTGATAATTGACCTCCAATGGTAGTGGCCTAAAAAAAAAACCCAGAACCCCATTTAGTAGCAGCTCAATCATTAAAGGAATTTCTAGATGTGGAAGATATGCTTTACCCCCAATACAAGCTCCGGTTTTCTGTCAAGAAGTGAGGTGTCCGTTTGAGAGGACTGCTTCAATCTGCTTTGAGATAAACAACATAAAAATTAAAATTAAAATTAAAACAAAGACAATAGAAAAGTAAAGCGTAGAGAAAAAAGAAATGAATTTGATAAGAAAACAACCCACCCAGAACCCAGATCTAGTTCAGGCAGAAGATGGAACTTCACAGGATTGCATGACGGCTTATCATCGTTATGTTCTGTCTTAGACAATGATGAAATCATGCTGTGGAGATTCACTTGAGGTACACAACTTTCTGATTTCACTTGTAAATCTTTACTATCATTCGTATCGGGTTGTTCATGAATGCTGGGTTCATTCAAAGAATCGACTCTAGCAGTCTCTTTCACTGAAATTTCCACATTAGATGAAGGGGTGGTATTCTCAGAAATTCTCAATGGGCAATTTGAGCTCGCATCCTCCTTTGTAACTGCAGAATCTAATCAACCAAACCATATGACTTGAAGTGACGTAGCAAAAGTGAAAAGACAAAGAAAGCTAGTGACCGAACCAATTAGATGCAAAAGAAGATCACCTTCGATTACAGGAGTGGGACTCTCCTTGCAATCTGGAAAAGCTGACGGCTTTGCTTCTGATGGAGTAGTCTCCAATTTACTCTTATCGTTACTACTGTCATTGTCAGGAAACATGCCAGCCAAAGCATATAAGGTCTCCACAACTTCTTCCTCATCTTTGGTGATTGGCCCAGCAGCATGCTTTGTGGACCAGTCTGAGCTCCCTTGTTTCTACAAAAGCAACCCCATCAAAATAAATTGACATATTCAACACAATCCAAAAAGAATATGCATGGCTTTGATGGGCCAACGTATGGAGGAAAACTTTGGTTTATTTTCTTCTCCTCCTACTGCTGTTCTGAAAGCTGTGCAGGATGATTTGTGTGGTGCTGTTGTGGAGAGAGTTAGCAGCTAGGTGCTGCTGTTTTTTGCTTGTTCTGGGCTTCTAGCCCCCTGTTTCACCAAAAAAAAAAAAAAAAGAATATGCATGAATTGGAAAAATGATCAGCTGGAGATAAGTTACCAACCATGCTCAGTTTGGACTTCTTTACTCCATCCTTTTTGGGTGGTGCTTCGACTCGAAGACCAATTGTATGGTTTAGCTTCTTTGAATCTGGTAAAGGTGGAGAGAGAGATTCACGATTGCGCTTCTTCATTGCTGTAAATGTAAAATCCAAATTCCCAACATCAATGGTGTAAAAAAATCATCATGCACTAGATATTTCTCTTCTCTTCTCTTTTCTTTCCCTTTAATTCAAAAAAAAAAAAAAAAAGCCTTTATGATTCCTAAAAAGCTCAGTATCTCCCTTTGAAAAAGTAAGCTTCAATTAAAAAAAACAAAAAGGAAAGACCTCAAAAACACAATATAATTACTTCAAACTAATCAAATGCACCAAGTTATTAAAAAATAAATTTAAAAAAAAAAACACACACACATGATATAGCGTCCGTGAAAAGAAAAGAAAAAGCAAAAAGCTTCAGTTTTGCTTAAGTGGTAATCAAAATTTACTAATAAGCACAGCCAAAAATGAGAAACTTCCAGGAAGACCCACCAAACACAACTTTGATTTTAAAAACACTAAACCCCACAAGAAAATATTTAAAAAAAATTAAAATTAAAAAGAAAATTCTTCCATTTTTAACTTCACAAACAAAATAAAAATACCTGAACGTAGTTTACGGGGAACAGAGGCATGATCAACACCATTGCCGTCATCAAAAAACTGCTATAAATAAAAGTAAATAAGTAAATAAAATAAAATAAAAAAGTAATAGTGAGTTCGAAATAATAACATACCTTTTTAGGAAGCTTAAATTTCTTGCCAGTAGTACCATTATTACTCATTGAAGAGTGTGACTGAGAAGCGAATTCAATTTCTCTATCAGACATATTACAACCCATTTCGAAATCCTCTTCGTCGTTGTTGTTGTTGTTGTTTGAACTTGCTTTGTTAACAGCACTCAATTTTTTAACAAGTCTCTGTTTCTTCGGTTTCTCCAAAGAAACCACCAAGTCCTCACCACCAGCACCACCGTCTGAGCCTTCAAATCATTAAAAAACACACAAAACATAAACAAAAAAACAAGAATAAGAACAAACCCATAAAAAGGAAAGATAAAAAAAAGAGATACGCATTATCTGCGAAGCTCTAATCAAAAACATCAAAGCCGCATAAAAAGGAAAAGAGAAAACGACAAGCGAGAGAGCCCAGAAATTAAATGTGGGTTTTGTTTGTTTTCGCAGAAAATGGTGGGAGGAGGGAGAGTAGAGTAAATTCACACCAGAGAAGAGTTTGTTGTGTCCAGATTGCTTATTATTATTAATCTGACGCGACGAAAACCGACTGGCTCCTCCTCCTCCTCGCCTCACGTCGTCTCGACTCTTGTCCATTTCTGTGATGATGACGATGATGATAATTTTTTTGAAAACCACAACAACACTAACATCTGTTGTTTTTCGAAAACTGCTTTGACGGCTCTAAATCGATCTACACACAACAACGCTCAACAAACCCAGATCTTCCTTTGCTCCACAACATGTTTCAGATTCTTCATTTACACACAACAAAAAAAAAAAAAAGTAAATCAGCTTGCTTTGTACAAATCCTTCCAATTCAGTTTTGAAAGTTGAAGATGAGTGAATAGAAAAAAAAAAGAAAAAAAAGTAGAAAGATATCTAGAGAGAGAAAGAGAAATGGAGAAGTTTTGGTTGGTTGGTTTGGTTTGGTTTGGTTTTTCAGAGGAGAGAAAAAAGTGAAAAAATAAAAATAAAGTGGCGTTTGGGTTTTCTAAAGGAAGAGAAAATCAATATAGTTGCCAGATATCTCTCCGCTTCTTTCTCTCTTTGTGTGTGAGTTGAGTAGTTCTAGCTTCTTCACTACATAGAGAAATTAGAAATAAGAGAGAGAGAAACAGAGAGACAGAGAGAGAAAAGACAAAAAGCTAACAAAGAGAAAAGAGAGATTGAGCTCAAATTTATTTACAAAAATAAAAATATAAAAAAGGAGAAAAGTAATTCGTTTCTCGTGTTCAGAGAATCAGGTTCTTCGTGAAATAAAGCAGATAAAGAAGAAAAGTAAAAAATCAAATAACACACACAATCTTCAAATAAAAGGCGAGAGAGAGAGAGAGAGATCAAAAATGGCAGACCCCAAAAAACTCAGACAAGCAACATAAAGATGAAGAAAACCAAAAGCTCTGTTACACGAACACCCACCCGTGAATAAAATAAAAAATTCATTTCACAATACATCTCACTCTCATTACACATTTACACACCAAAAAAAAAAAAAACTCTCTTGTTTTGTGAATAGAACAAAACAGAGCATCGAAATGTGAAAAACGATTTGTAATAAACAAAAAAAAAAAAAAAAAAAAAACAACCAATTTATGGGAGATTGTTTACTTGAGATTTCAAGTCAGTGTATGTTTGTGGAAGCCTCGTGCAAAGTCCCAAAAGACGGAAAATCCGAAGCTTTTCTCGCTCTCTGTTAAATCGCCTTTTTAAATGCATATCAGAAAAACGGCCACTAACTCTCTCTTCTCTCACATTCATTTATTTTATTTATATTTATATATACACACCCACTCACGTAATTTCACCATCCGACGGTCCAAATTTTCTGTTTCATTAACAGCCGTCGGATTTCCATCCCTGTGTAATGTTATCAGACAAGGGCGTCACACGTGTCCGCCACGTCGGACGAATACCAACCTGACACACTATATACTGAACCTTTCTACCACAAAACCTGTCCACGTCGCATCCTCCATGCACTGGCTAACGGCTACGATCTCTTTTTGTTTGTGAACCTCGCCTGTTTTTCCGCCGTCCGATGGACGTTAAACGTACTCACTCCTCTGTCCTCTCTCTCCCTCCCGATCCGCATTACCAAACGGTCGAGATTCAAATTGCAGATCTCGTGGATGACTTACACGTGTCAATCACGAAATCTCCGTACACAGGCTCTTCTCTTTCTGCTAGAAAAAATATTCTGTACCTTTCTACGAATTTCCACCTTTTTTTAATAATAAAATAACTATTAATTTATGTGAATATATAGTACATGTTCTTCTAATTCGTACATGATGGCGATTATATTTTTGTGTGTACGTACGTATGTGTGTGATCAACACGCACCAGTATGGTTGATACAACATATCAATGAATGCTTCTGTTGTTGTTGGTCACGCGCGGGTGAGAGATTGAGGTTAGGGCGATTATAATATTTGAAAAATAGAAAATCTCACTGAAAACACTGAAATCGGAGAAGAGAAAGTTTGGCAGTCACGAGGAAGGAGACTCGGCGATTAATTGGTTAGTTTAAGGCGAGTATTTGAGTAGGATGGGAATGGGAGGTAATGATTCGAATCTCTGCACCTCGGGTTGGCAGAGTCATGCATAGAGCGTGACTCCTAGTTCTTTCCATTTAGTTTCTGTTGAAATTACTGTAAAACCCTTGCTTTCCATTAACTTATTAATAACAATGTCTACAAAAAAATTAAATTTAATAAATAAATTTAAAATTACTATATTAATTACGAAATAACGTAATATGTGATGTTTTAATTATAAATAAATTTTATTACTTCATTTTAAATTATGAATTTATATAATTTTTTTTGATAATTTAGTATTATTTAATTTTTATTTTCAGCTTTTCAGTTAATACTATAGCATATTGACTACATTATGTATATTTTTTAAAAATTAATATTGTAATAATTGCTAGTTTATTTTTAATAAAAAAGTAAAATTTAAATCCCCATCACTAATATAAAAGGATGAGGATTTAAAATATCACTCTTTAGATTTGTTTTTATTAAGAAACTGCATGTGGAAGTAATATAACCGCAATTAAAGTAGAGATTTGAGAAAGGTGGAGAAGAACTGGACACATAATATTTACATTGTAAAACCCCCAATTAATTTGAGAGAAACATCCATGGGCAAATATAAAAAGACTTTATTAGACTAAAATAATTACAACCTCTCTCTAATATTCTAGGAGAGAACAATCTTACAAGAGGAGAGAATACACTTAATAGCGAAGAGAAGACTTGATTTTGGAATAGTTTAGCAAATGAATGAAGGGGGTATTTATATGAAATTTTTGGGTACTGTTCACGTGGGGCTCCAACATTCGGTGCAAGTGTGTGGGACCACTATTCGGTGCACACTGTGCATCACTGTTCCGACTATTCATTACTGTAGCACAGTACTATTCATATTAGGTCAGCCCAATACTGTGTTGAGCCCAAACTATTCGGGCTACTACCCACCCTTTTGGGCCTTAACATTTTGGCCCTGAAAATGTCTTCACTGTTTAACAATTTTTAATTTTCTTAATAGTTTGTATGAAAACTGATTAGCTTGATAAGAAAATAAGATTTTGTGACTTGGATTGAATGTAATAGGTGGAAGGTTAAAAAGAGTACCCATGAATATCTGAGGCTTGTATTTACAAACATCAATAGATCGATCAACCATTCAACAATGAAACTCCACCCATCCACCATTAGTAGTAAAATAGTTAAATACTTTCTCCTTTATTTATGTGACCGAAGTTTGAGCCTCACATTCACTTATTAAATCTTAAAGTGTGAGAAGACTCATCTTTATAGTGAGAGTTACCATTTCTATCTAACTTTATTTGATTTCAATACGTCCAATAAACTCCTGACTCAATTAGTATTAGATTAAAAATATAAAAAAAAAACATCACGAAACCCCTAATATCATTCAAAATACAACAACAAAACTTTGGTTCCATTTATGATTTGTTTTTCAAGGTTCACAATTAGTTAGGGTAACAACCCCCGTGAGTGGCTCCATTAATGACCAAGCCACGTTCCATGAAGGCCCATCTCTCTCACAATATATAACCCATCACGCAACAACGTTTTGTTACGTGTGTATAACTAAAAACAATCCATTATATTATAATTATTCCTCTGTAAATTGAGCTCCACAAATCCCAAAACAATGGGGTAGATTTGATTGGGCTTTGGGGGCTGTAATTAAATTTAGGGCACTTGTGCCTACCACCATGAGTTTGTCATATTGGCATAGCAGAGGCAGGCATCATAGTTACCAGAGGTCCCTGGAGGAACACAATCACACCGTGCACAGCAATTCCCACATGCCCTCTTACACAGTCGTGGCCTCGACGATAACTGGCACCTCGCACCATCACATGCCCCATCACACGCTAAAACATCCAACATGCATCACAAGTTGGGTTGGTAATGGATCGGATCCGTATACTTCGTACCCGAAACCCATTTTGTGTTCAGAGTTTACAATCGGAGTTTTGGGGATGACCATGAATTAAAAGACCTTGTAACTGCAGCTCTCTCTTGCGTATCCAAATCTTCAATTGAGTTGGTGAGCTAAAAGGGTACATATATTATTTGAATATAAATTTGGATAATTATTGAAACAATCGGTAATTATTGGATCGATCTCGTCAATTATGGTTTGATGATCTCAATAAAATTACTATATCGCAAGCATATCAAGATCCCATATTGAGATTACCTATGTTATGTCATGTAAGGTGAAAAACATATACGAGAGTGCGTTATTTATCAGCACTTTCTGTGTTAAATGCTTGGCGGAGGATGTTTCCCGGTGAGTGAAGTATCGTTTCTTTGTGGCAATTTCTTGCTTGCCCAAGTTGCTTGAATGAAGTTTCTCTGTTCTACGAATCCTCTGTTGATCAATTTATTGATGCAAATTAAAAGCTCAACAGCCGAAGAATCTTATAATAGCCTCACTCACTCACTCACTCACGCACGCATGCATTTATTGTAATTTATATATATTGAATTCTATACCTACACTTGAATTTCTAGTACATATCGGAAGGAAGTTAATAGCCACCATCATTTAATTGTAGCATATATTGATCTATAAATACCAATATGCTATAAATTTTTGCATGTTTTTCTTGCTGATAATTATTGTTATTGTTCTTTTTCTTTTTTTTTCTTAAAAACTTTAAACAAAAAGTTAGTGATAGGCCAATTGCACATCAGTTTTGTCACTTTCACATATTGACAAATGAGTAAGAAAGTAAATATCGATTTTGGTAAAAATATTGAAGAATTTTTAAAAACTTTGATAAAAATATTAGAAATATCATTAATATCCTGAAAATATTGAAATATTTAATGATATTTTTAATATTGATCCCACCAAAATATAAAAAATATCGAGATATTTTAATCAAAATATAGGTATTTACTTCCTTCAAATTTAAAAACTACAAACACACTTTTTATTTACTTCCTTAAAGACTGCAAACACACTTTTTATTCATTTTTTATATATATATATATAAAAAGAAAATCGCTTGAAATATGGACAACAGAAGCAACTATCATCTACAGTTATATAAAGTTTTATTTTTTATTACAAACACCTTTCCTATCCTTAGTAAAATTTGGTCAAATGTAATGCTTGATTAAGGGAGTTTTTTATAAATAAAAAAAAACCTAAAAGTTGGCTAACGGGAAGGGAGATCTTTATCAATAAACCCCAAAATTGACTAACGGGAGGGGGGTCTTTGTCAATAAACTCAAAAGTTGACCCCATCTGTAATTGAACAAACCTCAGGGGAGATAAACGTTATTTATTCTAGTATAAATATCTCTATTTCCCGCAAATACTGTACATGTAGAATGGGCTGGACTCTGACATTATATGGCCCATTTTTGGTACAACCCATTTTATACATCAATTTTCAGAATCTTTTGTAAGATTGGGTTGGAATACGAGTTTCTGTATATGTAGAGCCATAATAAGAACAAAATACTCTCTATTTTTAATTAATTTGATGAGCAAGAAATCATCATTGTACATAGCTTTCCTGAATTGAATTATCTGAAAGATATTTTTCTGCGATGTAATATTTGATCTCGTCAGGCCTCAGACTTCTGTCACTTTTAGTATAATTAATTAATAATGGTATTTAGAAACGCAGAAACCACCAACCTAGCTCATTAAAGTCCCAATACACACATCAACCTTTATTATTTTACAATGACACTTTGTGTTCTTTCAAGTTTCTCGTAAATTAAAGACGTGATTGAACTGCTATCTTTATAATGCCATCAATGAGAGAAAAAGACACGAACAAAATAACCAAGAAAAAAAAAATAAATAAATAACAAGAAGCTGGAGAATTCATTGTTTATTTATCTGTTCAAACTCTAAAAAATAGCAAATTAAATGGCAAGCATGAATTCAATTCAATTCTTTCACATACATATAAATAATTAAACATAGTTTTGTAGCACACACAAGGCAGTGGTACATGGTACGTTTTTTTTTTTTCAAGGGCACTTGGGGCGGCCACCGTGGGTGGTCAAGCTGGCGTAGCAGGGGCAGGCCTCGTAGTTACCAGCGGTGCCCGGAGGAACGCAGTTGCACTGGCCACAGCACGATCCACACGCCCTTTTACAAAGGCGTGGCCTGGATGATTCCCGGCACCTGGCGGTGCAAGCATCACCGCAGTCTACTTAAAAAAAACATATCAATTTAGTGATTGATGGAGATATAATTTTTCGGTTTAGCTAACTTATGGTTACAACATAATATTACAAGAACAACAAGTAAGTAATGGTTAAAATAATTAAAATTACCAATGTTTGGGGAGGGATTGTAATTAGGTGCTGCACTTGTGGATACCTGCATTTTTTTTCAAGCATGTAATTAATTACTGTGATTAGCAACTAAAACGAATCATATTATTAAACTAATTAAATACTGAAAATAGTAGTTTACCATATGATGATCAGCTTCGACAAAATGAAGAACAAGAAGTGATGAGATGACGAGAAGAGAAGCAATCAAAGCCTTTGAAATGGCCATAGCTAATTAGAATTGTTGAAATATGTTTTTTTTCAACTTTTTGTATTTGTTTTTTTGGTGCAGATAATGAGAGTAAACATATGGGTATTTATAGGGAGAAGAATGAATTAACTGGGACATGTGCATATGCTAAGAAAGAGACATATTCTTTATGGTTTGGTATGTACGCGTTATTGGAAATTGAAAATAAACAAATAAAACTATTTTTTTTTATAATAATAATAAAAAAAATAAAGTTGATAATTAGGACCTACATTTGTGTTGTCAGAGGAATATCTGGTGAAGAAAAATGCCTTTGGAATCATATGGAATACAACACTTTTTGTTGGTGGTGGTGGTGATGATGGTGGTGGTGGTGGTGGATGGTGTTTTTACCTTTGTTTTTCTTGTTGCTTATAGTAGTGCATGCATGGTTTTCTATAATTTATAAACATTTATTTACATGATCAATATATTCAATATATATATATATAATATTTGTACAATCGAAATAATTGATCAGTGAAAACTTAGAGGGTTTAGATGGACTAATTAATTTTTAAAAAATAATTTGACTGATTAGCGGTTGTGATCAATTATTGGGACGACCAACCACAGGCAAGTTTTTTGTATATGAATAGAGGAAGGCAATAATTGAAGTCGAAGAAGAGTTAATCATATACATTTTATATAAAAAATGTACTTGCAAGAAGACCAAAGTTGGTAGAGTTTAGGATTTAAATAGCTGGCTGGTTGCCACAAATAGAAAGTTAATCGGTTAAACAGCAAATCAGCTTCTTTTTTAGTCTTCTTTGATCACCTAATCTGACTACTGACTAGACTCGACCAACCAAGCCCAATATTTTATATGCATTAATCCACACCCATTGTTTTCTTTTTTAATTACATCAACAAATCTGTAAGAATTTTTTTTTAGAGATCAATTACTATAAGGGTGCAGCTTGAATATCTACTTTCATAATACATACTGATAAATATATATGATGAAAATTAAATCCTCACCGCTGAAATGAGAGAAATGTGTACTATCCACTTGACCCATGAATGGATGTGCGTATGCCAACTAAGAAATTAACAATATAATTTTAGTAACATTAATTCCTTATTATATTCTTTTGATATAATATGAAATGGGTTGTGTTCTAATTTAAAAGGTTATTAATGTATAAATAATTTGATATGTTATAGATTTTTACATCAAAACTCAAGTAAATATTTGAAGGGATATAATCATATTCGCCCCTATAGTTTGGGAAATTTTTTATTTTTTACCTTCTAATTTTATTTTTCTCTCTTTTACCTTTTTAATTTATAAAAATACTCAAAATTTCTCCAATTGTTAAATTTATGTTTAACTTTTAAATTTGACTATTAAATATTGAAGGGTAAAAAGATAATTGTAATATAATAAATATTCAAAATATTTTTAAATTAAATAAAATTTCATTTAAGATAAAAATACAAAATAAAAATTATTTTTCTCTCTCCTCTCTCCTCTATCTCTTCATATTCTTCTTCTCTTCTCTTCTCTCTCTCTCATTCACCATATTTTTTTTTATTGTTTGTGGTATGGTGTGAGATATATATATATATTTTTTTATATTTTTCTTAAATTTTTTTGAAAAATTAGTGGAGACCAATTTTCACCGCCCATCTTTTAAAGATAGACGGTTAGATCTCCACTAGAACTAAAAAAAATTATTTTTAATTTAATTTAATTTTTATTATGTGTTTTTAATTTTTAATAATTTTTTATTAAATTATTTATATATGAAAATATTTGTGTATTATTTTATTTAAAATTTTGAGGGTAAAATAATATTTTATACTATAAAATTAATAAATCTTAATAAAAGGGGTAAAATAGAAAAAAATAAAATTAAAAGATAGAAAATAGAGAATATTTTAAATTAGAGGAAAGAATGATTATATTTGATATTTTAAATCAATATTATAAAGAGAGGTTATATATAGGGGCTGGTCCTTGTAAATAAATATATTTTTTCTTTGACCCTACTAAGTATTTTAACTTAAATTTGTAATTTCACCTCTAATTACACAGATAGCAATCTAATTTTATAGAAAGTGATCCTTGATATTTCCGCTTCCCTTCTTTTAATTAAACCCAGTAGGTGAGCACAGATTATGCAAATATACGCTTTTAGATAATATTAAGAATTAAAAGTGACAGATTCATTTATAGGTTAAGATATTAATGTATTTTTATTCTATTTTAGTAATGTGGATTCAAGTTTTACCATACAAATTTACTAGCATTTGTGAATATAATTTGTGACAGACTTGTTATTAATCTTGTTACTCAAAACACAACAAATTAGAATTGTTAAATCAATTGATCGGGTTGAATCATATTTTGTTAAAACCTTTCGAGTCTCAAATTTATTTTTTTATTATTTGTATTCACTTAGTCTATGTAAACCGTTAATTATTATTTTTAAATTTTTTTTAAATATTACACCCAATGGGTTAGGAATCTGTTAAAATTTGTTAAGACCAATTACTACGCAGTCTAGTGCAAATACATCAATGGGCTGACTCAAATTTACTTTTTTATCATTCGTATTTACTTAGTCTATGTAAGTCGGTAATTATTATTTTTAAATTTTTTTAAAATATTACACCCAATGGGCTGGGGATATATTGAAATTTGTTAAGACCAACTACTACATGCAGTCTAGTGCAAATACATCAATGGGCTGGCTCAAATTTATTTTTTTATTATTCGTATTCACTTAGTTTATGTAAGCTTTTAATTATTATTTTTAAATTTTTTTAAAATATTACACTCAATGGGTTGGAAATCTATTGAAATTTGATAAGACCAACTACTATATATACAGTCTATTCAGATTTTTTAAGATTAAAAATATATGAACGATTCGAATATTTTCTCTCACAATACTAAAGAAAAATCTCTCAAACATGCTGATGAATATATATATATATAGTAAAACTTGAACATCTCCATCAAATATCTTCGTACCATACCGCTTGAGCTAAAGAGGGACAATCAAATGACTTCAATTCACTTTAATTTATTTAAAAGTTTTTTTTAAATTATTTTTGATTTCTCAATGGAAAGATATTTCATTTTGGCATATTAAAGGTGCCAATTAAGTAAGAGAGCGATCCATTTGTCAACTTTAAAAAGAGAGATCAGGTGGTATACCCAAAAACCACTAGCCTGATCTGTTCTTTCATTTTCTCACAAATTTTGACTTGATGGGTTTGCTGTCCTTGGGATTCATGCCTCCAATAAGAGAAAAACAAAAAACGAAAACAGGAGAAAAAAGGATCCAGAAAATTCGATTTTCACGTTTGAAGAACACAAATACAAACCCCTTCATTAATATATATGATATATATGTTCAAACTCTAAACACAATAATATCACTCTAAATTTTACATACAAAAACAGCAATAAACAAAACGTCGTTTTATTCGTTTTTCAATTTGTACTTTTTAAACTTTTGTACTACAAGCAGTGGTACAACTGGTACGTCGATGGTGATTAATTCATGCACGAGAGAGAGAGAGAGAGAGAGAGAGAGAGACGCTTAAAAGAAGCGGCTGTTTTTTTTTTAAGGGCACTTGCGGCGGCCACCGTGGGTGGTCAAGCTGGCATAGCAGGGGCAGACCTCGTAGTTACCGGCGGTGCCTGGAGGAACGCAGTTGCAACGGCCACAGCAGGTTCCACACGCCCTTTTGCAAAGCCGCGGCCTGGACGATAACTGGCACCTTGCTTTGCAAGCAGCACCACAGTCTGCAATATAAATATATATATATATACACACAAATTAAATATTGTCATGCTGCGCGTAGCTAGCTAACTTACTGACACGGTAATGTTATTCGAACATTCGAATATGTTTCGTGTAACTAAATACAGTAAGTGATTAATTAATCACCGATTTTTGGAGAGCCATAACCAGTAGTTTTTGCGTTTGTAGATACCTGTACTCTCATCAACAGCACATGTTATATATATATATATAAATCAATACAGCATATACAACAATACATGTGTATAGTTAAATATAGTTAATAAAACCTTTAAAAAACTTTACCATCTCATCAGCTTCAACAAGATGAAGAACAAGTAGTGAGAGAAGAAGAGAAGCAATAATAAGAGCCTTAGAGATGGCCATTTGCTGAAACTAGCTAGAAGCTGCTATATGTACTTAAAAAAAAATATTGATTTTAGTGAATAAAATGAGAGAAATTGGAAGTGGGTATTTATAGGGAGATTTGAGAGGAGGAGGGCATGCAAAGACAAAAGAGCAATGAAGAAGGGTTGGTAGTAGTGGTGATGGTGTTTGTGGTGGTGGGTGCTTCCTTGGAAAGGTACATTCTTGTCGTATATTTGTTACATAAAACTTGGGAGGAAACGCCTTTGGAATCGTTTGGTATTAATTTTAAAAAAAAATTAAATTAAATAACGTCCATCTCTTCTAAAATTTGTTCAATTATAAGTGGAGTTAATTTTTATGTTTATTGACAAAACTCTTACACCATATTAGTTAATTTTTAGCTCTTTTGAGAAAGATCTTTTCTGATCAACTATTATATTTAACTAGATTTTACTAAAGGTGGA